>BSBK01002848.1:1597500-2002500 GCA_027943335.1 Chamaecyparis obtusa
ATTCACATCCTTAGGTAAGATCGCATTCACAATAGGAGAAAGAACTCACTCAAAAAGATAATAGTTAGATCAAAATTCTTTGAATTTTCTAGGTATCAATGATCGAGGTACACATGGCCATCCAATTTGAGATAGAGGCTCTTACAGTCAGACACCATTTCAATCCAAAATTTTCAAAGTTGTTCGATTTTCACATACAAGCAGAAGACAAAGAAAAGATTATGCCCCCAGTCATCACTCTCTAAATCCTATAAAGGACATCATCGAAGAGCTCGAAAGGACATAATATGCAAAAATCTCAATGCGAATCAGTAAGCATACAAGATAAAAGCATGTAAAAAGCATAGATTGTTTTCAGTTTGTGTTTGATGTTTGATTGCATTATTGTAGATGCAAAATCCTTTCTGGAGAGGAGACATACAGACTGACTCAGATGAAGCTTTAGAGAAATCTGACTAGATATGATACATCTAAGATACATTGGAGGCCATAGGATATAACATTGATTGCCCCCAAGTTTGAACATTGATAGGATACAGATGCTTGAGCTGACTGGTGTACATACTGACTTATTGAAAATATGAATGTGGAAATAAACCAGGAGATATGTACAAACTAAAGCAAGGCTGAAAGCTGAAAAAGACCAAGATTGCACTGATAGATGGAGCATTTTGAAACAAGTGGTGCCCGTTTGCCAGGTTTTCACCATCTTGGCAAAGATTCTATTTTTGCTACCAAGGTGCCTGTTTCCAGGTTTTCACCAAAGCACTTTTTCTTTTTCTCATTTTTTTGTACTTTTCATTTTTCCAATTTTTTTGTACTTTTGATATTTTTTAATTTTTTTTTGAATCATCAAGGTGCCTATTGCTAGGTTTTCACCAAGATGTTCATTTTTTCAGGACTTTTTCAAATTTTTAAGATTTTTTCAGGATATTTTACTATAGACTGAATGCCTTAGGCATGAAATTTCTTCAAATGGAGAATGTTGATTGGTTCTCAGAGTTGTTCTCCTTCAGTCATTGAGAGTTGATAGACACCAGAGCCAAAAGTAGCAGTGATTACAAAGGGACCTAGCCAGTTGGGTTCAAACTTCCCCTTGCATTCTCGATGGGATTGATTTTTAGGATTCTCTCTCAAAACTAGATCACCAACCTGAAATTCTCTGTGTTTGACTTTCTTGTTGGAACCTCTAGACATTATCTTTTGATATACTTTGAGATGATCATATGATGCTTGTCTACGCTCATCTAGTAGTTCAAGTTCTTGCAACCTAGACACTCTGTAGTCATCATCAGTTACTAGACCATGCATTCTGATTCTTAGTGATGGGATTTTAACCTCAATAGGTAGTACTGCTTCAGACCCATAAACTAAAGCAAAAGGTGTAGCCCCAATAGGTGTTCTGATACTAGTTCTGATACTTGTTCTGATACTAGTTCTGATACTTGTTCTGATAGCATCTTTTTCCATTGCAAACTCCCAAGTAAGATCATATCGTGTATTTCCAATTTCTAGCAAGGTGGAGAACAAGAGGGATTGGCAAGCTGGTGGAAGAGATGGAAGACAAGACAATGAAGGAGAATGAAGGGAAGCAATCCTCAAGGGAAAACTCCTTAAGAATACCCAAGCTAGGGAAAAATTGTCATGTAAAGCGCATTTGGACAAGCAATGAAAGGCTAGCATAGGATAAGTCACAAAAGCGTAATGCCAAAGAAGGAAAGGATGTAGTCCAAAGGAGTAGACATGTCAAGAGGCTTCATAGCACCGTGTTTTACTCTTTTTTTATTTATTTATTAGATCAAGACCAAAGGTGAAATGGATAGTGATAGGTGAAAATGAATAGAGGAAGATGGATATGAAGGCTAAACATGGAAGGAATGAAAGCAAGATCATCATAAGACAACTCACAAGGTAGCCAAATGTTCATGTATAGATCAACATTGTCAAGATCAAAGAGAGAAGATGGAATGGATGAAATATGTAGAAGAACTACACATGATGCTTGATTGCCAGGTTTTCATCATTGTACTTATCCAAGGTGCCACAAGGGAGTGGTTTTCACCATAGGATGAATTTATTTCTCTTTACTTTTGCTACCAAGACGCCTGTTTGCAGGTTTTCACTGAGGCACATTTTCATTTTATTTTTTTCATTTCTCCTTTTTTTTTTTTTTTTGGAAGAAGGCAAGCTTTTTAGATAATCCTCCTTGAAAGGATAAAATCATGATATGCCAAGGATTCAAGATGATATTCTCAAAGATGCTGATAGGGAAAGGAAGATGGAAGAGAAAAATGGAGGATAAGGTTTTATGTAAAGCAAGTGAGGTTGGAAGATAGGAGGAATAAGCAAATGAGGAAAAAGGATAGAAGGTAGAAGGATAATGAATGGAAGGATTGTGAAAGGGTGGATGGAAAGGAAGGCAAGATCAACATCAACACACACCTTAAAGGGTGGCGAGAGGATGGAGGAAACATGAATGAAGGAATACGTGAAGGAATATGGTGAATGGATAGCAAAGGTTGTGGTTTAGGCACATGGAATGGAAGAATATTTTTGGAAGAAGATGAAGTGGAAGTCTTTGGAAGCTTGAATGTCAACTTCACTTTTTGCTCAACACCAGACTTATTCAAGAGAGACTTTGGAATCCATATAGCTGTAGGCTTTTCTTTTTTTTTTAATGATCTAGAGAGAATATCTTTAATGATGGATTTTGGAACCCATACTTGTCTTGTAGTTTTTTTCTTAGATATCTCTTTTGACTTTATGCCTCCATGTCATTTAGAGGAGACATGGTGATCTTCTCTTTTTGATGGATTCTTGTATTGCTTCTTTGTCTTGTATTGAACATTCAAGTTACTTCCAAAAGACTTGGGACTTGTGGAAGAACAAGGAGGATATGACTGGTTTAGATGGGTGGGTGGATGAAAAGGATTCAAGGGTATGCATCTATGTTGATCTTGAGGAAAGATGGGAGATGGAGGGATGTAAGGACCCAAGATGGATGGAAAATAAGGAGAGTTAGGATGGGAAAGTGAAGGGACATAAGGACCCAAGATGGAAGGAAGATGTGAAGCCCTTAGTAGTGGTGGAAGAGGTCCAAGGATGGAAGTGGAAGACGCAAAAGGATAATCAATAAGTTCATCAGCATCTGTATGACAACCAAGGATATTAGCATCTTTATAGTGAGCATTAGAATTTTCAATAGAATCATGGACATCTTGAATATAACCACCTTCTTTGATAGGATTGTTCAAAGCTTGCAAAGACTTAGGAAGGGTAGAAAGTGGAAATGAACATGAAGTGGTAGAATAAGAAGATGAAAGACTTTGATCTTGACAAGGATCTTTGGATAGCATAAGCACATAATTTTTCTCTTGATTTTCAATAGGCTTAACATTGGAAGTAACAACACCATTTTTACCAACCTTAATGGAAGTATCATCTTTGCAAAATGGAAGTGGGGTAAGGTTATTTTGATTGTCAATAAGCTCAATAGTGTAAGTAGTAGCTTGATCTTGCTTAGGAGAAGACTTAAGACATGGTGGAATGCATGAAAAAGGGTGTGTAGGATCAAAAGAACCCTGAAGCTGATAAGAGACATCATGTAAAGTATTGGATGACATGGAGGGTTCTTGATCTTGATCTTTCTTTATGTTCTTTTCTTTATCATTTTTAGAGTCCTCTTGACATGGAGCCACTTCTAAGGATATGAAAGCATGTTGGGATTGTATGGAAGACTATTGCAGAGATGGTGAAGGACCAGCTGAAGTAGGCATTGTAGCATATGAAGGCTTAGGATCTTTAGGTTTAGCA
Organism: Chamaecyparis obtusa; assembly: GCA_027943335.1. Lineage (NCBI taxonomy): Eukaryota > Viridiplantae > Streptophyta > Pinopsida > Cupressales > Cupressaceae > Chamaecyparis > Chamaecyparis obtusa. Next base: position 1,601,314 of record BSBK01002848.1, read on the forward strand.
TTATTGAAAGTATTAGCAGCCAAGTGAAAGTTAGCTTGAATTTATTGAAGAGGTAGCCCTAGAGGATAACTATAGGGAATTATATGAAAAGTATCAGGGCTTGTGTCAGATGAAGGTTCTGTAAAAGATTTGAAAGACTCAAAAAATTTAGGAAATGTACGGGTATTGGAGGAAGTAGGGGATGGAAGGGAACCATCACAAGACAAAGGTCCAACATTTACATGATCTTTCTTGAGAAGATAATCTTTATTTTCAGTAGGAGAGTCCTTAGGAGAAGGATTCTTATAATATTGATGCTTCAAGCTAGCACAATGCATTTTATAGTCCTTAGTAGTAGTAGATGGATCATAATCAAGGTATTGTTCACAAAAATCATCAAAGTCTTTTTCAAAATTAGAATCAAATGGATCACCATCATGATCTATCCAATGTGACATCCCATTTCTAGTAAGCAGGAACACATGATAAGGAGGACTCCTAGGAACAGAGGTGTCATAGGTATCATTATATTGTCCATCATCATAGTCATCATAGTCTCCAAAGATGAATATGTCACTCTCCATGGAAGAGGTATCATAAGGATTGTCATGCTGCTCACATTCTATCTGGGGGCATGGTGACATGTACAAGTCTTTATCAAATGGAAAAGGGCACAGAGCTTCCATGGAGAACTCTTTGGGTTCCTTTTTTTTTTCGAGTTTGTTAAGCTTGACTTGCATAGCTTGATTAGAATTTCTTCCTCATGTGTACTGATTCTTTGAGACATGTGTACTGATTCTCAATAGCTACTGCTCTATTCCTGACATAGTGATTTGTTTGACAGATTCTGGAACTAGGCTAAAAAAGCTAAGTATCTGGCAATTCTAAACATTTTTTGACAACTTTAAAAAATTTCCCAAATGACACTCTATAGACTCGTATGACAGTGGGTATGCTATGAAATGAAAGTTGAAAAGCTTGTATGACAGTTGCAAAACTCGCACGACTATTGCTAGTAGGATTTGACTTTTTGAATTTAATTGGTTGAAAGACTCGTATGACACTGGGTTCTTTACCATATGACAGTTGGGCAGTAATGAAATGACATTTGATAGAAACTCATATGACTTTTTGACCTCCTGAGATGACTTTTGACTCCAGAAAGGAATTTCACTTCAAATTTTGCAAATTTAGGGTTTTCTATTTCAGATTGTTTGCAAATTTCAACGTCCAGATATGAGGATTGTAACAGATTTGTTCATTTTCAATAACTAGATAGATAAACAAGCACACAAAATAGCAAGCAAGTGATTTCAAGCATGTCTAAAAATAATGAAAAAGGGCAAAAGCAACCTTGCGCATGAACAATCAAGTGAATTATTTACGCTAATCCTTAGAAGTGCTAATTGTGTATGTTCTAAAAAGTTTTGCATTAATGCACATATTCCTAGAAAATGAAAATTTGGCCTCACTAGGATTTTTAGTAATGGTTTGACTCTGCAACTTTTATGATCCAAAGGGGTGAACTCCAATCCCGACAAACCAGGGTTTTGACACAATCTGAGAATTTAATCAATTAGGAGCTGCTAGGGAGATCTGACAACCCAATAATGAACCACACCTGTGAATATTTCTTTGACAAGGACATTTATATAGTGGTTGTTACTACCACATCTGAAATGGCTATTACCGCTTGAGGTTCTGTCAATGTAGTTTTCCCTGTGAAGGGATCATCCGCTATGGTTAACCCTCTCTAAAGGTGACTCACAGTATGATACCACAAGGGGACTTGGCTCCAGATCCAAGGTTTTGATGCCTCTTCACTTTTAACCCAAACAAAGCAAGCAGATTAATCTGACATGCTAAGACAAATTTTGTTTCACCAAGGTCTGTGATGTCAACCCCATGTGATCTATCAACCTCTTTGGAGAGAGAATGTATCGATCAATAAGAGAAGATGCACCAACCAAGTAGAACATGAAATGCACTAAGTATCCTCCCTACCTACAAAGATTCTGTCGTCAAGAAGGATTTCACTAGGAATCCAATCTCTCAAGAATCACAAATAGTGTTCATAGGGCCTAATTACTATGTGAGCACAAATATATTTCTGAAAGTAAATCTACTGAAAGTACCCAAAAGCAGAAAGAGGAACACTTAACGCTTAAAGAAAATATGAGGTGAGTCCACAAGGTGGAAAAATTAACCCCTCACACAAGCTAAAAATGAGTCCACAACTTAGAAAACAAGTGAGTTCTAAAAAGCACAAAGGGGTTGCCTGGTGGAACAATTAACGCTTCTATCCTCTAGACCCCTCCCCTTTATGGCATTGAGATTGCAACCATGAGGTGAAATGAGTGGCTGATAGATTAGCGAGTCCAATAACCCAAGATAAAAATCTAGATCAATCACAAGTATCTAAGACTACTTAAATGAATACCTAAGGTGTCACAACCTAGTATCAATTATGCAAGTGTGTAAAACAAAAGCATGAAAAGAAGCACTCAAGCTAGACACACGAGAGATTTATTTTAAGTCTAAATTGAAATATTATCAAAACAAGTAGAATACCTAAGATCCTCACGATGCACTTAGTAGATATTTACTTGATTTTTATCTTTGTTAAGCAATCCCTCACAAGCAAGCAACAAACTCTCTGATAAAAAAACAAGCAAACAAGCAAACAAGATATGCAATGTATCTTCAACTTATGAAAACCCTAGGGTTAGCTCTAAAAATCAATTATTATCAGCAATAATAACTAGTAATTAACCCAAATGACAACTCATATCATCCATTGAACCATGTAAAAAAAATAAGTGCATACCCATCACAAAATTTTATTTTTTTTTACTGCATTTGACCTAGTCAACAAGATCTATTTTTTTTTATATGATTTTGGCCACAAAAATAGAAATTCAGAATAGAGACCCCTACTAAAAAATAGAGAGCTTTCCAAAAATATAAAAATTTTAAAAAAATCTCTTCATTTGTGCTCTAGAGACACATTTTACCAAAATAGACCAGTTTTTATAAATTGACTATTTGAGCTATTATATTGCATCCAAATTTAAAATAAAAAGAATGGATCCCATGTAGAATTTAAAGATATTTTTGAAAATATAAAAATTTCCAAAAAATATGCTGATTTGTGTTAGATATTGATTTTTTTTGGAATTTCAAGAAAAAATTATTAAAAATTCAAAACATCTCAGAAAACTTTGAATTTTTTATTGTAGCTTCCCTGATATATGTCCAACTTGAAAAAAAAATTTCAAAGCAAAACTCCAAGCTTTTTGGGAGATAAAATTAAATTTTTGAAACTTTAGGGTTTTAGCTCCCCAAAAAAATCAAAACTAGCATGTAAAGGTGGGTTGCCCCACGGTGGGCACCAAAAATGTGTGTGTGAAAATTGTACCTGATCTGTAGACACAACACTTCAGTAAAACATTAGAGGTTAGCAAAAATGAAATCGTGTAATGAATTGAAAGCTAAACTAACCAGGCGATTTACTGCCTTCTAATAGGTGCGAGTATGATGTTCTCAGATTGTATCGAGATTAGTGACCTTGATGACACCTAAATGAAGGATTTGAATGCAAAAATGATATGAAATATGAATGTAATTAATCTATATTTTTTTAATTTTCTATGCAATGATATGATGAAAACTTGATATGAATCTATGCTAATATGGAAATTGATATGCTAAAATGATCTAACAATAATATGAAAACAAAAGTGATCTCACAAAATGTGGTTGATTTGCAAAGAAGCTCCGATTCTCTAGATAGCAATTCACTAGCATAAGTTCACAAATTATGAGATTCTATGGATTTGAGAGATGATTTGTAAAGAGCTAAAGCCTTGATTTATAGAAATCCAGGGCTCTTAGGATGCATGAAAGAAAGCCATAAATCACTCAAATAAACTCAACTTGATTTTTGAATTATCTAAAAATAAAGATAATTTAATTCACAAAAACATGCAAATCATGCAAAAATAGCTTTTAAACTCAAATTAGAAGTTTAGATCAACTTTAAAACTCAAAAATGATGTTGAGTTCCAAAATGTCAATAACTTGCATTGATTTTCTAATTTGGAGTTTAACTGCTCTTTGATTGTGCACATGGATAATTATGAATTAATAAATAAATAAAGTGATTTATTCTCAACTTAATTGATTTTTGAAAAATAAAACAATTAATTTATGGGTTAATCAATTATTTAATCAAACTTTTATACAAAATTACAATATTAAAAATTGACAAAAATGATTTAATTAATTAAATAAAATATTTAATCAATTATTTGTAAGATTTTGAATTTATTGTCAAAATTAAATATCATAATTAGGAATAATGGAATTAAATTCAATTAAATAATTAAGTGGCAGTATTAAATCTAATTAATTAAATATTTAGAATATTCAATTAATCAAACTTTAGGATAAATAAGATTTATCGCCAAATAATCATTAAATTAAAGATAATTATGATGATTAGAAATATTACTAGGAATATTCCCTGATGCAGAATTTAAGATAATCAATTAGGATTCGATGATGTACAGATGTGCCTTTGGTTAGGACTTTGATGTTGATTTCATTCAATGTGTCGATATAAAGGTTAATGAACTTATAGCCCATTTTTGGGGTATTACAATATATGTGTGTGTGTGTGTGTGTGTGTGTGTGTGTGAATTTTGTACCTGATCTGTAGACACAACACTTCAGTAAAATATTAGAGGTTAACAAAAATCAAAATCGTCCAAAATTGAAATCTAATCTAACCAAGTGATTTACTGCCTTCTAATAGGTATGAGATTGATGTTCTCAGATTGTTATTGAGATCAGTGACCTAGACGACACCTAAATGAAAGATTTGAATGCAATTGATCTAGATATGAAATATGAATGCAAAGTAATCTATTTTTTTAAGATTTTAGTTGCAATAAGAATGATAAACTGATATGAATCTATGCTAATATGAAAATTGATCTATGATATGCTAAATGATCTAAAAATGATATGAAAAAGAATCTAAATGAATGTAAAAAAAACAAATTGATCTCACAATAGCCTTGATTCGCAATAAGCTTTGATTCTCCAAATTCCAATTCTTCAAAATAGTTGTGCAATTCGTAGACGACTTTGACAAAGTAAGCTTGCAAAATTATGAGATGATTTGAGATGAGCTGAAGCCTTAATTTATAGAAATCCAGGGCTTTGGGGATGCATGGAAAAAGCCATAAATCACTCTTGATAAACTCAGGTTGATTTTTAAGTTATTTTTAAATAAAGAATAATTAACTCACAAAAACATGCAAAAACAAAGTTTAACTCAAAATAGAGTTTAGCTTTAATTGATAATTGATAGTTGTCTTCTTTTCTTGATTGTGCATGATTTATTTATGAATTGATTTAATAATAAAGTGATTTATTTCCAACTTAACTGATTTTGAAAAATAAAACAATTGATTTATGGGTTAATCAATTATTTTTCAAACTTTTATTCAAAATTACAATATTAAAAACTGACAAAATGATTTACTTAATTAAATAAAATATTTAATCAATTATTTGTAAGATTTTAGATTTATTGTCAAAATTAAATATCATAATTAGGAATAATGGAATTAAATTCAATTAAATAATTAAGAGGCCAAATTAAATCTAATTAATTAAATATTGAGAATATTCAATTAATCAAACTTTAGAATAAATATGATTTATCGCCAAATAATTATAAAATTAAAGATAATTAGAAATATTACTAAGAATATTCCCTGATGCAGAATTTGAGATAATCAATTAGGATTCAATGATGTTCAGATGTGCCTTTGGTTAGGACTTCGATGTCGATTTCATTCGATATGTTGATATAGAAGATTAATGAACTTATAGCCCATTTTTGGGGTATTACATTTTGCCCCTCTTTGAACTATTGTGCGAAGCGCAGTGGTTCAAAGATAGTTTGTGTTTGATAGAGATATGAAACGGATTCGAAATTGATAATTGATATGAGATAGAAGTTGATTGATATTGATTTGATATGAAGATAATAGGTCTTGAATGACCAAAGATAATGTTCACTGTAGCAGCGATGAATCAAAGATTGTGAAAAAAAGTGTCAAAACACCTGATTCTGAACCTTATGATTGCGAAGAAGTGAGTGACCGGTTCTAGACACGGTTGTCTTAGCAGAACTAGTAGGTATCACATCCGAACCCTTCAGTTGCCGAAGAACCAAGGAAAGAACACTATGATCCGATGGTTGCAAAAATTGATACAGTTTACAAGATTAGGACAATATCAGATTGATATGGATCTTGATGAATCTGATATGCCCCAAGTGATGATAGATTTGCCTCAAGTGATGAGGTCTTTTTTGATGAATCAGTAACTAGACGTGGTTTTTGTCTTGATTATTAAGGAAGATATGATTTCAAATTTGATTACAGACTTTGAATGATATGCAATACCATGCCCTCTTCAGGATTAAAATTAAAATCTGACAAAAAAAGTCAGCGTTGATAGTTTAGAAGCATGCTAATTGATTTGAAAAGTGGTTATATACGTTCGGGAATGCATTTTGTATTGTTTGGAGGTCCTGGAGACCAAGTTTGACTAGATTTGACCATGAGTTGACCATGGTTAAAATTTTGATAGTTTGATATAAGATAATCAGTTAAGTTGAATTTTGGATTTCTTTGATGATTGAAGGTTGATTATGCAAGCAGTAGACCATCCTGGGCCCAAAATTTTAAATCGTGATTTTGACATAATAAAAAATCTCAGATTTTGATTTTGATCCTGAAAAAGGATTCTACTTGCTATTTCGTTCGAGGAACCTTCGTGTGAGATTCAGCTCTTGTTAGATTTGAAGATGCGAGTGGAGAATTGTTTAAGCATTGAAGTTCGTTTAGCCATTGTGAGATCATGCAACATGCAAAATGCAAAGAGACATGCAAAATGAAATGCAACCTAAGACCTAGGACCTAGTCATTGATCATGTGTCGATTTGTTATCATCATTGAAATTTTAGGTAACTGAATAAATCAATACAATGCCCACTAGCTATGAAACCATGGACATATGAATATCGATTTGTAATGTTCAAGAACCAATACAACACCCACTGATCCAAAACAACCATGGACATATGAATATTGGTTTTTTTTTCAGAATGTCAGATTAGATATAAGCACCAAGGCACAAGCACCAGGATGACCTGAATATCACGTCTATTTTGATATAGCAATTTGTATAAGCATCAAAACATGAATGTCATGATGACCTAAATATGTCTTGCATGACAAACACATCAAACAACCAAGAGATCATTCTAAATCCAATGTGAATTACCTGTAGTGACCCTTTATCGTTCACATCCTTAGGTAAGATCATGTTTCACAGTAGGAGAAATAACTCACTCAAAAAGACAATAGTTAGATCAATACTTCTTTGAATCATCTGGGTATCAATGGTTGAGGTACGCATGGCCATCCAATTCGAGATAGAGGCTCTTACAGTCGAACACCATTTCAATCCAAAATTTCCAAAGTTGTTAGATTTTCACATACAAGTAGAAGACAAAGAAAAGATTATGCCCCCAGTCATCACTCTCTAAATCCTATAAAGGACATCATCGAAGGGCTTGAAGGGACATAATATGCAAAAATCTCAATGCGAATAAGTAAGCATACAAGGAGATAAACGCATGTAAAAAAAATATAGATTGTTTTCAGTTTGATGTTTGATGATGATTGCGTTGTTGTAGATGCAAAATCTTTTCGGGAGACAAGACTGACTCACTCACTCACATGAAGCTTCAAAATGACTCTGACTAGATATGATACGTCTAAGATACACCGGAGACCATAGGATATGACATTGATTGCCCCCAAGTTTGAACATTGATAGGATACAGACACTTGAGCAGATTGGTGGACAAACCGACTTATTGAACACTGGAAATGCAAAGACAAACTGGGAGATATGTACAAACTAAAGCAAAACTGAAAGCTGGGAAAGACCAAGATTGCACTGATAGATGGAGCATTTTGAAACAAGTGGCCCCCGTTTGCTGGGTTTTCACCATCTTGGTAGAGATTCTATTTTTTCTACCAAGGTGCCTATTTCCAAGTTTTCACCAAGGCACTTTTTTTTCCTTTTTTGTTTTCATTTTTTAATTTTTTTAAATTTTTGATATTTTTCAATTTTTAAAGATTTTTTTCAGGACATTTTACCATAGACTGAATGCCTTAGGCATAGAATTTCTTCAGATGGAGAATGTTGATTGGTTCTTGGAGCTTTTCTCCTTCAGTCATTGAGAGTTGATAGGCACCAGAGGCAAAAGTAGCAGTGATTACAAAGGGACCCAGCCAATTGGATTCAAACTTCCCCTTGCGTTCTCGATGGGATTGATTTTTAGGATTTTCTCTCAAGACTAGATCACCAACCTAAAATTCTCTGTGTCTGACTTTCTTGTTGTAACCTCTAAACATTCTCTTCTGATATACTCTGAGATGATCATACGCTGCTTGTCTGCACTCATCTAGTAGTTCAAGTTCTTGCAACCTAGACACTCTGTAGTCATCATCAGTTACTAGACCATGCATTCTGATTCTTAGTGATGGGATTTTGACCTCAATAGGTAGTACCATTTTGGACCCATAAACTAAAGCAAAAGGTGTAGCCCTAGTGGGAGTTCTGATACTTGATCTGATACTTGTTCTGATACTGATTCTGATACTTGTTCTGATACTGGTTCTAATACTTGTTCTGATACTAGTTCTGATACTTGTTCTGATACTTGGTATACTTGATAGCATCTTTTTCCATTGCAAACTCCCAAGCAAGATCATATCATGCAGTCCCAATGTCTAGCAAGGTGGAGAACAAGAGGGATTAGCAAGTTGGTGGATGAGATGGAAGACAAGAGAATGAAGGAGAATGAAGGGAAGAAATCCTCAAGGGAAAACTCCTCAAGAATACCCAAGCTAGGGAAAAATTTTCATGTAAAGCGCATTTGGACAAGCAATGAAAGGCCAACATATGATAAGTTACAAAAACATAATGCCAAAGAAGGACAGGATGTAGTCCAAAGGAGTAGACATGTCAAGAGGCTTCATAGCACCGTGTTTTACTCTTTTTTTTTATTTTTAGATCAAGACCAAAGGGGAAATGATAGAAAATGACTAGAATGAATGGAGGAAAATAAATATGAAGGCTAAACAGGAAGGGAATGAAAGCAAAATCATCATAAGATAGCTCACAAAATAGCCAAATGTTTGTGTATAAATCAACATTGTCAAGATCAAAGAGAGAAGATGGAATGGATGAAATATGTAGAAGAACTACGCATGATACCTGATTGCCAGGTTTTCATCACGGTGCTTATCCAAGGGACCACAAGGGAGTGGTTTTCACCATAGGATGAATCTATTTCTCTTTACTTTTGCTACCAAGGCACCTGTTTCCAAGTTTCCACCAAGGCAAATTTTTAATTTTTTAATTTTCATTTTTTTCATTTTTTTAATTTTTTTTTAGAAGAAGGAAAGCTTTTTAGATAATGCTCCTTGAGAGGATAAACCATGATATGCCAAGGATTCAAAATGATATGCTCAAAGATGTTGATAGGAAAAAGAAGATGGAAGAGGAAAATGGAGGATAAGATTTTATGTAAAGCAAGTGAGGTTGGAAGATAGGAGGAATAGGCAAGTGAGGAAAAAGGATAGGAGGTAGAAGGATAATGAATGGAAGGACTATGAAAGGGTAGGTGGAAAAGAAGGAAAGATCAACATCAACACACACCTTGAAGGGTGGCGAGAGGATGGAGGAAATGTGAATGAAGGAATACATGAAGGAATATGGCGAATGGATAGTAGAGGTTGTGGTTTAGGCGCATGGAATGGAAGAATATTTTTGGAGGGAAATGAAGTGGAAGCCTTTGGAAGCTTGAATGTCAATTTCACTTTTTGCTCAACACCAGACTCTTTCAAGAGAGACTTTGGAATCCATACAGCCCTAGGCTTTTCATTTCTTTTTGGTAATTTGGAGAGAATATCTTTAATGATGGATTTTGGAACCCATACTTGTCTTGTAGTTTTTTTCTTAGATATCTCTTTTAACTTTATGTTTTCATGTCTATTAGAGGAGACATGGTGATCTTCTTTTTTTGATAGATTCTTCTATTGCTTCTTTTTCTTGTATTGAACATTCAAGTTACTTCCAAAAGACTTGGGACTTGTGGAAGAAGAAGGATATGACTGGTTTAGATCGGTGGGTGGATGAAAAGGATTCAATGGTATGCATCTATGTTGATCTTGAGGAAAGATAGGAGATGGAGGTATGTAAGGACCCAAGATGGATGGTGAATTAGGAAAGTTAGGAGGAGAAAGTGAAGGGACATAAGGACCCAAGATGGAAGGTAGAAGTGAAGCCTTTAGTAGTGGTGGAAGAGGTCCAAGGATGGAAGTGGAAGACACAAAAGGATAATCAATAAGTTCATCAGCATCTATATGACAACCAAGGATATCAACATCTTTAGAGTGAGCATTAGGATTTTCAATAGAATCATGGATATCTTGAATATGAGCACCTTCTTTGATAAGATTGTTCAAAGCTTGCAAAGACTTAGGAAGAGTAGAAAGGGGAAATGAACTGGAGTGGTAGAACAAGAAGATGGAAGACTTTGATCTTGACAAGGATCTTTGGATAGCACAAGTGCATGATTTTTTTCTTGATTTTCAATAGGCTTAACATCGAAAGTAACAACACCATTTTTACCCACCTTAATGGAAGTATTATCTTTGGAAAGCGCAAGTGTAGTAAGGTTATTTTGATTATCAATAAGCTCAACGGTGTAAGTAGTAACTTGATCTTGCTTAGGAGAAGTCTTAAGATAGGGTGGAATGCATGAAAAAGGGTGTGCAAGATCAAAAGAACCATGAGGTGGATAAGAGACATCGTGAAAAGGAGTGGATGACATGGAGGGTTCTCGATCTTGATCTTTCTTTATGTTATTTTTTTTATCATTTCTTGAGTCCTCTTGACATGGAGCCACTTCTAAGGACAAGGAAGCATGTTGGGATTGTATGGAAGACTTTAGAAGAGATGGTGGAGGACTAGCTGAAGTAGGCATTGTAGCGTATGAAGGCTTAGGCTCTTTAGGTTTAGCATTATTGAAAGTATTAGCAGCCAAGTGAAGGTTAGCTTGAATTTTTTTAAGAGGTAGCCCTGGAGGATAACTATAGGGAATCGCATGAAAAGTATCAGGGTTTGTGTTAGATGAAGGTTCTGTGAAAGATTTGAAAGACTCGGAAGCTTTAGGAAATGTGTAGGTATTGGAGGAAGTAGGGGATTGAAGGGAACCATCACAAGACAAAGGTCCAACATTAACATGATCTTTCTTGAGAGTGTAATCTTTATTTTCAGCCTGAGAGTTCTTAGAGGAGAGATCCTTATAGTATTGACGTTTCAAATCAGCACAGTACATTTTATATTCCTCAATAGAAGTAGATGTATCATCTAGATATTGTCCACAAAAGCCATCAAAGTCTCTTTCAAAATCAGAATCATATGGATCACCATCATGATCTATCCAATGTGACATCCCATTTCTAGTAAGTAGGAACACACGATGAGGAGGACTCTTAGGAACAGAGGTGTCATAGGTATTATTATATTGTCCATCATCATAGTCATCATAGTCTCCAAAGATGGATGTATCACTCTCTATGGAAGAGGTATCATAGGGATTGTCACATTGCTCACATTTTGTCCGAGGGCATGGTGACATGTACAAGTCTTTATCAAATGGAAAATGGCATAGAGCTCCCATGGAGAACTCTTTAGGTTCCTTTTCTTTTTTAAGATTGTTAAGTTCAACTTGCATAGCATGCATCTGTTTCATCATAGCGCTGATTAGAGCTTCTTCCTCATGTGTATTGATTTTTTGAGACATGTGTACTGATTCTCAATAGCTACTGCTCTGTTCTTGACACAGTGACTTGTATGATAGATTTCAGAACTAGGCTGAAAAAGCTGGGTATCTAGCAATTCTGACAACTTTCTGACACTTTTTCTAAATTTTCCCAAATGACACTCTGCAAACTCGTACAACAGTGGGTATGCTATGAAATGACAGTTTAAAAAATCGTATGACAATTGCTAGCAAGATTTGATTTTTTGAATTTGACTGGCAGAAAGGCTCGTACGACACTGGGTTCTTTACCATACGACAGTTGGGTAGTAATGAAATGACACTTTGAGAAAACTCGTATGACTTTCTAACCTCCTGAGATGACTTTTGACTCTAGAAAAGAATTTCACTTCAAATTTTGCAAATTTTGAGTTTTCAGATTTGGATTATTTGCAAATTTCAGTGTCCAGATTTGAAGATTGTAACAGATTTGTTCATTTTCAGTAACCAGATAGATAAACAAGCACACAAAATAGAAAGCAAGTGATTTCAAGCATGTTTGAAAACAATGAACAAGGGTAAAATCAACCTTGTGCATGAACAATCAAGTGACTTATTCGTTCTAATCCTTAGAAGTGCTAATTGTGTATGTTCCAAAATGTTTTGCAATGATGCACATATACCCTAGAAAATAAAAATTTGGCATCGCTAGGGTTTTTAGTAATGGTTTGACTCTGCAACTTTTATGATCCAAAGGGGTGAAATCCAATCCCGGCACACCAGGGTTTTGACATAGTCCAAGAACTTAATCTTCAGGAGCTGCTAGGGAGATCTGACAACCCAACAATGAACCATACCTATGGAGATTTCTTCCATAAGGACATTTATATAGCGGCTGTCCTTACCATAGTGAAAATGGCTATTACTGCTTGAGGTTCCATCAACGTAGTTTGCCCTGTGAAGGGAATGTCTGCTATGGTTAACCCTCTCTAAAGATGACTCATAGTATTGTACCACAAGGGAACTTGGCTCCAGATCCAAGGTTTTTGATGCCTTTTCACTTTTAACCCAAACAAAGAAGACAGATAAATTCGACACACTAAGATAAATTTTTGCTTCACCAAGGTCTATGATGTCAACTCCACATGATCTATCAACCTCTCCGGGGAGAGAATGTATTGATCAATAAGAGAAGGTGCACTAACCAATTTTGATTCACCAAAGCTCATGATGTCAACCCCACGTGATTTATCAACCTCTACGGGGAGAGAATGTATCGATCAATAAGAGAAGATGCACTAGCCAAGTTGAATGTGAATCACATTAAGTATCCTCCCTACCTACAAGGATTATATCATCAAGAAGGATTTTTTTAGGAATCCAATCTCTCAAGAATCATGAATAGTGTTCATAGGGCCCAATTACTATGTGAGCACAGATGTATGTTTCCAAAAGAAAATCTACCGAAAGTACCCAAAAAGAAGAAAGAGGAACACTTAATGCTTAAAGTGAATATGAGATGAGTCCACAAGGTGGAACACTTAACACCTCACATAAGCTGAAAATGAGTCCCTAACTTAGAAAACAAGTGAGTTCCTAAAAGCATAAATGGGTTGCCAAGTGGAACACTTAACGCTTCTGTCCTGTTGACCCCTCCCCTTTACTGTGGCACTGACCTTGCAACCATGGGGTGGAATGAGGGGTCGGTGGATTAGCAAGTCCAATAACCCAAGATAGCAATCAAGATCAATCAAAAGTATCTAAGACTACTTAATGAATCCTTAAGGGGTCACAACCTAGTATCAATTATGCAAGTGTGTAGAAATAGACAAAAGCATGAAAAGATGCACACAAGCCAGACACATAAGAGATTTATTTTAAGTCCAAATCAAAATTTTATTAGATGAAGGAGAATACTTAGGATCCTTGAAATGTGCTTATCAGATTTTACCTGATTTTTAGCAATTCTTGTTGAGCTTTTCCATGCAAACAAGTGAGGAACTCTCCAACAAGCAAACAAGATATGCAACATATATTCAACTTATGAAAACCATAGGGTTAGCTCTAAAAATTAATTATTATCAGTAATAATAACCAAAAATTAACCCAAATGACAACTCATATCATTCATTGAACCATGTAAAAAAAATAAGTGCATACCCATCACAAAACTTTATTTTTTTTTTGCTGCATTTGACCTAGTCAACAAGATCTGATTTTTTTTTATGATTTTGGCTATAAAAATAGAAATTTAAAATAGAGACCCCTGCTAAAAAATAGAGAGCTTTCCAAAAATGTAAATTTTTTATAAAAATATCTTCATTTGTGCCCTAGAGACCTGTTTTATCAAAACATACCAGTTTTTGTAAATTAACTATTTAAGCTATTATATTGTGTCCAAATTTAAAACACAAAGAATGAACCTCCTATATAATTTAAAGAGATTTTTGAAAATATAAAAATTTCCAAAAAGTATGCTGATTTGCATCAGATATTAATTTTTTCTAGAATTTTAAGAAAAAATTATTAAAAATTCAAAACATTTAAACAAATTCTAAATTTTTTACTGTAGCATCCTTGATATGTGTTCAACCTGCAAAAAAAATTTCAGATAAAAAATCCAAGGATTTTGGGAGATAAAATTAAATATTTGAAACTTTAGGGTTTTAGCTCCCCCAAAAAATCAAAACTGGCATGTAAAGGTGGGTTGCCCCATGGTGGGCACCAGAAATGTGTGTGTGAATTTTGTACCTGATCTGTAGACACAAAATTTCAATAAAATATGAGAGGTTAACAAAAATCAAAATCATGTAAAATTGAAATCTAATCTAACCAAGCGATTTACTGCCTTCTAATACGTGCGAGATTGATGTTCTCAGATTGTTATCAAGATCAGTGACCTAAACGACACCTAAATGAAGGATTTGAATGCAATTGATCTAGATATGAAATATGAATGCAAAGTAATCTATTTTTTTTGGATTTTAGATGCAATAAGAATGATAAACTGATATGAATCTATGCTAATATGAAAATTGATCTATGATATGCTAAATGATCTAACAATGATACGAAAAAGAATCTAAATGAATGTAAAAAAGACAAATTGATCTCACAATAGCCTTGATTCGCAATAAGATTTGATTCTCCAAATTCCAATTCTTCAAAATAGTTGTGCAATTCGTAGACGACTTTGACAAAGTAAGCTTGCAAAATTATGAGATGATTTGAGATGAGCTGAAGCCTTAATTTATAGAAATCCAGGGCTTTGGGGATGCATGGAAAAAGCCATAAATCACTCTTGATAAACTCAGGTTGATTTTTAAGTTATTTTTAAATAAAGAATAATTAACTCACAAAAACATGCAAAAGCAAAGTCTAACTCAAAATAGAGTTTAGCTTTAATTGATAATTGATAGTTGTCTGCTTTTTTTGATTGTGCATGATTTATTTTCAACTTAACTGATTTTGAAAAATAAAACAATTGATTTATGGGTTAATCAATTATTTTTCAAACTTTTATTCAAAATTACAATATTAAAAATTGACAAAATAATTTAATTAATTAAATAAAATATTTAATCAATTATTTGTAAGATTTTGGATTTATTGTCAAAATTAAATATCATAATTAGGAATAATGGAATTAAATTCAATTAAATAATTAAGAGGCCAATTAAATCTAATTAATTAAATATTGAGAATATTCAATTAATCAAACTTTAGGATAAATATGATTTATCATCAAATAATTATAAAATTAAAGATAATTAAGATAATTAGGAATATTACTAAGAATATTCCCTGATGCAGAATTTGAGATAATCAATTAGGATTCAATGATGTTCAGATGTGCCTTTGGTTAGGACTTCGATGTCGATTTCGTTCGATATGTTGATATAGAAGATTAATGAACTTATAGCCTATTTTTGGAGTATTACAATATATATATATATATATATATATATATATATATATATATATATATATATATATATATATATATATATATATATATATATATATAATCATAATATTTGCAGCTATACCAGAGAATTTAATTATGAATAACATAATACTTTCCTATATACATGATGAATATACATTCTTAGAAATAAACAATGTGAAATAAAGTTTTCTTTTATAACTTAGGGATATAGAAAGTGCATTTCTTAAAAAGTAATATAGTGAGGACATTGTTCTAAATGTAATATGCATCTTAGAATATCTATTTAGGATAAATACATGGATGTATATGTAAGGGAAACATATATTTCTTTTTATGGAAAACCCATTGACACATAGAAGATATTTTTAAATTAAGAACAAAAATAAGGATTTTCACACTAGAGAGAGATAAATTATTTTTCTTTAATTTCTTTGCAAGTAGAAAACCCAAACAACAACATAAAATTTCTTTCATCTAACTTTAAATATCATCACTAACTCTTCTTTTCTAACATAAAGGAAAGACAATACATTTCTCTCTTATTCATTTTAATGCAAGAGATTGAGGAAAATAAATGACCTACTAACTATTACAAGCATTACATATGCTAGGATTTTTACATAGCCTCTTTTAAAAAACTCCCACAAAGGGCATTGAAACCATGGAATCTCAATAGCATGTAGGAAATCTATCCAATTCACATTTAGCTCCCTGAAAAACCAGCAAGCCTTGACATGAAGAAATCTGCAAAATAAGAGTCAAGAGACCATGGAGGCTCACCTCCCAACCTAGGCCATTTCATGGCCACCCCTGAGCTAGGGGAAACAAAGATGGGTAGGGGATTTACATACATACATCAAGTACATACTCAGAACAAAACCAAAAATTAAATAAGAACACCAAATTCTCATCTTGTGGTTATACACATAATGGGTCACCTTGGACCCATATTAGGGGTGAAGGTGGAATCTACCCAAGTAGGAGAATGCCATCTTAAAAAAACAATCTTATCTTCAACAAGGCCAATAATCTTCTCATAATGCCTTCACAAGGCTAAAGAAAACAACCAACAACCCTTCACATCTCTACACAAGAATCGACACGCTTATGACCCCCAACTAAAATGTATAAGAATGGCAACATGGATTCCCATACATCCATGCCTCATCCCCTTCCTCCTTGAGGAAGGACTCTACACTATATGGGTAATCCCAACTCTAGCCCTTCACCCATCAAGGCTCTCTTTCCTCCCAAGGGTGAGTTTGGCCTTGCACAGCCTAAAAGAAAGAAATGAAATACTAAGAAAGGAAAACCAGCAAGCATACATAGACTAAGAAGCCATACAAATACGTATGAGAACCTTGAAATTAAACAAACATAAGAAGATGAAATCTACACGTTACAAAAGAAACAAGAGCCTCAAGATTACCAATCTCAAGCCAAGCTAATGGAAATGTGGGTTGAGTTGAGCTTCCTTCCTACAAGCCTCCTCCTTGCTAAGAAACAACCAAAACCTACTACAATCTCACAAGTCTCCAAAAATTAGAGAGTGGGTAATCACCCTCTAATTTTCCCTCCAACCACTTAAAAAGACAAACCCTAATTCCTTCAATCAAGAGGGGGAAATTCAAAATTCAAAATTCAAAATGAGGAGAGGGCTTGGCATGCATTTCCAATTTCGTCACTTTTCAAAAGAGCATCTTTTGGAGGGGCAAAAATAGCCAAAATTCATCCTTTTGGTCAAAATTTGTCCCCATGCCATGACACACCTATGGGGTAGTCTATTTTTAACCTCCACTAACCTATAGGGTCACTAAGTGCCTCTCAAAAGTCCACCTAAAGATAACTCACGAAAATGAATAAGATTCTGACTCAAGGATCCTAAAATAGAATACCACTCACACATTAAATACTTGGCCATGCCAACTCACAATACATGTGTCAATTGAGACCACAAATAAAGCACAACACATTACGATACACATGGCATTGCAAGTAAACAAATATTAAAATAAAAATAAACATATTCAATTAAATACAACCATGCATCAGTTTACAACATGAGACATTACAACAAGGTTAATTTCTCCCCTTGGAGATAACCTTGGCTTAACAATATTTTTATAAGTATCCATCTTTAATTTTCCCTAATATGACCATGGTCTTACCTGCATACTTGACCAAATATCAATAGCTCATGAAATGTCAATAACATATATATACATATACATATACATATACATATACATACATACATACATATATATGTGTGTGTGTGTGTGTGTAAATAGAATACATCTCAAAAATCACATTCCTAACATCATAAATTTCTAATTGCATCTCATAATAATTCTCATAGTTTTCAACATTTCATTTCTAAATTTTAAAAGCATATTGAATCAAGATTACAATGATATACATTAATTTACCTAACATAATAATCATGATCATTTCTCATAAATTTTCCTAACATAAGTGTAAAATTAAAGTATGATATTCAAACCAAAGATTCATCAAATACTATGATCAGGACCTAATAAATAGCATGGAAGTAAAAGTCCTAAATCATCATGACATAATCATAGGTCATCCCATAGTTTCAAAATATAATGTCTCTATCCAAATAGTCAAACATGATAAAATAAAGTGTCAACATGAGTCATAAGATGGAAAATAAACTGCTATGAAATGATGGCATGGGGTGAGGCCTCACATCCTTGAAGATCTAAATCCAAAAAATCTTGATCATTAATGAATTCAAAAAGATCATTTCTTCCTTTATTATAGGATAGAATGCCCCCATATTTTTCATTTTCAGTTAAAGGGGTATTGAAATCCCCCATCAATAGCCAACATTCATCCTTGAAGTCTTGTCTTCTTTTAGAATTTTTCTTTCAAAACTTTGGTCTATAAAATTTAGAATTTGGGGCATAAATGTTTGTTATGACCCAACTAAAAATGTTCTTTGATATTCTAACTGAAATCATATTGGGGTATTTAGAAATGATTTTACCATGAATGGTTTTTTGATTCCAGAAGATGGTATTAGTACCTAAAGTGCCAGCTTAGCTATAACTACTATCACCACCTTTTTGGAACAGTCTAATTTTATCCACTTTATCCTTACACATTTTGGTTTCCTGCACAAGAAGAATGTCTGGTTTGTGATCTCTAGCCATGTTTCTCAGAATGTCTTGTTTATGGGGTGCATTGAACCCACTTATATTCCATGATATAATCTTCATAATATTTTAGGGGAAAAATCCTTTGAAATAGTCCTCTTCTTTCCATCTGCAACCTCCTGCCAACTATCTTGCTCATGACCTACTTTAGCTTGTTTTCTTCTTGGACCAATCTTAGGTTTCCCCACATCTACCTTCCTTCTTCTAGTTTTGATACCTTCCAAGGTGAAAGGTGAGGCTTGGTTATTTCCTTTAGGGTACTTTTTATCACTCTAACTAGGGCCTTTAACCTTCTCTAATTCTCTATCCTTGTAATAGTCTAAGGTTTGATATTCCTCACAACCATTTGAGCTGACTGGCGAGTTGATCTCTTTGACCAATGATAACATATTGAGGGATTCAGAGATACCTAAGATAATACAACCTTGGGTTTCTTACATCTCATCCTGATTGAGAGTTGATTGATTATCAATGGTCATATCTATGTCATAATTCTCATGGTTGACAACCTTTGAATCCATATATTCATTCCCTAGCTCATTTTGTAGGGTAGATTATTGTTCACTATTCTAGAAAACATCCTTCAATACTTCATTAGCACTCAAAAGAGGAAAAATGGGTTTCCCCCAAAGATTATATTGAAATTCTCTTCATGACTTGGATTAGGCTTGAGAACTTTAGTTTCACCATTACCTTTGATCTTGGATTCTATGATTTGGTTATTCCCCTGCTTGTTGCTGCACGGGCATGCCACAACACTTTTTGAACCTTCTAACATAAGGGTTTGGGCCTCTTCATTGAATAATTTAATTAATTCTTTAGATGAGATCTTATAAGATGAAGACTTAGGTTTCCAGACTGAAAGAATCATTTTTGTTTCATTCTTCCTATTGTCTATCGGTCCCTCTTTCTTTTTGTTGTCCTTCCTTGGGTAGTTCTTAGCCCAGTGACCCATTTTTTATAGTTAAAATAAGAAAAAGGGATGGGTTCATATTCAATTGGCTATTTCCATATACCCATTTCAGAGACTAAGTCTATAGACAAAGGAAGGTCAGTCGACTTACAAATATTGATGCAGATTCTAGCATTCACCAATCTGGATTTGGACACCGTGGTAGGATCCAAGGATAGAAGCTCACCAAAAGCATTGGATATACCTTTGAAAACACATTTGTTCTAGTATTCCAAGGGTATAATAGGAAGTCTAACCCAAATAGGAGCCAAGTCCAAAAATGACTCACTTAAATCCATATTAGGTTCCCTTTTTCTCAGAGCCAAAGATGACTTACCCATTACCTAGGGTCCACCACACAAATCTTTGGTCATATCCTCACTATTGGTCAATGAAAATGAAAAGAATCCCTTAGGCATAGCAGCTATATCAACTTGTCCCTTAAGGAATCATCTTCTTTGGGTGAACCTCTGAACATTGTCTATATTCAGTCTCAACCCAAAAAAATTTCCCCACAAGCATAAGATCCATTAGAGTTATCGAGTGATCAAATACTTGGTCCAAGATGAAAATAAAAAATTCTCCCTTTCATGGATCTGAAATGTTGTTTGCTTTAGGAAAAGAGGAATTTCCCAAAGGTTTTTTTTTGCAAAGAGAGCAACCCAAGAATGCTCAAGTGGATTTGACTCACCTTTATTATAGTCATTGAGAATATTTAGAGCTCCTCCCTAGGGTCCGAGGAAGCACTATTACCTTGTGGGACCGTACACCTTGAAAACTCACTATCATCTATAGGTTTTGTTGACCCATTATCCTCCTCTTAACCTACTGACTCCTATGAATCACCATCGCTCTATCCCGCAACACTAGTAGGTGCACCAACATTGCTACCATTTTTCCCACCCACACCCCCATTCAAATTTTCTTCCACTCTAGCTCCCACTCCTACTCCCACTCATGCTCCAGCCATATTGCATGTCTTAAGGAACTTGTTATATTTTTATAAAAATTTTGACCCTTGGCTGTAAGCACTATAGGAAAGAAGCCCCACTATTTCACTAACGGTCAAAGTAAGAAACTCTTAATTAAGAACCACAGTAGAGAGTGACTCTATGGGGACTTGAACCTTGGTTGTAGACCCTATAGGAAAGAAGCCCCACCATTTCACTAAAGGAAATCATAGTTGACCCTTGTAGAATGATGAGATTCCAAATCTCCTAACTGCAGCAAACCCCTCATGCTTTTGCAACTAGTCGATCATGATTAATTTTGTTCTTGCAGGAACTTAGGGTATCTATCTTGCTTCATGGTTTTGGAAACCCCATTGTTTCATTCCCCTCTTTGTATTTCTAAATAAGAATATGCAGAATGACATGGTCCACACCTTATTTTTCCTATTTTAGTTCATAAACTTTGGGTGCATTCCCATAAACCTTATCCCATGAGAATCCCCTATCTGCTCACCTATTATTATGACTACTGTGATTCCCATGCGGGAGAATGTGGTTGGAATGATCCTTTAAATTTTGGTAATCTATTCATGTGGCACCTTGCCATTTTGAAGTCCTCTTCTTCATCTTACTTTAAGTACTATGGAAACATGGGGTATATTTCACTTTAATTTACCTTACTTTAGTAGGATAACAATTCTATTACCCCACACTTTTGCACCATTCTCAAGCTCCTTTGGATGATCACAATGGAATGTCAGGGCTTGTTTATCTTTCTTTTCCTATCATCCCTTACTATACCCCATAGTTCCACTACTTAATTTAAAAATTTGAACACTCCTTAGTCAGAACCCAAGGGAAACAATATTATATATAAAGTGTAACCCAATCTTCCACCCCTTTCTTTATTTTACTATCCATGACCCTGCAGGAATATAGGGTAAATCCCAATTTCCAAAGGGAACACAAAATGATTGAAAACTTGGAAAGACTAGAAGGTCATGGATGATAAGTAAACCATGGAAACCTTAAAAGGAGACTCCCAATCATTGATCTATCCTCTCTACCTAGGTCATTTGCATTTTACCATTAAGGAAAGGCCAAAATTTAGCAGTCCTAACACAATCCAAAGAGGTAAGAGGGGATAATCATGTAATAATGTAAGTGGCTATTTAAGGAAGGTAGTTAGCTACCTTAGGAAAGGTTTCTCACAAGTGTGTGAGAAAATTTAAAATTGAGGGAACTAATTGTTGTAGGAATTACACAATTAGTCTAATTAATCCTAGATTAATCAAATGGGTAGGTGTAGAGGTGATGGTGATGGGTTTTAGGTTAGGGATTTAGGATAGGCTTAGATTTAATTATTTAAATATGAGGTCAAAGGCTAGTGTAATTAATTAATTAAAATTAAATACACTATTATGATTACGAAGGGAGTGAATATAATTAATTAAATTACATTAATTATATATGAGGGTAATAATATAACCAACTTATTAAAAATTAACTATATTATTGAGGTTAGGAAATTAATTAAATAAGATTTGATCAATTAAGAGGCCGAGCTAGCATAAATCTAGAACATATGATTTTAGACATCTACATTTTGACCCTCTTTGATGCCATCTTAAAATGGCATTGCATTAAAGAAGAGAAAATAAATATGCCCTAGAGGAAAATAGAGGTATGGGAATTGTGATGGAGTGATGACATTGGAAGGGTGTGTCCCCTCAAGAAATTGGTGCAATTTTTTTTTGCAAGAATATATTGAAAAAAGGAAAAAAAAGAAGTAAAAAGGATTAAGAATGGAAGAAAATAGAATTTTGCATGACCAATAGGGTGGTAGAGGAAACTGGAAAAAAAAAAAGGGGTCAAGGAAGAAATTGGGGTCAAGAGGGGCCTAAAGTAGGCCCCGGGGGACCTACAAGAGGTCATTTTCAATATTTACAAGTAAAAAAAGAGAGTTATAGTGAAAGCAATGGCATAAATCAGGTTGAAGGATCAAGTGGGGAAGAACATGCATGTGTACTAGTGGCTGCCCAAGTACAGGCCTTGAGGAGGTGCTCTAACTTTATTTGTACTTTCTATTTTGTGCATTTAATAACTTTTCATGGTTCATTCATTTCTCTTTTAGGGGGGATGTTAACAAGGTAGAGATGTTGATCATAGGATTGATTCTAGTGAAAACACTAATCCTATGATTGGCATTAGTGAAAATTCTGATCCTAGGATCAACACTTTTATAGGTGAGGAGAAGGACCAACTCAAGAGGAGACACTAATCAAGGATCCATGTTTTTACTATTGGTTATTAGAGATAGGGTTAGAATTTGGAATAGTGCATGTGATGATTGACGTCAATGCATATCAACACCTAAATTGATCAACTAATGTATATTCCTAGTAGAGCCTATGGGTTGAGGGAAGAGGGAAAATGGATTAAGGAATTATTTAGAAACACTTAGGAGGGGTTTAATTGAAAACATGGACAAGATGCCAAAAATTGGTTCAAGATGGGGTAGGATTAGACTAGGTTTCGGAAAAGATAAATGATTCAAGGTTACTGGATAAAAGTTGTGTTTCCTCCACTTTTATCTTGGGATCATTTTCTAATGACAATGTAGCTATGAGAGTAGCTTATAAAGGAGGACAAACATCTGGTGGTAGCATTAGGGCTACATCAGTGGGCTCATCTATGTGCACATAATGGGATGATGATAGCATTTCTTGAGAGATGGCACAATGAAACCTCTTTATTCCATTTACCTACTAGATAGGCTTCCATCACAATGTTGTGTGTGTGGAGGATATTGTGGGTTCTAATCAAAGGGTTGATCCATGAGTACAAATTAGAGAATATTGAGTACTACACGGAGTTAACATTTGAGATCCAATGAGGAGGATTCCTATGAGTGATACATGAATGAGATGGTAGCTTGTAGTGGAGAGGAGACTTTCTCAACTTGTATTGTATCTAGCTAGTTTGATTAGAGGGAAGATTCTTCCAAACCTCTTAGGACAAAAATGTTTCATGGGGTTGGCTAGCACAGAGAGTGCTATAATATACTATTGGGTTATACCATCCTAGGTAAATTGTATCATGATATACACATTCATGTGTATCATAGTTACAAGGACCTAGGAACCAATGTCACACTACTTATCTAGGCATGGGAGCATATTACAATGTTACAACATTTGGGAGCTCATGACCAAGAAAGAGATGAGACCTATGCATGTAGATATTTTTCACCACTATATTAGTCTTCATCTAGTGCCATAGGTTTCTAGAGGAAAATTTTGGGTGAGCTATAGGTGTTCATATGGACATGGTATAGGGATTGTGAGCCATGGGGAGGTGTGGCTGGGGATGGTAGGGATTATGTCTATTATATAGAATTTGTGTAGTTTAAATATTGGCTTATGGGGAGGACCATTCATATTGTCGAGTGTTACCAATCTATACATGTTACTAGGTAGTTAAGTATCATGTATGATGTAGTTAGGAATAGGATACTACACCCACATGTGACAAGGGGACTAGAGTGTGGGGAAGATATGCATGTATTATCTTAGTCAGGTTTAGATGGTTGAGTTTTGAGCCAGTGACATGGGTTAGGAGGCTATAGGTGCAAGATGTAGGAGTGAATCCTACATATGTTGCATGGTGGGTCACTCATCAACCGACGAGGTTGACAGATCCAAGACATGCCACCACAAGTGAGAAGTTTTGTAATGGAATGGAAATTAATGAGAAGGGGGAAGAGATGATGATTTTGGAGGGGACGATGGAGGGATGGTGAGGGAGATATTACTATGGTAGATTCCTTAGCTATAAGAGGTGCTATGGTAAAGAGACAAAGAATCCCATAGGATAGGAGGGAGAGAGAACCTACATAGACACAAGTAAAAGGTCCTATAGCATATGAAGTGAGATAGGGATAGGTTGGAGAAACTCATTCATAGGTGTAAGGAAAGGTAGGGAGAGTAGATTGTCATAGGATAAGGCCCATAACACAAATATAAATAATAGAATATATAGTTCCTCACAAAGACCTAGAGAGAACTAAAGATAGGCTTAGAATAATAGCTAGAGAGTAGGATTAGGGAAGAGAACAAATAGACACTTCAGATTTAGAGATGGATACTTCTATAGTTAAGAGAGATAGCTTATAAGATGAGATAGACTAGCTATAGGTAGAGAGGGATACTGAGAGGGTATGAGTTGATAGTCTACAAGCAACCCTGTAAGTAGTAGAGAGGGAGATGGACTCTACTAGATCATAGGTAATAGGTTTGGAGAGTGTAGTGTAGAGAACTACACAATAGTTATGGGTGGAATAGGTAGAGGATACATAGGAGTGGGTTGAGATAGGGGCTAAGACTATGGAGATAGAGCTCAATGATAGCTAGGAGGAGGTTAGGTAGCCGAGAGCCTAGTTAGAAAAATTAGGGAAGTAGACATCCTACTATATGTGGACCCTAGAGATAGAGAGGGTGGTGAGGGTAGAAGAAAGAGGGGAGGAGGTTGCATAGCTGAGGGTAGAGCTTTTAAAGGCCCATGGATAGGTATCTCAATATAGGGCTAAGTAGGAGATAGCTTGATAGATAGTGACAATTGTATGTCTCTCATAGGTGGTTACATATTCCTTCACAACCCTTGGGAAAATGGTGAGACATGGGTGGGAGATAGAGTACTACCATACTTTATACTTATAAAGGGTACTAGAGGGGGATAGAGAGCCTACCTTTGTCAAGAGGTTGCAGTTATTGAGGGTTAGGGTATCTGTTGCCTCAAGTGGATTTGTGGGTATGATAACATCAAGGATTCTGGGAGGAAATGATAGAGAGGGTAGTGGAGAGGGATATGGACCCACCCAGCTAGGAAAACCATATAATTTCCATCTAGTAATCATAGAAACACAGTTTTGACTATTTTTTGAGATTGTATGATGGGGAAAAGGAAAATAATGCAAAAGATAGGTAAATCACCTTCCTTTTTAGAAATTACTTATTTGAAAGGAATATTCCCTAATAGGTTCAAGAGGAGACTCAAATTATAAGTGGGACAATAGTTCCTTTGATAAAATATGTGATTAATGAAATGTAAATGATTTAGTAATATGGGTAAAGAGCTTAATTAGACAAGATATAGAAAACTAGAAATAATAGATATAAACAAATTGATATTGAGTAGAAAAATACTTCTCTAGAAAGAAGAGCTCAAAAATGACCCATAGGTAAAATTTGAGCTAAGAGTGGTAGGCACTAGACTAAATTAATCCTTTACCTAGGGATAGATCATGAATGGCATTTTGTAATAGGAAATTTTGACTAAATGTTTTTGAGGACTTCTGATTGTACCCGATCTATTCAATCTTGATATGGTGGCTTTGCAACCTTTTCCCACATACAAAAAAAGGGGGGAAAAGGTTTTATAAATAGGTT
The DNA here is from genome assembly GCA_027943335.1 of Chamaecyparis obtusa. NCBI lineage: Eukaryota > Viridiplantae > Streptophyta > Pinopsida > Cupressales > Cupressaceae > Chamaecyparis > Chamaecyparis obtusa. The sequence goes on from BSBK01002848.1 coordinate 1,627,699, forward strand.
TTCCTTGGTAAAACCTTTATTTAGTAACCAACGTTTAAAATGGAAACAAGTTGCATAAAGGAAAGTATGTAAAAAGGAAAATGATAGATTTACCTTGCATAAACCCTCATGGATGGATGTAAAAATCACTCATACCCATGAAGTTGCTTGAATGTGCTTGAAATCCAAATATTTGACCTTGGAATGTGAGGTAGAATAAAGTATCCCCTCAAAAATACATGGATCTATGGATGTCACTCCTAGATCTTGAATGTTGATATGTTTGAAAACACTTGCAAAGAGGGAGAGAGAAGAAGAATGAGAGAATGATATTCTTGTTTGATTGATAATTCCTCTACTTGGACATCATGGGAGAGAAAATTTATTTAATTGAAGAATATTTAATTTTACTTGATAGATCTTGAAGAAATGGAGGCTTGGAGACCTTGAACTTGGATGCTTGTTGCCAAATCTTGAATCTAAATGTTTGATTGCTCTTAATTGCTTGAGAATTTGATTTTTTTATTGCCAAAATACTTGTACTTGAATATGATATATTGGTAGAATAATAATATGTCAAAATGAGGAGAGATAAGGTCATTTTATACATTAGGCCTTGGGAAATTTTTTGGCCCCAAATGCTTTCGAAAGGATGTCATTGACATTTTTTACCATGGGAAATGAGCCCAAATTTTGTTAGAGTTCTTAGGAACTAACAGGGGGAGTGAATCCATGCAACAAAATTCAAAACTAATTCAACCTCCAATATAATTAACCTTACTAATACCTTCCAAATAGTAAAGCATATAACTGAAGTAAACAAATAAAAGATAGAAATATCAGACATCCAGAAAATCATTACACATCACACCATGATTTTTTTCATGGAAACCCTTGGTTAGAGGGAAAAACCATAATGGGGATGACACCCACAAGCCTACTACTATAGTCAATTATTTTTCCCTCTTAGGAGCTTATAATTACCCTTTTCTAAGGGTTCACCTTTTTAGGAGTGATGAGTACCTTGTTAGAAGTACAATAAGATTTGTTAAGACCTACCTTGTTAGAGGATTTCAAAACTCTATTAAGAGATCACTCGATTAAGGGATTTACAATAAGAACCTATTAAAGTTCACTTGTTTAAGGGATATTCTTGCTATAACTACTAGAGAGCAATAAGTTGAGTGATATGGATGTAGCACTGACAGCTTGACAAATCCAATCTATTTCCCACTCTTTGTAACTTCTCACCAATATGACTCTATTAGATCTCAGATCACAACCCTAATTGACTTCACAATCAACCATAGCATCCTTCAAAAAGTATCACAAAAATAACAACACAACATCAATTTCAATATGAGTAGTGCCACTTGTATACATTTCTAGTACCAACTTCATGAGAAGTAAATATTTTCCCTCCAAAGTGATAATCTCAATGAAAAACACATTTTCCTATGATCACATCGATTGACAATAAGATCTGCATTATATTTCTCCAGAATAATCAAACATATTTTGACTTTTTCATGCACCACCTTAGATCTTCCCAAAATAATATCCTCAAATCAATAATTAACTCCTCATTGATTCTATCACCATTATTACACATCATCATAGCACTAAGTATCATCACAATCACTATGCCGCTTACTGACCTAACATATTTCAACTTATGCTCAAGAACAATAAGTTTTCTTACCTATCTGAATGACTATGTCACCAAGATTTCTATCACCGATCAAAAAAATGAGTTATGGTTGGAACAAAAATTTACTCTAACCATGTTGATACTCTATATTTAACTGGACCTCATAATTATTTGACTGTCAAAACTGCTACAATAGTGTTGACTTCTCTCTCTACTAATCTTCTGAACTTAACCATTTTCCTACATAACTAATTACTTATCCTTAACATCAATTTCATCTTGTAGTTCACCGATTATAATGTATGACTAAATTGACTTAGTTTCCATCAATGAAAAAAAAACCAATTGCTTCCAATTACTTTAACCTTTCTCACTCAACATAATGCCAACAAACTCCCCCTTTGGAATTGATGGAAAATACTTTATGCTTGACCTATACATATTCTCCCTTAGCATATTCTCCCCCTTTGGTAGTAATGCCAAAGGTGCACTTACATCTTGTCAAAGATTACTTTGAAGTGTATATTTATTGATTGTAAGGATGTATCCCATAACTTCTTCATGTGCTCCAATGTAATAATATTCTCAAATAGATTATATAGTAGCTTCTCCATACTCTCCACATTTCTCATGTCAAATATTGCAATTATCCCTTTTGCCTCCTTCACATACTACTGCATGACATATAATGTAGGGGATAAGCATGATTGTATCTCTAGGATACAAACCATTCTTCTTTCTTTCTCCTTCTAGATTTTCTTCATCTTTTGCGTTAGCTCCTTCACTTGACTACTAAAATTAGTAAATAAGCTTGAAATGGGCTCAAGCTTACTAGTGAAGATTTCTAACTCCTTTTTCAACTCATCTCTCTTTTTCTCTAGATCTTTCACAAACTATGAGTGATTAGAAATTCTAGTGAATATCTATCCTTCTTTGGCCAATGAAGTCTTAACATCTTTTACTAAAACTGTTAATTTTCCTTTATCTTTAGAAAACTTCTCCATTAGTTTTCCTTTCATCTTCTTCTCTAATTTCTCCTTTTCCATTTTTATCACCGCAAGATGAAAATCTTGTCCTTTATTTGAAATGTCTTTTATCAATACATCCACTTGATATATCATAGAGTCTTCTACATCATACTAACCTCTGGAACCAAATCAACTAGGATATCTCTTTCTTGTCTCAATACTCTTGTTTTCTTCTTCTTTGATCTCATTTTATCTCTTTCAACTTTCTTCATCAATTTTTTTGAGTATTTCATTAGCTCTTTAGGTTTTACCTTTGTTATATCTACCGATGTGGAAAATATTTCTTCCTCTTATTTTCTTCTTTCTCATGCTAGTCTCTCCTAGACTTATTTTCCTTCTCACATCATATTCCACTTCAACTTCTTTATGAATTTCTACTAACTCCTTTAGCTTCTCAGGAACCACTTCCTCTAAATATCTCACAGGGGATGGTGAGGGAGTATTATGGTTTCCCATTATATCTTTAATAGTTACCTCATCTTCACTGATTTGTTCTTTTGTTTCTTCTCCATTGGCTTCTACTTCACTGGTTTGAGTTAGCTTAGCATCTTGCTCCTCAATGTCTTGAACATGCATAGGAATATTAGCTAAAAAATCACCTATGATATCTTCATGATTAGGTGAGTCTTCAATATCCTCAATTACTAGTTCTTTACCCTTCTTATTCTCATCTACCTCATTTTATTCATTTTCTTTTTTTCTTTCCTTCCTCCATCTTTTTCTTCCATATCTCAATTGTCTCATTGAATACATTTTGTGCTTGTCCAACTAATATGCTTGCTGCCCTATTTTGATTTTGAACTCCTATCTATATGCTGCCACCATGATCTTTACATCTTTAGGATTCAACTATAGTTTCACTTGCATAAGTTCTTTATCCACAATTTCTCTATCCATTCTTAAGGCATCGGTCCATTTTGCATGAATCCAATCATAAATATCATTAGGTAGAACTTTATATAACTCACTTGGAGTCATATAAAACTTGTGGAGACTAAATAAGATCACTTCATCTATTTAGTTCTTATCTTCATCATTTAGAAATCTATATCTCCTGCCAACTTCTCCCATTCTGCTTATTTCCATTATGCCTTTAGCAAGATAATCAGTACTAGGGGATTTATTCATACCGCTCTCTTTTGAATTCTTAGAATCCTTATTTGATTCAGTGTGAAGATCTTCAACTTTGAAAAACTCCTTTTGTTCAATCTTCATTTCTGTATATTTCCTCTTCCTTTTGTAGGTTTTATTTACTGGTTCCATTGTATTTTCAACTTATTTTACAATAGATTTACTCTTCTTTATCTTCTCTTTTGCATAAGTAGATGAAATGCTTGATGATAGGTCTTCAGTTGTAGCTTCAACAATACCATATGTACCTTCTTCATAAATACCAAACTTCCACTCTAGGGTAGATAACACTCTCCTAAGTTTCCTTTCAATAAATGGTTTATTTAATGACGTAGGACAGGTAAGGAGGATCCAATTAAGGATAGTCCAAACATGCAGCCAAACACCAATAATGAAGAATAACACAACAAGACAATGTTTTCAACTGAATTTCATTAACATGCCTAGCTGTAAGGCCTTTTGGGTTAGGGACAAATAAAATCAAAGTATTTCTAAAATCTTCCTGCTAGTCTAGATCTAAAACAATCAACAAATAATGGAAACACTAAGGTAGATCTGAACTTGAGCTCGCAAGCCTCCAAGAAATATCCTTGTCTCCAAGCATGCAAACCACTAGCTCTTCTATTACAACTATTAGATAACAATCTGATCTTCAAGATCTCGTAGGATCAAAATATAGCCTTCTATCTTCCCAAATCTACTTACTAAAAAACTACCCAAACTCTCCTTAAATACATTTCCTCAACCACAAGTCAACTGGAAGAAATAATTAACTCCTAAGCTAAGTCAGCTTCTATTAGAAACAAATATTAAATGTAACAACATTCGGCTCTCAAACAGCTTTACAAACATTTAATTCTCCATGTCGGCCTCTAGATCTACATAGGAGAATACAAAAAAATATACCAACAATAAATGCACCAAGTCAAACAACTAAATCTCCAAGAACTCTAGTCGGTAAACCAAAACAACCAAGCACTAGAGAAATAACCAAGCACTAGTAAAACAATTGACCACACCAAGCATCACCGAGCAAGCATGTAGACCAAGCACCATAGGCATCATTGAGTACAAGTTCCACTGAGTGCAAGAGTTTTCACTGAGTTCCTTCAATGACTGAGCTCCCTTCAATAACCGAGACTGTCAGTTAAAGCTGCAACCGAGTAACATAGAACAAAATCAACACATCACCATGCAGATTCATCGAGTACCCCTGAATACCCCTACATCAGACACTCCAAGTTTGAAAAGATATTCTCATAGGCTGGAAGAACATCTTCCGAGATTCAACACATAAATCCTGAACTGGTTCTTCACATACAAGCCCTTCAACTCTTCACCTTGCATACTCTTCCAATTTTTCTTCCTTTGTCTCTTTAAGTCTTTCCTTGATAACACATAGGCTTGTTCTCCATACTAATCCATCCTTTTAGAATTTATCAACTCATCTCAGCTACCAAAGCTAAGGTTTCTCCTACTTAGTGTTGTATTCAGCTTAAGGCATCAGGGAAAGCTTCCTATTATTCTTATCAACAACAAACACATTATTGACACAATCATGCATAGCTCTGCAATCATACTACCAAGGTCTATCAAGCAATATATGACAACTATTCATCTCCACAATATCACACAACACTTGATCCTTATACTAGCCAATCTGAAAATCAACAAGGCACTACACCCTCACCTCTAGAGCATGAACATCTTGTAACGAGCCAATCCTATAAGGATAAGGATGTCTCATTCTATTCAAACCAAGTTTTTGAACCATATCCTCAACAAAAAGGTTATCACTACTACCACTATCAACAATTACATCACAAAGTTTACCTCTAGACTTGCACCAAGTTCAGAGAAAAGTTACTCCTCTGACAAGGCTTCTCCTTTACATTGAGAAATGTCCTCCGAACTAGCAAGTTCTTAGATTTAGGTTCATTTTGGATGTTCTCATTTACCATAGTAGTCCGTTGGTCACCAAACTTCTTCCATGTACACTCAAAAGATCGATGTCCTTATTCACCACAATTATAAAAAGTACCCTTAAAGATAACCCTACCTATCTTCTTTTTCAATTCCACAAGTTTTGGTTCATCTTCAACATTTAGTTTATCCTTCACCGAGTGATCAATATTCTCCTTCCCTCGGGGATTATTATGTTGTCTCCTCTTCAACTTATCTTCTTCTTTCAGAGCATATTGATAAACATCCTCAAATGATTCAATCTTTAGCATAACAAGCTCATCTTGAATATTGAATCTCAAACCATTCACATACTAAGCTACCTTTTCTTTACCAAGTTCTCTATGTCCAAACCCAATAGTCAACTTATAGAACTCCTCGGTATAGTCCTCCATAGTCAAATATTTTTGCTTCATATTCTAAAACTTCTTAAACAAGTCAAGCTCATAGTCTGCAGGTATGAACTTAGCTTTCAATTTAGTCACCATCAACCTCCACCAATTGATCTTCATTTCACCTTCATCTTCTTTATCTCTTTGTAATTATTTCTACCAAAGAGCAGCATGTCCTTTCAACTTAGTTTGTCCCAGTCTTACTTTGAGAGGATCTTCAATTTCTTCCAGCTCAAAGAAGTCTTCTAATTCACTAATCCAATAAATCAAGTCCTCGGGTAACTAGTACTTAACCGAGCTCCAGATCTATGTAACTGTATACACTAAAAAGTGACTTCATTAATTAATTAAAAATTTATTATTTAATTAGTATTGACTTGATAAATTAATTAAATATTTATTATTTAATTAATATTTATTTCCTCTATTTATTAAATAAATTATACAATTTATTTGATAAATTCACTATAGTCTATTCTCCTATCCCAAGTCCTCTAAATAGTCTCATTAAAATTATTTAATCAATTACACAATCAATAAATATGACTAAGTCCCCTAGTCCACCTCATCCACCTAGTCACTTGACACATCACCTTTGCTAAAATAATTAATTATTAATAAATCATTATCCTCACCCACACATGTCCTATTTATAAGGACTATGTGGCCTCATAAGACTTTGTCTCATGATCACATGTCTTCTCCTAAACCAAGTCAAGAAGCAATCCCTATTCCTAAGGGGCTTCTCAAGCCACCTCAAATAGTCAAAGGTGACTCATGGGGCACTTGTACCAATAGTCCTCATGAGGAAAAGGTCCTTCCCCCTTCCTCTCAATGGTCTTTGTGAGACACTTGACATGTGTCTTTCCCTTCCACCTTCTTCTCTTCCATGTCAATGTAGGAGGAACATCCTCCCTATTCTTCCTCTCACATTCCAACTACATCCCCCTTTCTCTCAACCCCTTCAACCAAGTTAATAGAAGCCCTAGGATCTTCCACCTATCAATCTCCACCCTAGGATTTGTGCCACCTAGGCTTGAGTCCTCCAAAAACCTATCAAAGGAGCTTCATTTCCCCTTTGTAAGATAATAGGCAATAGTGATTTTTGAGCATACAAGCATCTTAGCATATAAATCTTCAAGCATCCAAGATATTTTCATATTATTTGCATTTCATCCATTAGTTGTATAATCAAGATTTTAAGCCATTTTGCATATAATCAAATCAATCTCCACACTTTGGTGACATCTTGGGCAAGGAGCTTCAAATTGGAAATTTGAGAGCTCAACATATCCAAGAAATCAAGGCTAGGAGGGAAATAGAGACAAGCTACATGGTTGGTGAAGGTAATGCTTTTGTTTAACTTCATTTGATTGTATTCTTCATTATGTTGCATTAGATATATTTATTAGCATTAGATTAGATAATATTTCATTTCGACTAGTTAGACATCTATTTTATATACATTTTTTGGTGCCCACCGTGGGGCCCACCCCACGGTTTTAACATTTAGTTTCTATTTTTTCTGTGTATAGATTTCTACAAGTTGTTTCTATGATGCAAGAGAGGATGGGGAGGGTCCAAAGGCACACCCTAACCAGATACACCTTGCAAAACAACACGTGGAAGCAACAACACACAACAGTGAGAGAGAGAATGCAGATGCTATGTTATATTATCTTGAAATTGATTCATACATGTCGGGCTGTAAGACCTTCCTGGTTTAGGCCAGATATTACAATCAAGTATAGAAGTCCTCAAACATGCAAGGATCTACCAACAATCTCTAATTCTTTTATCTTCTATCTCCTAGAACTCACTCCCTAAACTCTAACCCAATAACTATATTTATACAAGAGGCTACCGAGCCAAGTCAACCTTTAGATCCACAAACAATGGAAGGGATGACCATATCTAGGTCCACACGCTTCCCAATGATGGATACCAACATTAAATTTGTGACCCAAATTAAATGCACAAGTCAGCCTCAAAAGAAATCCAAAAAAAACAACTCAGTGAGGAAGGAAACTGAGCACCACACAAGCATCACCAAGCGCTAGAGAGATAACCAACCAATACAAATGAACAAAGGAAATCGAGAAACACTGAATCAACTCGGTGAAAGCAGGAACCGTGCAACACAGACAAAATAAAATATGTTTTTGGTGACATGGGATTGCCAAGGACCTGAGGTGCTCCTGCATCAGATACCTAGGGTTTTTGAAATGATTCTCTAAATCATGAAACATGTATGATTTGTTAGGATAATAAGTAGAAAAATGCTAATATCAACACACAGAAGAGAAAATAATAACACAATGTTTAACATGGTTCACCCAATCCATGGGCTACATCCACCAACAGTGAGTCCAATATCTTATTATTATCTAGTGATTACAATCTGAAACCTACAACTCAATACCGCCATAAGAAGCTACAAAAACCTCATACAATGAATCTCAAACCCTAAGCCCTTTTACAAGTATTTTTGACATAATGAAATTAGGGCAAAAAATACTCTGACTAATAGAAAATTGATGGCTAACCCTTTACAATATTATTAAGTCATTATTGGCATCGAGGGGCACTGCCCCTTGACCCCATCAGGGGCTCTGTCGCTCGACCCTACCTGGGGCACTACCCCAAGACCCCGCAAGGGGCTCTACCCCTTGACCCTGAAGATAAGTCAGGGGGAAACCATGCCAAAATAACCTGAGTCTGATTAGGCTCCACATACATAACATGATCTAAGATGCATCCAACTCAGACTATGAAATCCATGAACTATCTTCAATCGGTCTATTCTTCCACTTTTCTAGATATTCCATATGATATTTTCCTCTTGTACTTTTTCCAATTCCTTGCTCCAAAATATTTTCAACTTCTTCATTATGCTTCTTAGGATAATCCATCGATACTGTCATGTCTTCATCAGGTTCATAAAACTCATACAAATCAGTAATGTTGAATGTAGGTGATATATCCATCTCATCAAGTAACTCAATCTCATACGCATTTCCACTATCAAATTTTCTCAAAATCTTGCAAGGTCCAAAATTCTTCATCTTCATCTTCCCATATGTTCCAATAGGAAATCTGCCTCTCTTCAAATGAACCATCACTTCATCACCAACATCAAAAGTCTTATGTCTTCTTGATCTATTAGCTCTGTCTTTGCATTTCTCATTAATCTTTTTTAGGTTAAGCTTCACATCTTCATGCAATGTCTTCATGTAATCAACAAATTTTACTCCTTTATCACTTCTCTTTCTTTCATCAGCAATATCTCTTAAATATAATATACCTCTCGGCTGTATGCCATTTACAATCTCAAAAGGTGTTTTTCTAGTACTCCTATTCACTGAATTATTGTATGCAAAATCTTCTTGTGCCAACATAAAATCCCAATTACTCAATGTGTCTCCAACTAAACATCTCAAAAGATTACCCAAACTTCTATTCACAACTTCTGTCTGTCCATCAGTTTGTGGGTGAAATGTAGAACTATATTTCAATTCAGTACCAAACTTTCTCCAAAGAGTCTTCCAAAAGTATCCATCAAATTTACTAACTCGGTCAAGGATAATACTCCTCAGGAATCCATGCAATCTGACAATTTCCTTAAATAAAATATTTTCTACATGTACTGTATCTAATGTCTTTCTATAAGGTATAAAATTTTCCATTTTAGAAATTCTATCCACAACAACAAATACAAAATCATTACCTCTTACTGTCTTCCGTAAGCCAAGAACAAAATCCATACTAATGTCAATCCAAGGTTTCTTAGGTACAATAATCAGTGTATACAATCCAGTATTATGGCTTACTCCTTTTGCAACTTGACAAACTCCACAAGTTTTCACAAATTTTCAAACATCTTTATACAACTGTGGCCAAAAGTATTTCTCCTTAAGCAAATTCAATGTCTTATCAACACAAAAATGTCTAGCCAAACCACTACTATGTTTCCATGTCCTTCTTCACCACAATTATAACAAGTACCCTTAAAGATAACCCTACCTGTCTTCTTTTTCAATTCCACAAGTTTTGGTTCATCTTCGAGAGTCAGTTTATCCTTCACCGAGTGATCAATCTTCTCCTTCACTCGGGGATTATTATGTTGTCTCCTCTTCAACTTATCTTCTTCTTTCAGAGCATATTGATAAGCATCCTCAAATGAGTCAATCTTCAGCATAACAAGCTCATCTTGAAATATGAATCTCAAACCATTCACATACTGAGCTACCTTTTCTTTACCAAGTTCTCTATGTCCAGACCAAATAGTCAACTTATAAAACTCATCGGTATAGTTCTCCATAGTCAAATATTTTTTCTTCAGATTCTGAAACTTCTTAAACAAGTCAAGCTCATAGTTTTCAGGTATGAGCTTAGCATTCAATTTAGTCACATCAACCTCCACCGATTGATCTTCATTTCACCTTCATCTTCTCTATCTCTTTGTAATTATTTCCACCAAAGAGTAGCATGTCCTTTCAACTTAGTTTGTGCTAGTCTTACTTTGAGAGGATCTTCAATTTCTTCAAGCTCAAAGAAGTCTTCTAATTCACTAATCCAATCAATCAAGTCCTTGGGTAACTAGTACTTAACCGAGCTCCAGATCTATGTAACTGTATACACTAAAAAGTGACTTCATTAATTAATTAAACATTTATTATTTAATTAGTATTGACTTGATAAATTAATTAAATATTTATTATTTAATTAATATTTATTTCCTCTATTTATTAAATAAATTATACAATTTATTTGATAAATTCACTATAGTCTATTCTCCTATCCCAAGTCCTCTAAATAGTCTCATTAAAGTGATTTAATCAATTACACAATCAATAAATATGACTAAGTCCCCTAGTCCACCTCATCCACCTAGTCACTTGACACATCACCTTGGCTAAAATAATTAATTATTAATAAATCATTATCCTCACCCACACATGTCCTATTTCTAAGGACTATGTGGCCTCATAAGACTTGGTCTTATGACCACATGTCTTCTTCTAAACCATGTCAAGAAGCAATCGCTATTCTTAAAGGGCTTGTCAAGCCACCTCAAAGAGTCAAAGGTGACTCATGGGACACTTGTACCAAGAGTCCTCATGAGGAAAAGGTCCTTCCCCCTTCCTCTCAATGGTCTTTGTGAGACACTTGACATGTGTCTTTCCCTTCCACCTTCTTCTTTTCCATGTCAATGTAGGAGGAACATCCTCCCTATTCTTCCTCTCACATTCCAACTACATCCCCCTTTCTCTCAACCCTGTCAACCAAGTCAATAGAAGCCCTAGGATATTCCACCTTTCAATCTCCACCCTAGGATTTGTGCCACCTAGGCTTGAGTCCTCCAAAAACCTATCAAAGGATCTTCATTTCCCCTTTGTGATCTAATAGGCAATAGTGATTTTTGAGCATACAAGCATCTTAGCATATAAATCTTCAAGCATCCAAGATATTTTCATATTATTTGCATTTCATCCATTAGTTGTATAATCAAGCTTTTAAGCCATTTTACATATAATCCAATCAATCTCCACACTTTGGTGACATCTTGGGCAAGGAGCTTGAAATTGGAAATCTGAGAGCTCAACACATCTAAGAAATCAAAGCTAGGAGGGAAATAGAGACAAGCTACATGGTAGATGAAGGTAAAGCTTTGGTTTAACTTCATTTGCTTTTATTCTTCATTATGTTGCATTAGATAGATTTCTTAGCATTAGATTAGTTAATATTTCATTTGAACTAGTTAGACATCTATTTTGCATACATTTTTGGTGCCCACCCCACATTTTTAACATTTAGTTTTTAGTTTTTCTGTGTATAGATTTCTACAGGCTATTTATATGATGCAAGAGAGGATGGGGAGGGGCCAAACGCACACCCTAGCTAGATACACCTTGCAAAACAACACATGGAAGTAACAACACACAACTGTGAAAGAGAGAATATAGATGCTATGTTATATTATCTTCCAATTGATTCATACATGTCGGGCGGTAAGACCTTCCTAGTTTAGGCCAAATATTACAATCAAGTATAGAAGTCCTCAAGCATGCAAGGATCTACCAACAATCTCTAATTCTTCTATCTTCTATCTCCCAGAACTCACTCCCTAAACTCTAATCTAGTAACTATATTTATACAAGAGGCTACTGAGCCAAGTCACCCTTCAAATCCATAAACAATGGAAGGGATGACTAGATCTAGGTCCACACTTTTCCCAATGATGGATACCAACATTAAATGTATGACCCAAATTAAATGTACAAGTCAGCCTCAAAAGGAATCCAAAACAAACAACTGGGTAAGGAAGGAAAATGAGCACCACACAAGCATCACCAAGCACTAGAGAGATAACCGACCAATACCGATAAACAAAGGAAACTAAGAAACACTTAATCAACTGAGTCAAAGTAGGAATCATGCAACATAGATAAAATAAAATATGTTTTTGGTGACACAAGATTGCCAAGGACCCAAGATGCTCCTACATCAAATACCTGGGGTTATTTGAAATGATTCTCTGAATCATGAAATAGGTATGATTTGTTAGGATAATAAGTAGAAAAATGCAAATATTAACACATAGAAGAGAACACAATAACACAATGTTTAACATGGTTCATCCAATCCCTGGGCTACATCCACCAACAACGAGTCCAATATCTTATTATTATCCAGTGATTACAATCTGAAACCTGCAACTCAATACTACCACAGGAAGCTAAAAAAACCTCATACAATGAATCTCAAACCCTAAGCCCTTTTACAAGTATTTTTGACATAACAAAATTTGGGAAAAAAATACTCCAAATAAAAGAAAATTGATGGCTAACCCTTTACAATATTATTAAGTCATTGTTGGCATCAAGGGGTGCTGCCCCTTGACCCCATCAGGGGCTCTACCCCTTGACCCCACCTGGGGCGTTGCCCCAAGACCCCGCAAGGGGCTTTGCCCCTTGACCCCGAAGATAAGTTAGGGGCAAATTGAACCAAAAGAATCTAAGTCTAATTAGGCTCCACATACATAACATGATCTGAGCTGCATCCAACTCAGACTATGAAATCCATGAACTGTCTTCAGTTGGTCTATTCTTCCACTTTTTTAGATATTCCATATGCTATTTTCCTCTTGTACTTTTTCCAATTCTTTGATCCAAAATATTTTCAACTTCTTCATTATGCTTCTTAAGATAATCCATTGGTACTATCATGTCTTCATCAGGTTCATAAAACTCATACAAATCAGTAATGTTGAATGTAGGTGATATATCCATGTCATTAGGTAACTCAATCTCATATGCATTTCCACTATCAAATTTTCTCAAAATCTTGCAAAGTCCAAAATTCTTCATCTTCATCTTCCCATATGTTCCAATAGGAAATCTGCCTCTCTTCAAATGAACCATCACTTCATCACCAACATCAAAAGTCTTATGTCTTCTTGATCTATCAGCTTTGTCTTTGTATTTCTCATTACTCTTTTCCAGTTTAAGCTTCACATCTTCATGCAATGTCTTCATGTACTCAACAAATTTTACTCCTTTATCACTTCTCTTTCTTTCATCAGCAATATCTCTTAAATATAATATACCTCTCGGTTGTATGCCATTTACAATCTCAAAAGGTGTTTTTCTAGTACTCCTATTCACTGAATTATTGTATGCAAAATCTTCTTGTGCCAACACAAAATCCCAATTACTCGATGTGTCTCCAACTAAACGTCTCAAAAGATTACCCAAACTTCTATTCATAACTTCTATCTGTCCATCAGTTTGTGGGTGAAATGCAGAACTATATTTCAACTCATTACCAAACTTTCTCCAAATAGTCTTCCAAAAGTATCCAACAAATTTACTATCTCGGTCAGAGATAATACTCCTCAGTAATCCATGCAATCTGAAAATTTCCTTGAAGAAAAGATCTACTACATGTACTGCATCTAATTTCTTTCTACAAGGTATAAAATGTGCCATTTTAGAAATTCTATCCACAACAACAAATATAGAATCATTACCTCTTACTGTCTTCCGTAAGCCAAGAACAAAATCCATATTGATATCAATCCAAGGTTTCTCAAGTACAATAATTAGTGTATACAATCCAGTATTATGACTTACTCCTTTTGTAACTTAACAAACTCCACAACTTTTCACAAATTTCTAAACATCTTTATACAACTGTGACCAAAAGTATTTCTCCTTAAGAAAATTTAATGTCTTATCAACACCAAAATGTCCAGCCAAACCAGTTTTATGTTTCTCCTTTATCAAATTAGTTCTCATTTGTCCTCTCGGTATACACAAATGAATACATTTAAATAACATACCTCCTTGCATAAAATATTCATCCCATTTAGTACTTTGTTGATCTTCAATATGTGCTCTGCACTTTCTCCACAACTCAAAAAAATCAGGATCAAATTCATAAGAATCTCTCATGTCATCAAAGCCTAGAACTCCAATTTTCATCTCAGTCATCAAAGATCTTCTTCTAATCAATGCATCAACAACTCGGTTAGTGACTCCACTCTTATGCTTTGTCACAAATGTGTAACTCTGTAAATACTCAACCCATTTTATATGTCTCTGATTCAACTTATTCTGACTACCCAAATACTGTAAAGCTTTATGATCGGTATACAACACAAATTCACTCGGCATCAAATAATGTCTCCATTTTTTCAGTGCTTGAACAATAGCATAGAATTCTTGATCATACATAGAATATTTCCTTTTTGCATCATTCAACTTTTCACTAAAGAAAGCAACAGGTTTACCTTCTTGACTCAACACAGCTCCAATTGCACTTCCACTTGCATCACATTCCACTTGAAATACCTTATTGAAATTAGGCAATGCCAATATAGACAATTCATCAACCTGATGCTTCAGAGTCTCAAAAATTTTATCAGCTCCATGTGTCCACTTGAATTCTCTTTTGTCTCCTCTCATAGTCTCAGTCATAGCATTACAAATTGATTGAAATTCCTAATGAACTTTTGGTAAAAAATTGCCAAACCATGAAATGATCTTACCTCACTAGCATTCTTAGGTGTAGGCCAATTCAAAATAGCTTCAACCTTTTAAAGATCCATTTTCAAACCATTAGCTGAAATCACAAATCCAAAATACACAATCTCCTTTTTCATGAAAGAACACTTTTTTAGATTTATCAGCAACTTTTCTTCTTTCAATCTCTACAAAACTTGTCTAACATGCAATAAATGTTCTTCTTTGGTCTTACTAAATATCATAATATCATCAAGGTATACAATCAAAAACTTACCCAATAATATCTTCAAAACTTCATTCATCAACCTCATAAAATTACTCTGTGCATTAGTTAAACCAAAAGGCATAACCAAACACTCATACAAACCTTCTTTTTTCTTGAAAGAAATCTTCCATTCATCACCTTCTTTGATTCTGATATGATGATACCCACTTTTCAAATCAATTTTGGTAAAATACTTTACTGTAGTCAAACTATCCATTATATCATCTATTCTCAGTATAAGAAACCTATACTTCACTATTATCTTGTTGATTTCTCTGGAATCAGTACACATTCACCATTCTCCATTCTTCTTAGGTTCCAATACCATAGGTATTGCACAAGGACTCAAAATTCCCTCACCCTAATCCATCATAGGTGTAGGTTATACATCACCTTGTTCTACCTCAATTTCATCATCACTAACAGCTTCAAGATGTCTTCCCCTTCTCTAGGATTTTTCAATAGCTTCTAATCTAGCAGCAAGTTGTCACAACATATTTTCCAATCCTGGATCCACATCTCACCTCCCATGAACCATCTTGAAAACTCTCTACAATTGAAGGTCAAATCACAATTTGCTACCTCACAACAATTCAACTAGGGCTTCATAAGAAGGAACCTTCAAATTTAGATTCACAAACCTAGATCTAGATCTCACCTCACTCTAATACCACCTGATGCAAGAGAGGATGGGGAGGGACCAAAGGCACACCCTAACTAGATCCACCTTACAGAACAACACATGAAAGAAAAAACACACAACAATGAGAGAGAATGTAGATGCTATGTTATATTATCTTCAAATTGATTCATACATGTCGGGCTGTAAGGCCTTCCTAGTTTAGGCTAGATATTACAATCAAGTATAGAAGTCCTCAAACATGCAAGGATCTGCACACAATCTCTAATTATTCTATCTTATATCTCCCAGAACTCACTCCCTAAACTCTAACCCAACAACTACATTTATACACAAGGCTACTGAGCCAAGTTGGCCTTCAGATCCACAATCAACAGAAGAGATGACCAGATCTAGATCCACACACTTCCCAATGATAGATACCAATATTAAATTTGTGACCCAAATTAAATGCACAAGTCGACCTCAAAAGAAATCCAAAACAATTAACTCGATAAGCAAGGAAACTAAGTGCTAGACAAGCATCATTGATCGCCAGGGATATTCACCAAGCGCTAAGACATAACTGACCAATACAGTTGAACAAAGGAAACTGAGCAACATTGAATCAACTCAATCAAAGAAGGAACCAAGAAACATAGACAAAATCAAATATGTTTTTAGTGACATAGGATTGCCAAGGACCCGAGATGGTCTTGCATCATTTTGCGCATCCATTCATGACTCCTGTGCATATATCCATTTTTACTACGCTTTCATTCTGCTTGCCACAAACACTTGTATTTTCTATCTTTTTATTCTCCCTACGTAATGGTTCAACACTTCTACACTTTCATAAGTATCTTCTACACATCTATTTTTGTGGTGCATCCATCCCATCGCACTGCGCATATATTCACTATGTCAGTGCATCCATCCTTTCCGCACATTTACTCTCTATTTTTGTGCATCCATTGTCTATTTTTGTGCATCTATTATAAATTTTTGTTTCTCATCATTTTAGTTTTAGCTAATTACTTTAACAATTTTTTTTTCATAGTATCAGATTTCCACAATCCATTTCAAATGTTCATGTGCGTTTCTAGATTGGATTGTGTAAGTTTTTAAGCATCGACACTTCGGATCACACTCTATGATCCATCATCAAGAAGAGAAAGTGAAAGAATGTAAAAATAAAGATAGATCAAAGAGTGTGATCCAAAACGTCGATGCTTAAAAAATTACACAATCAAATCTAGAAACGCACATGAACAATTTTTTGTTCATTGTTGTACCTTTTAGGTTGTTTTGCAGGTTGTAATTTGAAGACCCCAATTTTGAGATTATTGACAGTTTACTTGTAGGTTCTAAGGGGTTTGCAAAATAGACCATAATCTTCATTTGGGCTTAAAATACAACATGTATTTCTATTTTCTCTATCTTTTTTAGATTTAGATTAGATTATCTATCTATTGTGTCTTTCTTTTAGAAGCTTTTTGTAATCCCAAGATTATAACAACGTATCCTCTCCCCTTGCCATTCATGGATCTTGGGTGTAAGAAAAAATATTATAATCTTTAAAGGGTGGTCTTTGGTGGGAAAAGAGGTACTCACCCCAAGCAACGACCCAACTGGTAACAAGCTAAAGTCAAGCCCTTCCAAACCGATATATAAAAAATTCCATTGTGATTAGTCTCACAGTGGATAGGTGTGAATTCATTGTGGCAACTAAAATATCCTCTACTAACCACATGGTGCATTAAAGTCCCTACATTGTTAAGGTGAAAACCTTACTTTGGAAGGATCAAGAGAGCCCCCTTAATTGGGAAAATGACTTGATCACAACCACTTGAATGGATGTCCTTATTAAATACTTTTGTATAGTGGCCAAAAATGTTCTATTTGCTAGCTCAAGGGGTCACCCAAGCCCATGAAGACACCCCACATTACTCACAACTCATAGTAGAGATAGCAGTTCTTTGGGAAGTAATGACCCATTGAATTTGGAACTTGGTGTGCCAGAGAAGTGAGTGCATTGTAAGGAGAAACCTGTGCCTCCAAGGTCCTAGGTTGTCTACTGTGGATTTGTGTGGCTAGATTTTATCCAAGTGAGGATTCTGAAGATATTGTCCTTGCCAACCTTAGGAATTGTAAGTGTGTTTGTGCATTCATAATAGATAAAATTACATTAAATCATTTATGTTTTGTGTGTGTGTGTCTATGCATTTTACTTTGCCAAAAAAAATCACCTAAAAAATGAAAAAATTCAAAAATTGCAACGAAAACCATCAGAAAACTGGAACCTGTACATTTATCACTTTTTGCTATAATCTGTTCAAACCTGCTATGCTTTTGATACTATCATTACACATCTATCCAACATTGTTGTGCATATAATCAACTGTCCTGCACATTTGTTTCTATGCATACACAACATATATTATTTGTACGAGCCTTAGGATTTTCAAAATCACTTTTTCGGATACCCATTTCAGTCTTTAGTATGATTCTAGAAAAACATTCAATTTTTACAAACCTTTGATCTTCAATTTGACCATTTTCACCCAAATTCATCATCTTTCTTTCATAAAAAATCCTCAAAATCATTCCAAATCTTCAAAATTTTCCAAATTAGTGTTGAATCATTACCTTACTTATCAGATTTTCATACTTGTGAGTTTATCATATCAAGATTTATCATCCTTAATAAAAAAACTAACCTAGGTTATTATATTTTGATTCTCTTTGTCATATCAGAGTGAGATCCATACCTCATATAGACTTAGATAATGAAATTGTTACACTTAGCTCAAATACTTTTAGGTTCATTTCTACATCTATCTAATAAAAAACATTCCAAATCTTTCATCAAAACCTTCCATCCCACCATCATTTTTCACATTTTATGGTTCAAACTCGATCTTAGAAACTCAAACAAACCATTGATCTAGAATCAGTAGACAAGATGGAAGGAGACAAAAATAATGAGGAAAACCCTTGGTCTGGAATTCCTAAGAAAAGTTCAATTTTTACATTAGATCAAGAACCCATAGATTAGGATCTAAGAGATGCTATGTAAGATGCTAGGTTCTATAATGTCATGGAAAGACTCTTAGACATGGATAAAGAGATGTATTTCCTCATGATTTCTCAACAAGAAGAACTACCAAGTGATTTTGATGTCTCCACTCTTAAAGAACCACCTATCACAAATAATCAAGAAATCCCTAGTGGTTCTCAAGAGACACATACTCATGGAGAAAAGGAAGACAAACAAAATAATTCTTCCCAAAATACTCAAGGATCTCCACCATCTTTGGATCCCATTCTACATAAATCTGTGACATTCAAACTGGATCATCAACCAAGAAGTATTGCTTAGATGATATATGTCCTTATCCTTTTGATAAACATTTAGCAATGATTCCATTCCCTCCTCATTTTGAGGTACCTAAATTTGACAAATACAAAGGGAATTCAGATCCACAAGACTACATTTGTGAGTTTTGTGCTACCTGCATTGAAGTTGCTCATAATGACACTTATCTTATGCTAGTATTTCCAAAAATTTTAGGAGGACAAGCCATGGAATGGTTCTCCAAATGACCCCTAGGCATAAAATATTTTAATGAGCTTATTGACAAGTTTTTGACTCATTACTTGAATACAATATCAAACATGAAGTCACTATGCTTGATCTTTGTAATGCACAACAAAAGAATGGAGAACCTTTCCTTACTTTTTTGCAAAGATGGCATCAATTATTTTCCAAGTATCCATGAATAATTTTTGAACAAGAAAAGATGGATATATTTGTGTATAATCTTACACAAGAAATGAGCTATAGGTTTCAATTGCAATATCCTCCAAACTTTAACAAGCTCAAAGAAAATGGTATCAAAATTGAGGAAGCTATGGTTAGAAAAGGTGAGATTAAGCTTTACTCCAAGGAAAATGTTGGATCTTCAAATTCAAATCCCACTAACAACAACAATGACAAGTCCAAATTTTGGAACAAAAACAAGAATATTTCCAGTGATGGGATTGTTGATAACTAACATGTGAAACCTACACAACTACTTTTGAATCTCACAAGAAAAGCCAATGCTACTCAACCTACCTATAGAAATCAAACTACAACTCATAATACCAATAAAAATTCATCCAATTCAAGATTACCTTTTATGCCACATAGAAGAACTTTTACTCCTTTGGGTGAATCTCTTGAATCTACATTAAGAAAGTTGATGACAAAAAAACTCATTGCACTTCCTGAAACTAGAGATTTTAACCTAGGGTGAAATCTTCTTGGTGGAATGATAATAATTATTGTGAATTTCATAGAGGGAAAGATCACCAAACCAATGATTTCCAAAGACTTAAACATGAAATACAAGACTTGATTGAAAGTGGTGAAATAAGTGTTGATGGACATACCTCAAATGAGTCACATATGACTTATAAAGATCCACTCCCCGAACATGACAAAGGAAATTCTTCCAATGCTAAAGGTGATAATCAAGCCAATTACAATACCACATCCTATAAGTATGTTGGTAACATTTTTGAATGTCATCCTTCTCAATACTATGCCAATGTGAATACTATACAAGAAAAATCTGAAAGTCAATCAGTTAATGTTACTACTTGAGCCCAATCTAAGGTTACTCTCCAAGGTGTCCCATCTAAACCTACCACCTTGCAAAACAAGTCTGTCTATGTTCCAAAATCCACACCAAATGTTTCCAAGAAATACAATCTTTTAGATTAGCTGAAGAAAATTCCAGCCCAAATATCTATACTAGAGCTTTTGCATCTATCACCGTCTCATAAGGATATTCTTGAGAAAGCTCTCCTAGAAACTCATGCTCCTACAAATATAGATCAAGACCAATTTCAAGCTATGGTGGGACATTTGACAACTCCACATTACCTTTCTTTTACTAAGCATGATGTTATAGCCATTAATCAACCACATAATGCTCCGCTCCATATAGAAGTCCTTGTATAAAATCATAAAATCAAGAGAGTAATAATAGATGGAGGAGCTGGCTTGAATATATGCACTTTGAAATTAGTCCTTGGATTGGGATTTTCTGAAACCGTTGTGGATCCAAAGAAGAAAACCACAATCAAAGCTTATGAGGAAGAAGAGTGGTCATCCAAGGGATCTGTTGTTCTTCCTATTAGAGTAGGTCATGTAGTCAAAGATGTACTTTGTCAAGTTCTTAATATGGATCTTTCATATAACATTCTTTTGGGGAGACCCTGGATTCATTCTATGCAAGCCGTGCCCTCAAATTATCATCAATGTTTGAAATTTCCCCATAATGGTCATGAAATAACTATCAAAGGAGAGCTAAACCCTTTCCAGTATTGTAACACTGTGAAGACAAAACTTGATTCTTTGGTACCTTATAGTTGCACTGGATCTTCTGCAAGAACACCCATTGATCCAAGTAATATAGCATCAACTTCTAAATCTAATGGGATCAAGATAGACATAAAAGAAAAAAGTATGGGAGAATACATTTTGGGTCAAACTTTTTGTATCATAGAGTAACCTTTATCTCCTAGATCATATGGAAAATCCTTGATTACCAAACAACAATCAAAACCCCCTTCTACACTTGTTTATGACACATTTATAAGTGGGGGAACTATATCAAAAGAAGTAGCTGAGCATAATGCTAACCATTTTCTTAAACCTCACAAGAATGAAGAAGATGTAAAACATGAATATATATCACTTGATGTATATGGTGAAGGATATACTTTGTTGCAAAAGATGGGATACTAAGGTAGTGGACCTATAGGGTTGCAGAGAGAAGGTGTTATAAAACCAATTTTGAAAAATCCAAACTACCAAAGATATACCACAAGATTAGGATATAAAGGAGAAGGACCAAAAGAACCTAAAGGAAAAGAGAAGATCACACCTTTCCATGAGACATCTAAAGCTCCTGCATTATAGTTCTGAAAACAAGGCATGTATGTCGATCCAAAAAAGTAGAGGATAGCAACATTAATTATCAATCGACTTAGGGATAATCATGATGATGATTATGACTCTAATGATTACGAATGAGATTCATTATCTGACTATCCTAAAGAGATAGGAGTTGATGTTTTTAATACCTATAGTGGTGATTACCGTGAGGGGGAGAGCTCAAAGATGAAATCACTAGGATTAGTTCCACATGATACTACTCTTGACGATTGTGAGGGAAGTGAGAATTATCTTGTGATAGATGATTCAGATGAGAGTACGGAAATAGATCTTGTTGATACAATCATAAACCTTGAAAAATTCTCTATAAATACCATCTCAACCTTTGAAATTGACCCAAATGATCCAATACTCCTTCTCCATCTAGAGCTTATAGATTGGGATTCTCCTAACCATCTAGAACTTGATGTTTTTCATAATGATGATGCCATAATCGACTATCTTGGAATTAGACATCATCTACCACCAGGGGATCATAAGTTGGTATTTCCAATAGAACTCAATGACATGGCTTATTTTAGAGAGTGTTCCAATCCTTTCAGTTGTAAAAATGTAAATATAATCAATAGATCTAATGTTGAAAACCACTCAGTGGTAGTATTAGATAAAAAAATAGTAAAAAGAAAAGATGTATGTGAAGGTGAAAAGCTCTCTAACGCACCTAAACATTGAAGGATTGACACTCTCCCCAATAATATGTATCGATAACAATCTACAATACTCATTGAACCAAAATTGCCTCTCAACATTGGAATGGAGGAGTCCTTGCGTATTCTCAAAGTAGTAGCATCCTTAACAGAGTCAAAGAAAGAAGCTTTTTCATAGTTTTTCAAGGATAGACAAGTTAAATTTTCCTGGTCTTGTGCTGATATGCTAGCATAGGATCCTAATCTTATTATGCATCACTTGTCTATTACACCAAGAATTAAACTAGTAAACAGAAAATCAAAAAGATGCATCCCCATATTGCACTTATGGTTAAAGCATAATCGAAGAAGCTCCTAGATGTTGGATTCATTTGTGTCATTGATTATGGTGAGTGGATTTCCAATATTGTACCAGTATCAAAGCCAGACAAGTCTATTAGGATTTGTATAGATTTTTGTGATGTCAATAAAGCTTATCCTAAAGATGACTTCCCATTACCTAACAATGATATCATAGTTGATTTGACAGTTGGACATGAGATGTTGTCTCTAATGGATGATTTTTTTGGCTATAATCAGATCAAAATTGCACTAGAAGACCAAGAGAAGACTACTTGTACATGTCCTTAGGGCACATATTGTTGGAATGTGATGCCTTTTGGGCTCAAAAATGTTGGTGCAACTTATCAGAGGGCTATGACCACAATCTTTCATGACATGATGCATACCATAATGGAAGACTATGTTGATGATATTCTAGCTAAATCCAAAAATAGAGATGGTCATTTAAGAGTGCTGGATAGAATATTCACCTGAATGGAAAAGTATTAGATTAGACTCAATCTATAGAAGTGTGCATTCAAGGTTACATTAGGTAAAATGTTACGCTATATTGTCGCTACTAAAGGTATAGAGGTTGATCTAGAAAAGGTTAAGGAAATCATGGAGATGGCTTCCCCTACAAATATCAGTCAGTTAAGATCTAAGTTACAAGGATGCCTCCAATCAATCAAAAGGTTTGTTTCACATGAACTAGCAAACATAAGTCATCCTTTTCAACACCTATTACATAAAGATATCTTATTCAAATGGGATGATAATTTTGAGGAAGCCTTCACTAAGATCAAGCAATATTTGGCAAATCATCCTACTCTTATGTCACCGATTCCAGGCAAGCCACTCTTGCTCTACATTTCAGCTACAGAAGTATCACTAGGTGCTCTCCTAGCCCAACAAGATCAAGAAGGAAAAGAAAAGGCTATATATTATATCAGTCTCACCCTTGTGAGATATGAACTCAACTATTCTCCAATTGAAAGAGCATGTCTAGTAGTAGTATTTTCTTCAAAGAAATGGTGACATTATATGTTGTCTCATTCTATCAAGCTTGTTGCAAAGATCAATCCTTTCAAATATCTTTTGAGAAAGACAACATTAATAGGAAGATTGGCTAAGTGGGTTATGTTACTTAGTGAATTTGATATTGAGTACGTGGATAGGAAGGCAAAGTAATTGTAGATCAATATGATGAGGCACCATTGACAGATGATAAACCTATACATACAAAATTTCTAGATGTACATATCCTGACATTATCTACATAGACATGGAAGCTATACTTTGATGGATCATATACTCAACATGGTTCGGGAGTTGGAGTGCTATTTGTTACACCGCAAGGATATATAATACCAAAGTCTTACAAGTTAATCCTTCCTTGTACAAAAAATGTAGCTGAGTATGAAGCCTTGATGATTGGATTGAAGATGGCTATGTAGTGGAAAGTAATTGAATTGAATGTCTATGGAGACTCTCAATTGATTATCAATCAAGTTAATAATGAATACCAAACCAAGGATGACAATTTGTTACCATATAAACGTATGGTGGATGACTTTAAGAAATATTTTTCAGTCATCACCTTTGAGAAAATTCCAAGGCATGATAACTAGGCTATAGATGCTATGAGTATAATTGATTCTCTATTTGATACAGAAGATACAAAAGCTCATTTTGAGTTCTTAGGGGAATCTCTGACTTATCCCACATATGATGATCCTGATACAAGTATCATATGTCATATTATCAGACAAGATTCCTAACTTATGGAAATATATATACCTATTTGAAAGATAATACCATTCCACCTAACATATCCAAAAACCAAAAATTAACCTTTTTACGCCAAGCCTCCTGCTATAGCCTAATATCTGACACCCTGTATTGGCAAGGCCTTGACAATACTCTCTTACGACGTCTTGAACATGATGAAGCTCAAATTGCCTTACAAGACATTCATGAGGGTATTTGTGGGACACATTCAAGTGGTCCTTCCTTGGATAAGAAGCTCATGCATATGGGTTACTATTGGCCTACTATGGAGACAAATTCTTTTCACTTTTCCAAGAAATGCAAGAAGTGTCAGATACATGGGAATATTATTCATGCCCCAGCCTAGCAGCTCCATCCTTTTACAACCACATTTCCATTCAGTGAGTGGGGGCTTGACCTTGTGGGCACAATTCACCCTCCATCATCCAATGGCCATAAGTACATTATCAATGCAACTAATAATTTTACCAAGTGGATTGAAGTTGTTCCATTGATCACTACCATTGGCAAGCAAATATCCATGCTTATCCTTTATTATATCATTCGCAAATATGGTATCCCTATGCATGTTACTACAGATCATGGGAAGAAATTCAAAAATCAAGACATGAATGAATTATGTGAGAAGTTCCACATCACACACCACTATTCCACCATTTATTATCCCCAGGGTAATGGCCCAGCTAAGGCATCTATTAAAACCATTGTCAAAATCCTTCAGAAGACTGTCAATGATGTTGGTTGTGACTAGCATATCTAATTGAATCCTACCTTATGGGCTTATTGCACTTCCATCCATACTCCCACTGGAGCCACACCATATTCCATTGTCTATGGTTCTAAAACCATTCTTCTCCATGAGGTTGAGTTACCTTCTCTTCGTGTATCCCTAAAAGATTTAATTCTAGATGAAGAGTATAGGGTTGCACAACTAGCTGAATTAGAATTGCTAGATGAATGCCATCAAAGATCCTTTGATCATTTGAAGGTCTATCGGTAGAGGATGTCTCATCAGTACAACAATAAAGTGAAACCTAGAGACTTTCATGTGGGTGATCTAGTCCTTCATGAAATAAGCCTTTTGGGCTTATTAGTTATCTACGTCTAAGGGAGATCTCTTGGATGAGCCTCTTAACAACATGCACCTCAAGAAGTTCTATTCTTGAAATCCCAATTGAAGGGGTATTTATGTAAAATAGAAACATGTGGTGAAAAACTAGAAACAAGTGCCATGTGTGACAAGTTAGCTCCTCTCTCTATTAGGATTTTTCTATCATGTCATCCCATTGTATATACCCATAATAAATATGACTATTCAGTCACCATTCCCACCATGTATATATCTTAATAAAATGGCTAGTTCATCACATATTATCCACTGTATATATCCATAATAAAACCCCACGATCACTTGGTCTCTTGTCTTGGTCTTCATACTAGCTTTGTTGTGTCCTTTTTCATCCATAATAAGTTAGTCCATCACCTAGTTGGGGGCATGTCCTTGACCTAGTTTGGAAAGTGGATCTATGATAGTCACGACTCTTAGAGGATAGAATGGAGTACTTTCACTAGACAATAAAACACAATAAAACATTATTACACATGGATATCCTCATCATGACTCATAATCTATGATCTATCTTTTGACACGTGACCTCTTATCTATACATTTGACATGGCTATACATCAATCAAACTGATCAATACACCTACAACTATCTTTTTGCAAAGAAATGTATATTCATGATAGACATGTTAGAATGATTTGTTGAAGATTATGCATTCATATATGGATTTCATTGTTATCATGTTTCCTATGATATTCCAGGATATCTTTGACATGAGTTTACAACTCCCATTTGTCATTGATTAGAATGGCCTGGATGAGGCATGATATTTTCTTTGATTGTTGTTTATGGGATATTTTCCAATAAATTTGAAGGAACAAGTAATTGGGGTGTCTGTGCATAAGTGCCTTCATCAGTTTAATAAGCATTGACACACATAATTCATATTGTTATGCGGATATTATTAGTGGTGATACACCACACATACCTCAACTCCAACTATTTCTTGCCCAATGGAGGGGAGAATAATCCTTATCTATTATGCAAATGAAACTCAAGTCATCTCAGTTTAATTATACCTAGATGCTTGTCAAGTTTTCTATATTAAAATTTATGCAAGAAGTGCTCAGGTCATCCTAGCTTAATTATACCATGATGCGTGCATTTCCTTGAAACATAATGAGCTTAATGATGATAATTAAATTCCAATTACAATGAATTTCTAAGATTTTTCATGAAGTTTTGGGTATATTCATTTAGACAAATCATGTTGCATATTAGTGCTCCTTTTATAGGGATTTGTGGGTTATCTTTCCTATTGGTCCCTCTATTCTCTTTATCCATTCTTCTCATGTCAGATACATTATTATTTAAGTTGAGGACATTTGGATAATAAAAATATAGATTTCAACATGCATTTTAAAATTTTGCCTATTTCATCTTCATTATCACATTTAATCATTTTTGCATAGTTCATTAGGAATGTGTCCTTTTTATTAGGTTTGTTCATTTGCATGTAACCATTGTATATTAACATGCTTATTTTGATCATTTAAAGTAACATTTCATTATAGCTATTATCTCATCACTTTTACTTATCATGTTATAGGTTATTACATTTTATCTTATTTTATCATATTAGAATTTGTCCACCTCTTTTGCAATTTCATAAGGTATAGTTTCATTCATTACATTCATGTTCATTGATCATATCATTCATTTGTCATCCATTATATGCATTTATCCCCAGTTCATTCATTTTCCAGTATTTACATTGTCATATTCATCATTGTTTATCTCATTAAATCATTAACATTAATTCATTACATTAGAAACACATAGCATTAAATAAACAACCATTTAGGAAATGCATTTATATAAACATCATCATTACATGCTAGATCATTAACCATTGTGCATCCAAATGAAAGTAGCCCATTTTTCATTATAGAACATATCTACTATGCATATCAAAGTAAATCATCACATCCTACATATGTCAGTACGTGGTAATATATAATCATCAAAGAAATCACAATAGAACTACATCATCATGTATATAGAGTCCATCATATAAAAGTACATAAAAACAACTCAAATGTCCAAATGTCTAATGATATCTCATAAAGTGATAATGTGTCCAAGTATGTCCATCAAGTCATAAAGATAATTAAAAATGCTGATACAGTGGTGATATAATATAACTAAGAGCCACTGCCTCCGAAATCAACTTGTCAATGTCTGCGTGATACAATAAGTCCTGGTGCTGCTAGATCTCCTAAACCTATGGGAGGTCTCAGTGGACTTGGTGATGCCCCTCCGCTATTAGTAGGTCCATGCCTATGCCACAAAATTGTCCTGACTGTATACGAGCTCTCTATAAAACTCCCGATCCACTGATTTCTAGGAACTGCCTGTTGATAGGCGTCCTTCCAGTAGGTGATCTCCTTACCAGTCTACATCATCACATGTAAGATATCTACATGTGGTCCTAATGCCTCTATCAACTTGAGCTCATCCAGTAAAGTCTCAACCTCTCTTAGCCACTCTATGGCAATATCTCACTCATGTCTGACCACTGCCATCTCACCCTCTAATCTCTCCACCAGTCTCTCCAGTCCTAGGACACGGTCTTCCTATACCTATGTTATTGCTAGTCTAACTAGCAATGCATCTATGTCTAAGTCCTCCTCCTCTGTAATATCTCTTTTTAGATAGGGACCCTAGCCCCAAATATCCATCTCTGCCTACTCATTCTGTATACTGACATCAGGAATCTTTATATCCTATCTAGCTATGCCGAGCATCTGCTCGTCTTATATGTCCTGTATTTGTCCACCCTGAACTAGTCTCTCCTCACCAAGTACATGATCTGCCTCATCCTAACTTGGTACCTATACACCTTATAATACCTATTCTAGTCCTTGTACCTATACCTATGGTAACTATGTTGGCATCTATATTGGGGCATCTACAGGCATGAGTGTTGGTGGTTGTTGTCACACCTATCTTGTAGGGGGTGGCATCAACCCCCACAATCACACACCTCCACCTCTCATCTGAGGCCCAAATCTATCACCCCTCCCTCTATTGGGATGACCATCACCACTGTCACCTCCATCACCACCTCTACCTCTTCCCCGACCCCTCCTATGATGACCTCATTTCCTATCTTGATGTCTCTCTGCAACATCCCTCTCTAGTGGCCTCTCTACTAGATCAATCAATCTAGGGAATGGGAGATCCATGAGGTGCCTCACATAGTCTATCATCATACCTAGGTCTATGAACCCCTTTCTCATAGACTATTCCTGAAATGACATGTTTAAGAACTCCTATCTAGCAATCTCAAATGACACCATTGGTCCCCAGTCCCATCTCTCCTAATGGGTACGAGAAAAAATTGTCACCCCTTGTGGCATCCCCTAGATCCTACCAAACTGTCGCAGGACCTGACTAACCATCTACCTCTCTATAATATAGGGAGTCCTCCCTATCAATCATCAAGACTCAAAATATTATTTGAGTTGACACTAATCCTCTGACATTGCACACCAAAGGTAGGGTCTCCAAATCATAGAATCTATGGTATAAAATGTATAACGCTAAAACTCTAGGCATCCTAGCTTATGCTAAGATTGGATAGATGCATAGAGAAATATATATGAGTGCCTCATGCCTCAAAATCTCATGGTTGTTGGCCATGTAACCGCAATGTGCTCCCATGCCCATACATGGAGTAGAGTCACACTAGCTAATAATGATGCACCCCTATGGTATACAACTTGATGAAGATCATGATAAAGGTGTGCCAAAAAGCACACCCCCCAAGAAAAATGGGTTCCCTCATCTATCATCCTCTCTAATGTCTAGCCCCATCCAACTACAAACCCATGTGATCTCCGGTCTGGGTAGACAAAGCCTTTGATAGCTCTAGCAAAAACAATAGGAAGTGGCTCATAGAAATCAACCATGTCCTCCCAGCTAATATCTGACTCACCAATATCATCATCACCAAATACCACTCTACACTCAACCAATCGACCATGTCTATCATATTGTACTAACTCTCCTATGATGGAAAGCCGTAGGATGAGATATACATCCTTTAACGTAACAGTCATCTCTCCTTAAGGGATATGGAAGGTACTAGTCTTCGAGTGCCATCTCTCAGCGAGTGCAGTCAACATGCTTAGATTCACTTGAATCTCAGGTGTATAAATGATGTGATATAATCTTGTCACCCTAATCAGAAGTCTGTCAGTCTCTGACAGTGCTGGCCTCAGATTCTAAGTCATAGGATATCTCTCCCATAACATTAGAGTGTCTATATCCTCCTATAATAAACATCAAGCAATCAAACTATTAGATTTCAATCAAAATGATCAATCTATCTATCCTATCCTATCAATCAAATACATGTTTATTACATGTCCCAACAAATAATTCTATCAATTATCTACAATCAGGAAGGTTAACTAGCGACTATGCTATGATGTTACCTATCTTGACTCAATCGATCTATGTTCCTAGCCGACAAATAATATTAGCCTTTCGATATCAAGTTTGGCCTTATTTTTACTCTCATTTTCTAAATTCTATCATCTAACATGAATGCGTAGCATAGAAAATTATTTGCGTAGAACCCCCTACCATTTGCACAAAAATAACATATGCGCAACTACCCTAAACATTTGCATAGTCAATTGTGACAAATGCACCAAACAAATGTTTGCGCACATTTAATTCATAAATGCACCACAAATTTATATTCTAGCACAAATGCATTGGTAACCCACACATATGCACAAAAATAGCAATTTGCTACTCAAATGTTACCAGTTTTTGTGCATACATGCACCACAACTGCGCATTTGTTGTTCATCCTAGAGCTAAAAATTTCCTATCCTAACCTCTATTTTCGTCTACCCTAAAACATGCTAAAAATCAACTGAAACATGCAACAATTCACAAATTAACAAAGCGGGATGAGTCACCTACTAGCTCTCTTGAATCTAGTGGCCTCTAGAAGCATCTGACCCTCTTGAATCAGTGATCTGACAATGGGAATGATATCTTCTCAGCTCAACTCTTCTCTCTCTTAGGCTCCAATCTCCAAATGACAAGTGTACACAATCACCCTATTGTGGACCCCTTGGCCCTTTATATAGCCTGTGGACTTTTTTTGCTTGATGTGTGGCCCCTACCTATTGGCTTCTTTCTGATTCACCCTATTTTCACCCATTTTATTTTGATTCTTTTTGTGAGATTGATTGTCAAACCAAAAAAATAAAAAATAATATATATATATATATATATAAATCAAATAAAATAATACTTTTTTGTCAATCAATCTCTTGAGAGGGCATGCATAGGTCACTTTCATCTCAGGCATTATCTGGGGCAGGGGCAAAAATGCTTGAATTTTTTCTTTGAAACAATGTGACCGGCACATTATTTCAAAGAGGGGCAAAATGTATGCAATAAAAAGTGACTTCATTAATTAATTAAATATTTATTATTTAATTAGTATTTTCTTGTTGAATTAATTAAATATTTATTATTTAATTAATATTTATTTCCTCTATTTATTAAATAAATTATTTAATTTATTTGATAAATTCACTATAGTCTATTCTCCTATCCTAAGTCCTCTAAATAGTCTTACTAAAGTGATTTAATCAATTACACAATCACTAAATATGACTAAGTCCCCTAGTCCACCTCATCCACCTAGTCACTTGACACATCACCTTAGCTAAAATAATTAATTATTATTAATTATTAATAAATCATTATCCTCAGCCACACATGCTATTTCTAAGGACTATTTGGCCTCATAAGACTTGGTCTCATGACCAAATGTCTTCTCCTAAACCAAGTCAAGAAGAAATCCCTATTCCTAAGGGGCTTCTCAAGCAACCTCAAAGAGTCAAAGGTGACTCATGGGACACTTGTACCAAGAGTCCTCATGAGAAAAAGGTCCTTCCCCCTTCCTCTCAATGGTCTTTGTGAGACACTTGACATCTGTCTTTCCCTTCCACCTTCTTCTCTTCCATGTCAATGTAGGAGGAACATCCTCCCTATTCTTCCTCTCACATTCCAACTACATCCCCCTTTCTCTCAACCCCTTCAACCAAGTCAATAGAAGCCCTAGGATCTTCCACCTTTCAATCTCCACCCTAGGATTTGTGCCACCTAGGCTTGAGTCCTCCAAAAACCTATAAAATGAGCTTCATTTCCCCTTTGTGAGCTAATAGTCAATAGTGATTTTTGAGCATACAAGCATCTTAGCATATAAATCTTCAAGTATCCAAGCTATTCTCATATCATTTTCATTTCATCCATTAGTTGCATAATCAACATTTTAAGTCATTTTTCATTTAATCCACTCAATCTCCACACTTTGGTGACATATTGGGTAAGGAGCTTCAAATTGGAAATCTGAGAGCTCAACACATCCAAGAAATCAAGGCTAGGAGGGCAATAGAGACAAGCTACATGGTAGGTGAAGGTAAAGCTTTGGTTTAACTTCATTTGATTGTATTCTTTATTGTGTTGCATTAAATAGATTTATTAGAATTAGATTAGTTAATATTTCATTTCTACTAGTTAGACATCCATTTTGCATACAGTAACTAACTAGTTCTATCTTCACCAGATCTATCTCTCCGATCATCTCCACTAGATCCAATAGCTTCAAAGTCTTTAGTAGCTTCCTCATAACCATCATCAGTACCAAGATTCCTTGGCATACCAACAATAGCTCTTATGACCTTAGCGATCATGTCATTCTTCATTAATTCTATCTCAGATCTGAAATTAACTTTAACGTTCTCTGTAATATTTGATTCCACAACATCACAAAGATCTGCAATCGCTCTAGGGTCCAATCTTCTCAGAGGCATCCTTCAAGATTTTCAAAAACCCAAATAAATAAATCACCAACCAAGGTCCTAGTGCAAACAACCTCAAATTGAAGATCGGTTTACACACTCAAGATCTTGAAGTTGTGATACCACCTGACGCAGGACAGGTAAGGAGGATCCAATTAAGGACAATCCAAACATGCAGCCAAACACCAACAATGTAGAATAACACAAGACAATGTTTTCAACTAAATTTTCATTAACATGTCCAGTTGTAAGGCCTTCCAAGTTAGGGCCAAATACAATCAAAGTATTTTTGCAATCTTCCAGCTTGTCTAGCTCTAAAACAATCAGCAACTAATGGAAACACTAAGGAAAATTTGAACTTGAGCTCGCAAGCCTCCAAGAAATCTCCTCATCTCCAAGCATGAAAACCACTAGCTCTGCTATTACAACTATCAAATAACAATTTAATATTCAAGATTTCATAGGATCCAAATCTATCCTTCTATGTTCCCAAATCTACTTACTAAACAACTACCCAAACTCTCCTTAAATACATTTCCTCAACCACAAGTTAGTTGGAAGAGTTAATTAACTCCTAAGCCAAGTTGGATTCTATTACAAACAAATATTTAATGCAATAATAGTTGGCTCTCAAAAAGCCTTACATACATTTAATTCTCCAGGTCAGCCTATAGATCTACATAGGAGAATGCAACAAAATCTACCAATAATAAATGCACCAAGTCAACCAACTAAATCTCTAAGAGCTTCAGTTGGTAAACCAGAACAACTGAGCTCCAGAGAAACAACCGAGCACTGGTGAAACAACCAACCATGCCAAGCATCACTGAGTAACACATAAATCACCAAGCAACCACATGGACCGAGCACCATAGGCATTGTCGAGTACAAGTTCCACCGAGCGCAAGAATTTTCACCAAGTTCCTTCAATGACCAAGATCCCTTCAATAATTGAGACTGTCGGATAAATCTTTACCTGAGTAACATAGAACCAAATCAACACACCACCATGCAGATTCACCGAGTACCCTAGAATTCCCTTACATCATTTAATTAAATATTGATCTTATAAAATGCCTCTTCATAAGTTCCAAACCTCTCTCCTTGCCTATCTAAGGGTTTAGATAGTAATTCATTTACATGAAGGTTTACTAACTCAACATATACTTCATAACCCATGGATGGAACCCAATAGGTTCTAGGTTCAACCACCACCATAATACATGAATCGATATCTACTAGGAAACATATATCATCTTTGTATTTATCTACAAAGCTAGAAGGAATTCTTTGATGCTTGTGCATCTTAGATTGAAAGTCTTTAAAGTAACCCCGTAATGTCCCCGCTAGGGAACCCATAAGAAATCAGGTCTTATGACCAAAAATAGCAACTAACAAATTTTTTTCCTAATATTACATCACTACTACTTTACATATACATTCCTTAAGGTTCCCTTAATGAAATCATTTACATTACTTATCCAAATTGAATTTCATTTCCTTTCTTTACTTCCACATTTTAGAACTTTAAGAGATAGGATAAGAAAATAACATTTCATTTACAATTATATTTCTTAATTTACATACTAATTTCATTTCTCCTTCCTAAACATTGAATAACTATTCCTTACAAATTACATTTCAACCTTAGCACAATAAACATTTTCTTTCATTGCAACAAATGAGAGATAGAAAAGATCATTCAACATTACATTATATATATTTCCAACTTTGATCTTTCAAATAATAACCCTTGAAATCAAGCCTAGAACTATCCCTCCCAATTACATTGCTTTTCTTTTTAGTTACATCTTTCTGATAATAGATCTCATAATAATAGGTACATGAATGGCCCAAAGGCATTACAAAATATCTTTACATCTTAATTTTTAGTAACAATGATACAATATAAAGGTCTTCATAGAATTGAACATATCCAAGTCACGAATGACGAACATGACCTCGAAAGATTTTTTCCACCCAACCATGTGGAACTGATGAGGTTCCACCCCCTATGCTAGGAGAGAGAACCAAGATACTCACAAGGCCCTAAGCAATCTAAGGCTACACAAAACCCTAAACTGAAAGAAATAACATAACAATATATCACTTCACTAATCACAAGGGTTAGGTTCCTCGCATACCCTCTAGGTGCGTGTCATCACATATCCTAGATTTTGGGATCCTTCCTGGCAACCATGTAACCCTGGCCCCCCCTTTATGAATAGGGGTCCATCCTGGTAGTTATCCATGGTCCCGATACTCCAACAGGACTATGTGGCCATTAATATGTTTTTTTCATTATCTTTTGTTTCCCGCCTTTCCCAGATTCATTGTTAGGTTATCACTTTTTACTAACCCACCCATAGGATCATCTGATAACCACTTTAGGGCTCCAACACCTATGGTGAGACACTCACCTAGGGTACCTAGTCCCCTACCCACACACACAAGCCATGTAAACATCAAGTACTTTCAAAAGATCCATATCATAGGTCTAGGGAGCCCTCCGGTGCACTTAGGCCACCCGAATAAGTATCGACCTTACAGTATGGAATCTACCAAAAACCAAGTATGAACAAAAGCTTATAATCAAAAACCAAGTATAGAAATCCAAAGACATGACATAAAACTTCCCACATGCATTTACACAACATTCCATAGCTTATTTCAAAAATCTAGGGAAATCTCATGTGCCTGAAATTTGGCTAAGTCTGAATTTTTAAGAAATCTCAAAATTAGAAGTTGCATCTTAACTCCTATGAAGCTAAAACCTATCCCAATCATCCTAGAAGGTACCTAATTCCTTTATACAAGTATAAATTAAAGTATCGTAACTTATACTTAAATTTTATACTTGTATAAATCTTGTTTTCCTCGGTTAACACTAATCTGCTCGGTTGATACAGTCCTCTCGGTTGACACTAGTTTGGTCAGTTGACACTAGTTTGGTTGGTTGACACTAGTTTGTTTGGTTGACACTACTTTGGTTAGTTGACACTGCCTTGGTCAGTTAACATTGCATTGGTCAGTTAACACTGCATTGGTCAGTTGACACTGCTTTGGTCGGTTAACACTGGTTTGGTTGGTTGACACTGGTTTGGTCGGTTGACACTAAACTGACCTAGCTCGGTTACTACTAAACTGACCTTTTTTAGTTACCAATAAACCAACCAGGCTCAGTTAATACTAAACTTTCCTTGCTTGGTTACCACTAAATCGATTGGGCTTGGTTAATACTAAACCAACAGAAACTACAAAATATGACTAGCAACTCTAACTTGTGGGTTAAACTAGGCATTATGGGGACTATGGTTGCCTAATTTGAGCAAGACCCATTTGAAATCTCCCAGTTTCCCTTCAAAAATGACTCATCAATCCATCCTATCTATC
Organism: Chamaecyparis obtusa; assembly: GCA_027943335.1. Taxonomy (NCBI): domain Eukaryota; kingdom Viridiplantae; phylum Streptophyta; class Pinopsida; order Cupressales; family Cupressaceae; genus Chamaecyparis; species Chamaecyparis obtusa. The sequence goes on from BSBK01002848.1 coordinate 1,663,879, forward strand.
TAAAAAATTTATTCTAGATCTAGACAAAGAAAGGTGGTGCAAAAATAGATATGAAACTGTAGGGTTGAAACAGAAGTTCTAAAGCCTCAAAGATCTTATGGACATTCTGGATAAGAAAGGAGATACAAGGAGAATGCTAAGGTCCCTATAGCCTCTTACAAATGTAGAAATATTCATATACATACAACATGGAAAAATATTTAAACATAATCCTAAACTCCAAATCACTAATACAGGCACAACATATATATGTATAACATAATCATTCTGAAATTTACATAGACAATACAACACATAGAGAACACTTTCATACACAAAGATGAAGAATGGAGATTCTTCCTAGTTTAGACCCTACCTTGGGTCCTGTAGAGAATCCTCTTCCCTTGACTGGAGAATCTCTATGAAACTTCAATCCTTGAGTAGATATCCTTCTAGAAATCTTCCTTTGGCAATCAATTCCAAGCAATCCTAACACAGGTGACTTCACCAACCAGAGACTCTCAAACTCACATAAAATTTCACCAAATTTTTTTGGAGAAATCAATTACAAACAACTCCAAAAGAAAACAAATCTTCCAAAAATTAACATCCTCCCCGCACACCAAAATCTTCAATCATTTATCCTCCAACTATGTGGTTGGAGGAGTTGCTTTACGGGAAGCAACTTCTCCAACTTCCATAGTTAGTTGGAGGGCCAACCAAATAATTTCCCGTAAAAGACTTAACCAAGGTTTTTAATAAATTTAATTAAAATATCTTTTAAATAAAATCATAACAAGAATAATAGACAAATATCTTTCAAGAAGAACACATAGCACAATAGGAAAACAAGTAGCCTAACTTCTAGGAGGTCTCAAGTTCAACTCCCTCCTAGATAGCCAATTTTACTACGAAGGACATTTTCTTTTTATTATTATTATGTTTACTTTTTATTTAATACATTCATTAAATATATTTTATTTAACTCATTTTATTTACTTATTATAAATAACATACCATTTACATAATTAATGAAAACATACAATTATTATTATTTATATAAGCATGGATATATGCGTGTGCACCCACATATACACACACCTATATGACATACAAACAATTATAACATATTTATAACATAATCATTAGACATATAAAATAGATTAATTCTAACTCATAACATAAACTTAGACCAACATCAAATCAAGTCCATAACATAAACTGCATTCCACTTTCCTAACTAGGATAACTTCATAAATAGAATTCTAAGCCCATGGGTAACCTCAGGAGTAACTTGGTTAAATCTCCATACATCAACATTTCAAGGATTTTGAAGCCACACTCAGACCTATGTAGCCAGGTGGAGATGATGCCTGGTACCTGCATCCTACATCACCAACTAATATGCATATACAAATATATAAATATAAACAAACAGTGGAAAACAAGGAGGGAGAGTGCAACATCGTGTGGATCTCCCATAGGAGTAACTACAACTGCCCCTCCTCATCCTACACTCACATCAACCAGTGAACATCAAACCATAATAGGGTTAGTAGGGTTAGATCATAATAAAACATCATAACACAAATCAATGTAAAACATTTTACTGATAGTTCATTTCTAGCCATTCATCATTAAATTATAACTCATTTAATATTTCCAAATAAACTGCAGTAATCAAATATATATGCTCAAATGTCTCATAAAATGCTAACTAAATAATAATCATAGTCCATCATAAAATCCAAAGTGTCAAAGCAGTAGTCCTGTCAGTCTAACATAGGAAGATGCTAGGGTGGGCATTACAAAGCCCACATAAAATTGTTAAAGTTCTCACCTAATTCCTTGATAAAATCACTTATCTGCACAACTACTAGTTTTTCCTTTGAACAAACAAAATTTCCTCTACCAGGGAAATTTTTTTGGATATAGAAGAACATGCATACTAGTAGAGAACCGTACTTGAATGAATGCATCTTGTCTTTCTTTATTCTCTCCATATTCAATAAGAACTAACTTATGATCATCTCACATAATTCATATACTGAATCATCTTTCACAATCTGATAAGCTACATGTATAACACCACTGGGCATGTTGTTAACTTTGCTAGATTGGTATACCCCATAACCTATTACCATCAATGCAAACTAGACTGCTCTATCTTCAATATTATCTATTGTTGTGACTCTTTCATCTTGTCTAGATTTGGTTAGCTTGGTAACCAAATGTGTCACAACCATTCTCAGGGTACATTCCAATCCTCGTGCTTAAAAAATACTAACTCTATGAATCATCATCTTTGAAATCGTATACGACATTTCCAACCAAATGAATTGGTCATGCACTCTTCTCAACACATAACGAATCAAGTCAGGATGGAAGTCAGTGGGAATATCCATTGTATTTGTAAAACCATTCACCTGTAAATGTTTAAATTCATCTCTTAACACACCATTGATACAAATACTCTCATATTCTTTCTTAATAGAACTAGCTTCTAGATCTTCAATCTTACAATGAATATAAGACCAGACATCTTCAATCAATAGCTCTTGTAGAGGAATTATGGATAGGGCACCTATTATATCAATCTTTGTTGCTTTGATTGGATGAATCTTGAACACTGGTTGAGGCTTCCCAATAATTTTTATTAGAATAGGTGTATCAAATCTTTTTTTTCATATCAACTGAATGCAATCAATCAAACAAATTCAATTGTAAACTAGATAGACAACTCCACACAATATATCGGTTAGGGCTCTCATTAAATTGATATAAAAATAAGCTCAGGTGATCAAATGAATGTAAAGGTAAAAAGAGAGATCACTTCCCTCTATTTATCATTGAGTTATAACCATTATGCCCTTCCAACGGTAAAACAATAATTTTCCAATGGTAGAAATTGTCATGCCCCATCAAAGAACCCGGAAGGACAACCAAATAAACAAAGAATAGTGTAAATTTTTTGTGTACTTACTAAATGCAATTAAGTATTATGTCCTAACAGGTTCCCCTTAAGGTTTATCCTCTAAATTCTATAGTTAACTTTTCACAAAATACATTAAGTGAAAACATGTATAAAAGTAAAATTTAGTGATTCATTTATTTCTAAGAGTAAAGAAAAAGAGAAACCTAAAAATGATATATCACTTGATTGCTTCCATATTTATTTCCTTTACAACATGAAATTACCATAGAAAATTAAATTCAAGAACCCTTTAATTTTAACATTCATCATACATAACTTGAAATATGCCAACTATAAGAATATTACATTTTATCTTCCCTTCACATGCTTTTCTTGAAGATACCCTTCCCAAGTGCATAGATGCATACAATAGTTCTTTCACATTACAAGGACTTATATGCTTACATAAGTTTGAATAACTTCTTTCACTATTCTTACAAACATCTCCACAAGATACAAGAAGCAAAATAGAGAGAGAAAAATGTGACATCTTCAAATGATCCAAAAACTGCAACACTCGAATAGTACCTCAAATTGGAAGTTCACCACCTAGCCACATGGATCCACAAAGGTCCACTCTCTTGTGCTAGGAGATAGAACCATTATTCTCACAAGGGAAACTAAGCAAGTCTAAGGTAGTGAAGTATCAGACCCCAACACAAAAACAACACTTACAAAAAATAAAGAACAATACAGGAGTTTTCCTAGAATGTTGATCAAGTGAGTATCATCGCACAATCTGATGTGTTGGGATCCTTCCAAACAGTCATGTACTCTGGCACCTTGAAGCAACCTACCCTAGTAGTCACAATGACCCCGGTACTCCAACAAGACCTATGCGGCCATAATCATATATTTTATCTTCTTAAAGTTTTAATTAATCCCATACCCATACCCAAACCATTTTCTAATTTATATTAGTTTTTTATTAAAAACTCACCCAAAGGTTATCCCTCTATCCTCCTCAGCCTAGATGTTGTAGTGACCCACTCACCTGAAGCATGTAGGAATCCTACCCACAAATAGGTCATCAAGGATGAAAACTTCCACATTGACATCCCTCTCGTATAACCTACAGGAAAGGGTGACCGTATTCCCTTCCCAAAGTTATCACAAGGAAACATCTACACAAAGAGCCCCTCATCCTACCCAAGGCTTTATAGTTTAATCAGGACTACCAAAGTGGCATCTAACTAATCACAACATCCTTACTATGGGTTTACAAAAATGAACTACAAACCATCCCAAGTTCATAAGAAAATAATTGATCATCCAAATGTAGACTATGAAAATCAAATATTGAAATAATTAAATTATGCCATCTAACATAAATTAAATTAGGACTTTATAAATTTAGACTAAACACCAAGTCCAAATCAATCTTCTTAGAAGAATAACCACATATATGTGAAATCTAACCAAAAATTCATTCATAACTTTTAAAATTTTGAATAATAAAGAAAAATAATAAGTATGGCTTATTATAAATCATTTCACAAAAATTAAAATAATTTATAACAATTAAAATTTTATTAAAAATATTTAAGAATTTTAATAAATAAAATCTATATTTATAAATTAAAACCCTTAAATTTATTTAAAATAAACGTATAAAATTCTAATTAAAACATTAAAAAAATTTAATAACTAAAATCAATATTTATAAATTAAAACCCTTAAATTTTTATAAAATAAAATGGATAAAATCATTATTCATAAATTAAAACTCTTAAATTTATAAAATAAACTTATAAAATTATAATTGAAATTTTATTAAAAATATTTATACAAACTAAAGTTAATAAAATAAATTTAGAAATTTATTAAACCAACCCAAAAAAACTTTTATTAAAAAAAATCTTTTTAAAGAGGGATTGGAGGATGGGGTCCCCGACCCACCAAAATTTATTAATTTATTTTTTGTAGAAAAGAAAATTTAAGAATTTACCTTTATTAAGTATTTTATTATATATAACTTATATGTGTATATATATATATATATATATATATATATATATATATATATATATATATATATATATATAGATATATATATATATATAGACATACATATATATATATACATACATATATATATATACATACATATATATATATACATACATATATATATACATACATATATATATATATACATATATATACATATATATACATATATATATATATATATACATATATATACATATACATATATATACATATATATACATATATATATATACATATATATACATATATATACATATATATATATATATATATATATATATATATATGTATGTATATATATATATATATATATGTATATATATATATATATATATTACTTAAGCTATAACTCTTTTTATTTTTTATAAAAATAAATTTAATAATAAATTTATATACTTTATTATAATTTTTATTTTTCTTATATATTATTACTAAAAATAACTCTTCAAGTTATTATATTTTTAAAATATACAACCTTTGTCCACTATAGTATATATTATTTGTTTTTGTAAAGAATGAAACTTTTATCCAAAAATAAAAATTACTAGCCTAATTCTTAATAAGGTAATTATTATTACTCCGCCATACAAATTAATGGAGTTAAACTACAGGGTAAAACTAAAAATGAAATTAAAGTTTTCCCGAAAATGAGAGTTTATTCTTGGTTACTAAGGTTTTCAGATTTATGTTTTCACCCAACCCAACCCAACAAAAACACAACAATAATAAAAACCTTAATATATTAATTTCTTAACCTTGAACAAATATATTAAAATAATTATAAATTTATCTTGTATAATTTTATCCTAAAATACAAAACTAGGTCTTAGATTTATTTCACATGCTATAGGGACTATTAAATTTTCTGGAATACATACAAGGAAGGCACCATGAGAAAATAAAGAGAAAGGAGAGAGAGACACATGGATATATTTCCAAATTTAAGAGCCTACCTGGAATCCTGTGCCAGAGGTTCCTGACTCTAAACTTCTCCCCTGAGCCTAGCTTTCCCCAATCCTTGTGCAGTCTCCTTAGACGTCCTTTTCCCTAGTTCCCGAAATCTCCTATTACCCATACTTAGGAGAAATTTCATAATAAATAAACCTCTGGATAGTTCCATAGGTTGAGGGTGTTACTTCCCGTAAAGCAACGTCCTTACCTATCTCATAGAATAAGTAAAATATTAATACTAATCCTAAAATAATTTTACCCAAAGGTAACTACTTTCTACCTACCCTCCCCGAACAAACTAACTTACCCACATACCAAAATATAAATTAATTAAATCCCCCCTACTATATTTTTATAATTATTAAAAAGAAACATAACAACTACTTCTAATATAAATACCTTAGTTTCGAGTATGCTTCTCAAGGAAGTCACTACCCCAATGGAAACTTGGGATCCCTTATAGACCGGAGGTCCTGAGTTCCACTCCCACCGCTACACTAACAAGACAAACAAGAGAGAGAGATAAATGAATAAGGCTAGGAGTAGGTAATTAGCTTTATTTTTATTTACTTATTTTTATATTTTTTAAAAATCCACACTTTGCCTTTTTATTCATTATGCATTTATTTGATTTATCTAATTCCACATTATACATACAACTTTTAATGAAAACACTCATAAGATCAACTATAAGCATACTAATATTCTGAATGCATAGATATATGCATATACATGTGCACCAATATATGCATGCTTGTATACATAATTAACACACATAGAAAGAGAAAAAGAGAGAGAAATAAATATTGTAATTCTACACCCATCATGACAACTTTAAAGGAGATTGACATCAAATGGAACAAGAACCCATATAAACATCCAAAAAGGCTAAAACTAGAGATGGGTCAACAATATAAATTTTTTTTTAGGGTTTTCCCATGTGTGAACTCTAGTTCATCTCTGAACAATAACAACTTAGTTTGAGGATTTAAGGCATTCTCAGATCTATGTAGCTAGGTGGAGTCGATGCCTAGTACCTGAACACACCTGCATCACCAAGAAACAACAATGACATATATATACATGAAACTAATAAGAAGAAAGGAATGAGGAGTGCGACATCATGTGGACCTCCCATAGGAGTGACTACGAGTGCCTCCCCTCTTTTGGCACACACACCAAGAAGGATACATATAGATCATACCATTGAGTTAGCATGGTTAGACCAATAATCCCATCAAATATAATCATAAAAAGTCATCCACATGATAAATATATCCATTAAATAAAAAGTCATGTCATATCTCATAAATAAAGTACTAATCATATGAAATCCATAGTGTCAGATCTGGACATGATAAATAGTATATCTAGGATAGGCATTACAATAATAGTGTCATATCACCAATTTAATGCATATCCATCAATATGTACTTTTCAACTGTTATAACTGATATCAAACAATAAAAAGATACATACCATAAAATTTATATTTTGATTCCCATATAATCATTAACAACTCCAAAATCTTCATAAATACCAAAATCACAACATTTTACACCATAATGTGCATATAGATCTTACCGCTCTCAGATCTAGGGCATTAGTAAAGGATTTTTCTTTAATGCTTCTCCTAAGAAAGTAATGTGCTTAGTTTGAAGAAGTTTCCTCTATACAGAGGATGGAAGATTCCCTTTGGATGATTTTTATTCTACCTATTTATCTTCCCATTTCTCTCTTTCTTTCCTCCAAATATTCATTTCTCTATCAACTACCTCAACATTACCAATCCTTTTTCCTTTTCTATCCTCTGACTGGTAGGATGATTGGTTTCTGAACTAATAGTCTTTTGGAAGATGACCAACCTTATTGTAGACAAATCATGACATACTGATTGACCTCCAAGGTCCAAAATTACCTCATTGTGTTCTCATTCTGTAATTCATCGCTAGATGACCATAATTTACACATATAAAACATGTTAAATTAAATTTTCTTTCTCTTCCATTCGAGCTTACCAGTTTGATTGGAGACCTAAGAACATAAGCTTTAGTCCTAAATTAGCTTTATGTCCATAGTTGTTTCATGAAAAATAGTATCCATCAGATCTACCACCATTGGATCCATTGCTATATCTACCATTGAATCAAGATCTACAATCATATGCAGTATGACCATACTTATGAAAATTATAGAAATAACCATCAAATGAGTAGGGTTTGTTCATAGGTTTTCTCCTACATACATTTGTAGTGTGACTTGACTTTCCATAGTTTTAGCAAGTAGACCTCTATTAGGTTTCTTACCTGCATTTCTTGGATCTTCCTTCAGGTCTTGTAGCTTCTCAGATTTAGATTTGGATGACTGTCCAAATTCAAAATTTCCTTGACTGATGTAACCAAGACTAGTTTTACCATTGTTTGTCCTTTGGTTATAGAGTTGTTCATAAAGATTTTGTTAGATTTCATTGTACTTTCTTAGTTTCTCATTGATTTCTTTATCAGATTGCACCTCATTCTTCAGTCTTGCATTCTCATCTCTAGGGTAAACTTTAAGAAACCCCCCTCATAAAAAAGATATAAAATCTTGGCGAATCTTTCAATTTTTTTGAAAAAAAAAGTATTCTTATTGGCGATTATATTTGAATAACAATTTTTTTGTAGAAAATACTGGTGTATCTCAAACAATAAAAATTAATTAATTAATCACCATGGTGAATACTTCTATTTAAAAAATAGAATTTTTATAAAAAAATTAATAGGCTTAATGTAGAAATCTTTGATGGGTTTAAGGAATAGACTCTGTAATAATTAGTTTCTACCATGTATTTAATATATAATCTAATAACCTCATTGTATTGTGTGAGACAAATGTATTGATATTTTTAAATACTAATGGGGCACAAAATTTCTTCAAGACCATTGATTTATATTGAGATCAACAATTCGAAAGAAATTTTAGCTCCTATCAGCATTACAAACCAAATAGTAACATTCTTACCTCATAGAATATAATGAGGGTCACTAGATTATACTTTAAGTCAATAATGGCAACTAAAAGTTGATGATAGATCCCTATAGTAACTAATAATCATGATATATTATTGGAGAATTAATTTAAATTTCTACAATAACTTATAAACTTCTGGCGAATCAAATCTAATCATGTATCAAATATTGTGGCTAATTTTTTAGTTCAAGTTTTTTTATAAAATATATTATTTTATGATTTAAATATTTCTAAATTAAAATTTTGTAAAAATGTGGTGATTTAGGTTGCCTTAAATCTTGAATTATTAGCCAAATTTGGATTCTCAAATTTCCAAAATTAGCCAATTAGCGAATATTAGCCACTAAAAATTACTATGCTCATCTCTAAGTCCTTCATTCTCACTTGTGACTTTCAGATTTTATTCAACAACATCAGGCATATGATTTCTATATAAGGTAAATTATTGCATCAGTTTATTAAGTTCTTCATATTTAGCCTTTTGGGCATCCTCATCAATCTTTCTTTCACTTTCAGCTATTCTCTTTCCTTCTAGATCTTCACACATTTTAACAAACTGACTTTCAAGTTCTCTTTTCAAATTTGTCACTTCTTCTTTAAGTCCTTTATTCTTTTCCATCAGATCTACAATTTCTTCTTTAGAATCTTCAGACATACTTCCTTTAGATAAATGGTCAATATAAAACTGACTCTCATTCAACTGTTTAATAAGTTTTATCCTCATTGCCAATGATTTCTTCAATTTTTCTTTAAGCTCATGGATAATTTTGTGTGCATTCTCAAGTTCCATTTCATTCCTATAACTCTCCATAGTTATAGATATTTATCTCAAGATGTTAGACTTATCAACAAGAGAACTAATGCTATAATACCAACTGTTATAGTTCTTAGGCACTAAGAGGGGGGGGCCGGGGGTGTGAATTAGTGCAAACAAATTCAAAACTAATTCAACCACCTATCTAACTAACCCTACTAATACCTTCTAAATAGTAAAGCATATAACTGAAGTAAAAAAATAAAAGATATCAATATCAAACATCCAAAAAATCATTACACATGAAATAATGAATTTTTGTGTGTAAACCCTTAATTAGAGGGAAAAACCATGGTGGAGATGACACCCACAAGCCTACTATTGTAAAAAATGAATTTTCCTTGTTAGGAGCTTACAATTACCCTTTCTGAGGGTTCACCCTATTAGGAGGGATGAGTACCTTGTTAGAAGTACAATCAGATCTGTTAAGATCTTACTTGTTAGAGGATTTCAAAACTCTATTAACAAATCACCCATTTAAGGGATTCATAGTAGGAACTAGTTAAAGTTCACCCAGTTAAAGGATTTTCTTGTTATAACTACTAGGAAACAACAAGTTGAGTGATCTAGATGTAGTATTTAATTATTAATAGATCCAATGTGTTTCCTTCTCTCTATATCTCCTCACCAATCAAACTCTATCATATCTCTAATTGCAACTGTAATTGATTTCACAATCAACCATAACATCCTTCACAAAGTATCACAACAACAACATGGCAACAACCTCAATATGAGTAGTACCAATGATATACATTTCTGGTAATGAATTCATGAGAATTAAATATCTTCCCTCCAAAGTGATAATCTCAATAAAAATACATTTTCCTATGATCGTGTTGGTTTACAATAAGATCTGCATTATATTTCTCTAAAACAATCAAACACATTTTGCCTTTTTCATGTACTGCCTTAGATCTCCCCAAAATAATATCATCAAATCCATAATTAAATCCTCATTGATTCTATCACCATTGTTGCACATCATCATAACACTAAGTATCATCTCAATCACTATGCCACTTACCGATCTAACATCTTTCAAGTTACGCTAAAAAATAATAAGTGTTCTTGCTTGTCTGAATAACTATGTCACCAAGATGTCTACCATCGATCAAAAAAATGAGTTGTCATCAGAACCACCCTTTAGTCTAACCATGTTGATACTCTATATGTGAATGCACCTCATAATTGTTTGATTGTCACAACCGATACCATAGTGTTGACTTCTCAGTCTACCGATCTTCTAGACTTAACAATTCTCTTGCATAAAAGATTGCTTATCCTTCACACCAATTGTATCCTATACTTCATCGATTATGATGTATGACTAAACTAACTTAGTTTTCATCAATGAAAACCAAACCAATTTCTTCCAATTACTGTAACCATTCTCACTCAACATAATACCAACAAATTTGTAGGGGATTCTAGTATGGATGAAAATAAGAGGGGAGAGAAAAGATAGGTTGATAGAATCAAGCATAATGAGCTTTTAGACCTCAAAATTTCCAAAATGGAGTCAATATATCCTAGTAAAGTATCCCATAATGGGTGCTTATAACTTTTTAGGACTATACATTTATCCCCCACATTAATAGGAGTATGAGACAACCTCGTGATCATGGTAAAGTAGATCAATGCATAAGAACAATCTTATCAAGGTCAAGGAGACAAATAAAACATCAATCCCCTAGGTGACTCACATCTTCATCAAATACAAAACTAAGATAAAAGATGCATCACTCAGAAGAGAAAATAAAGAGAGATAGAGAGAGAGGGGAATGATCACTATCCTAGTAAGGAATTTCCTTACCATGGATCAAAAAAAGGATTGTAAATCTAGCAAGCCATGTTATGATAGACAACCCTTCAAAGAAGATCAATCATTAATAAATCATTTTCTCAATTAAGGGATTTGACAAGGGTGATTAGGCTTAAGGAAAATATTGTCTCCGTAGGGATCAAGAAAAGGAAAGATTATTCCTTAAGGAAATAATTGTGTCCATTAAGGGATCTATAAAAATGATCAAGCCTAAGGAAAGAATTTTTTCCATAGGGATCAAAGAAAGGAAGACCAATCCTTAAGGAAAGAATTACCTTCATTAAGGGATCTAATGAAAAAGATGAACACAAGGAAATCATTTTTTCCTTGGCCATCTGCAAGTGGGATTACATTGAATCATTATGTGTATGTGTGTGAAAAATGTGAAACATAGAGTGAAGTGTATGCCCCCACATTAAAGCAATTGAAAATGCCTTAACAAGAGCAATTCATTTAACAAGACATAGATGCACCCACAAGAAACATTTCCACTATGAAATTCCCCCAAGAAAGAACAAACCAAGGGAAATTAACACATGACAAAAAGAGAACACAAAAGAGATATAGTAACTCTAGGGTCAGTATGATCATATGATAATACATGATATATTATATCAAAATGAACTATCATCATCCCCAAAAGGTAGTATAACTAAAAAATTAATGGAAGGATGATATGTAAGAGTTACAAATAAGATTCTTTTTGAGATGACATCACAAAGACCAAAAATAATAGGTAGCTACCATTTTGCATCATCTTGAATTAGACAACACAAAGAAATATTTATGAATAGTGGAACATGCATGACATAACATGTAACAACATACAGAAGAAGTAAGATACAAATAGAAGCATACCATAATAGGTTAATTCCTTTATCACCTTGTGCCAATAGAGAAACAAGGGTTGTCTAAATAAATATAAACAAAACATTTAAAAAGTAGCACATCATGGGGGAAGCACATTACTTCAGATAAATACATATAAAATACCACACAAGAGGAGCTATTCATGCTTATTATTTCCCCCCATATTGGTCATCAATGTTTATGGAAGGTGGAAAAATCATAAGAGGAGAAACATCAAGCATGATAGGTGGAACACTAGCTAGTTCCAAACAAGGACCACACTATGAAGATGGATCACTTTGTTCATCACTAGGGTTGAGAAATAATTCTTGGGAAAACATAGTAGGTAAATTATTACTAACATCACTAAGATCATACATATCATTAGAATCACTAGCATGAATATCATCATAATTTTCATTATGAACATCAAAATCATCATCATCAAGAGTATTTCTTTATCTAAATTAATTGTAATAGAATCCAAGACACAAATAGTATTATCATGTTTTTTAAATTTCATCTTTTTCAATTTAAATTTATCCTTTGGATTATGCATGGGATGATCAAGGGGAATCAAATAATTATTAGGTCTCTTAGGTGAAGAAGGATTTTGGGAAGCATGTTGATGGGATCTAGTACAACATTTAGGGCAACGGTCAAGAGCACTATAGTTAAGGTTGGTTTTGATAGAAATTGGGTTTGGATCAAGATCAATCTAACACAAGGAAGGATAGGTAGAGGGTCCTAGGGAAATCCCAAATACCAATCCCACTTGCAGGTTAGCAACTTGGAAGTAATAACATAGAGGAGAGAAGTATCTTTCATTTACTCTTCATAAATCATACATGTTAGGCTGTAAGGCCTTCCTGGTTATGACCAATACAAGAAAGTCAATTCTAGAGATTTCCTCATACATGCAAGGATCCAAAATCACATATCCTAACTTCTTAACTCCCTACTTCCCCAAAAATACCCTTACCCTAGAATAACTCTACTTATTTATACAAGATGTCACCAAATAGGTTAGCTCTAAAGATCCTTTAGATCCAGCATTGGAGAAAGTAATGACCCATATTTAGTTCCACACACTTCCCAATGAGAGATCCCATCATTAATATCATGATTATAATTAATTGCACATGTCGTCCAACATCAAACAATTAACTAAACCAATCAGTGAACTTAGGAACCAAGCAACACCGAACACAACAAACTAACTCTATAAGAAGACTACAAAACCAACTCGATAAAGGACAACACAAGTGGTAAATAATCTTGCCAGTGACCAATAAGAAGACTTCATCGAGAACTCAAAAGTATTTACCGAGAAAACCAAACAAGCTACTAAGAAACCAAACAAGCTCTAACATATTTTTGGTTGATCTAGGATTGATATAAACCCAGGACACTCCTACATTAGACACTTGAGGTTGAAAATAAATGATTCTCTAAATCATGTGTTAGGTACAACTTGAACTAATCCCAACTCAGATTGAGAAATCCATGTACTGTCTTCAATCGGTCTATTCTTCCACTTTACCAAATACTCCATATAATATTTACTCTTGTGCTTCTTCCAACACTTTCTTCCAAACTTTTCTCAACTTCCTCTATCTTCTTCTTAGGATAATCACTCATTGCTATCACTTCTTCATCAGGTTCATGATACACATAAAAATATGAAATGTTGAATAGAGCTGATATATCCATGTCATCAGGTAATTCTACTTCATAAGTATTTTAACTATCAAATTTCTTCAATGCCTTACAAACCAAATTTATTCATCTTCAAATTACCATATGTTCTAATAGGAAATCTTCCTTTCTTTAAATGAACCATTATTTCATCACCAACATAAAAAATATTATGTCTTTGTGACCAATCTACATTATCCTTGTATTTCAGATTACTCTGGTCCAACTTATGCTTCAATTCCTCATGAAATGACTGCAACAAATTTTTCCCCTTCAACACTCCTCTTCTCTTCACCAACAATATCCTTTAGGTTTGATATACCTCTTGATTGTATTCTATTAAAAATCTCAAAAGGTTTCTTGTCAGTACTCCTATTTACTTAATTATTGTATGAAAAATCTTCTTATGCTAATATAAAATCCCAATTACTTGGGTTTTCTCCAACTAAGCATCTCAAAAAGTTATCCAAACTTCTATTTACAACCTTTGTATGTCCATCAATTTGTGGATGAAATATAGAACTATTGGCAAGTGATGTTTTGAGTGCACTGAGAATCACTTGAGGGTTTTCATTTATGGCAACACACATGTTATAGTGATCACATGGAGTAAGTATAAGTTTTGGAGAGATAGTCATAAAAATGACTAAGTATAGAATCAGATTTATAGTATACTGCAGTACTGTTTCAATTAGCGAAGATGGTATATGATATATAATGCCTTGTGAACTTAGAGGAAGACATTTTGGGATATGTATGACCTTCATTTAAGGTTGCATGTTTTTTGGTATTGATATCAGCAAGTTACAGTGATATGAAGGCATGTGAAGACAAAGGAATAGTGAAACAAGGCATATGAACAGTCGCAATGATTAAGGGAAAGCTAGATGGAATGGTAATGTGCTAAGTCAGATAAAGATTGTATATTGCTGACACTTTGGTACTATAAGGTCACTGACTCAGTATTTATCATTTGTATAAGTAATTATTATATTTTTTTATTATTTTTGAGAGTCAACTAGATGATTAAATAGATATAAATAAAGAGCATTTTGTGGAAGCAATAAGTGTGGAATAAATGTATGAGATATGAATGTGAATTTGGGATATTAGTAATGGTTGATTGAAGATACAAGATTAGAAATTGACAAAGAGCTATAACTAGAGCTATCAAAGTATAGAAGATACTTGTATTGTTCACTCTTGAAGATTACTTTTTGTAACTAAATTATTGTAAGAGTTGTAAGCTCACTATACCTTTAACAAGGTTTTTGTATACCTTTAACATGGTTGATATTCCTCTAACAAGGAAATGTACTATGTAATACTCATCTCCTAACAGGGCTAGATCTCCTAACAAGGATTCTATATTTTAGTGCATAGTTATGGGTACCATCCCCACTGGGGTTTTCCCTTGGCCAGGGTTTCCTTGAAAACAAATAATGGTGTTATGAGTTATGTGTTATGTTCTTATGTTCTTTTCATTTCAGAATTCATATGGTTTATATGCAATTGGTTTAAGTTTGTTTTCAAGTGTTGTAATACTAATTCACCCCCCTCTCAGTATTACTTAATCCTAACAATTTGTATCAGAGCTATTGACCCTTGGAGAGAAAGCCTACTAGCTCAAGGGAGATCATAATGGATTCAAAAAGTTTGCAAGAGAACTTTGAAGCATCACTTGATGACCTAGATAAAGAAAAGGCTGAGAATGGTGATTTGAGATTCAAATTAAGTAGAGCGGAAGGTTTTATCAAGAAAATAAAGGAACAACTTGAACTTTCAAGAAATTAGAGACAAGACCTTATGGAAAAGATCAAGGAGGATTCAGATAAAGATACATCATACCAAGTAAATAATATGGAGCAAGAAAAAGAACAAATTAATCTTCTGATGATTAAAGAGATTCAATATGAAAAGGATGCAAGATACAAAGTTGAAGAGACTCTAAAATAATAAAACATACAGATAGGAGAGATGTAGATAGAGCTTGATCACTACAAAGACAAATTCTTGGAATTGGTGAAATAAAATCAGATCATAAAAGGTGAATTCACTCAATCCAAGTTACACATGAGTAGTGATAAAATTAATGAACAAAGAGAGACATAGAAACCTAAAGGATATGTGAATGGAATTGGATACAATGAAGGAGAATGTTCTAAGACTCATGAAGAATCACATGAAGTGAAGACTAAAGATAGATCCACTTTTGAAGAACCTAAAGTTCAGATCAGACCTTTCAGAGGTAGATTCTTTGGATGCAACAAACTTGGACACATGAAAAGAGATTGCATAGGTAAAGGTCCTTTCAAACCCTTTACTGGTTATTGTTATAACTATTATGCATATGGACATAACAAATAAGAATGTAGAAAACCTAATTAGTCAAGAAGAAAACAAGATTACATCAGAGAAGAATCAAATAGAGAAGATCACATGCTACAAATGCAACAACCTTGGGCATACTAAAAGGTATTGTAAACTGCAAGTTAATCAGGATAGAAGACCACCTACATGTTTCAAATGTCACAACTTAGGACACATAGCAAATTTTTACAGGTATAATGGAATGGACAATAGAAGAGGACCACCACCTATGGTTATACAGAAGAATATTGGTGATAGTGGTAAAAGTATTAGTGAATACATAGATGAATTCAAGAATCATTTCAAGAAACCACCAGATGAAGATGATGGAAATATATGGAAGGTACAATATTTTAATAAGGTATTGGTTTAGGGAGAGATAGTAGATTATAATGTGTCTTCACATGATGTTAACATTGCTACATTAACCTAAAAGGTTGAGCATGGCCTTAGGGGGAGCATTGGATGAAAATAACAAATTATATCTAGCCCCTGATTATGTGGAATGAGCTCATGTGAGCTTAGATATACTGTATACAGACATTATAGAGTCTACATATGTGATCACAATATTTGGAGATTCATATCTTGTGAGCACGAGAGTTGTGTTTGACTGGAAAATGTGTGAAGTTGAGCTGATTGTGATAAAAACATTTACTCAACCAGCAATGGATAAAAGATCTTGAAGCATATCATTTCTTCACCATTTGATAAGAAAAGACCAAGGAGAGAAGAGTTAAGAAGCACATCAACCACCTAGCAACCACATTGCATGATCAATTCAAGAAAAAGTTTCATAATTTGGCATATTAAAGGTATTTAGATTATATACTATATCAAAAGCTATGGATGCACTTGTCATATATGATATTGTTGATATACCAAGATATAAGTTTAAGAAACACCCTTTCAAGTCTTGTGAGGATGATCTTGAAGGAGCATTTTCAAAAACCCCTTACAACATCCTTCACGTAGAAGACATTAGGGATTACATTCATTGTAAGTATGAGACCATAGGGGATGCAAAAATATATAGGGAGATAGATGAGATGATAGAGTTTGATGGGAAAATGAAGGAAGAATTCAAAAACTTAGAGGATCAATCAATCATAAAATTAACCCTCCTCAATGATTTCAATGAGAATGAATGGTTTAAGATCATACTAAGTAGAATTTATGATCAATTCATCTAGATAGGAGAGCAGCCTGCAAATATATGTAGCTAGTTGATTCATGAAATAACTGGATTGGACAATACTAGAGCCCTCCCTATGGTAGAGAAAAAATCAAGAAACAAGTTGAGACCCTAACTCATTCCAAATGGGACAAGTGAGAGATGAATGTAAATGATATATTTAAGCAAGATGTGGGACTGGTAGAAATGCTACTAAGATACAAGTTATATTATAGTAGAAGACCTAACTTTGTATCAATAGGGGTAATCATGATGGCTTATAGAATGGTAAAGGAAAACACCAAATACAACCTATGAAAGATCCTAACACAATAATTATTGGAGAATGTGAATATTGTCAAGAAGGATAAGTCAAAAGCATTCAAATTTGGTTCACTCCTAATTCACATGTACATTCATATTGAGCACAAATTTCCTAGAATGCACCCTAGAGCATGGAAGGATAGTGTACCTACTGGTATACAAATATCAAAAAGCTATCAGAGATAGAACAAAAACTAGGTAGATGGTGAGTTGTTTGCAATGATTAAGATTCTTCAAAGGAAAATGAAGGAGAGATACAAGATTCCTAAAGATTTAGTTTAGAAATACAAGGACACAATCTATTTCACGGTTGAAACTGATTGTGTATGCTTTGAAGTAGTTGAGCCTAGCAAGAAATGGTGCTACCCTATGGGGTATGAGGTTAGTTATGAGGTTCTTATAATGCAGATTGAACATGTAATAGCATATGAGATAGATACATCTGAAGAAAGATGGGGAACTTACTTGGAAAAGTTAGCAAAGGTTAGAGAGGAACATGATAAAGGGAAAAGGAAGAGGAAAATAGAAAAGATGGTTGATGACATAGCTGTGAAGGAAGGAATCACAAAGGAAAAAGTAAACAAAGTAAGAACTAAGATGAAAAAAGGATCTTCCATCATGAGGATTGAATCACCTCCTCCTTCTAAAGCAGAAAAGATAGTAAATCCTACTTTTGATATAATAGATTTATTAATCACCCCAGAGAAGATAGCAAAAGAGGATGCACCTATGAGCACTCCTAGGAGATCTATGAGATCAAACAAACCAATTAGCCCTAAGAAACAAAATGTCAAAGTAGAAACAAAGAAGAAAGAGGACAAGGTAACTGAAAAGAAAGAACAAAAGGAAGAACAAAAGAAAACAAAGAATTTGTGGAAACTGAACATAAATTTCTTATGGAAAAGAATAATAAAAGATGGAAACTTGAAGACACTAAATAGGTAGTTATGAGAGGCATGACTCTAAAAACCAGTCAGTGATAGAGGACATAGTGATTGAGCACCTACTAATTTATAAATAATCTACTAGAAATAGAAGGGAGTATACCAAAAGACCTGTATAGAAAGTTGGAAATTAGAAAATAGTTAGCACAATCAGAGGATGAAACAATAATAAATAAAGTGATTCAAGACATGTTTCTTGTAGTTTCCATACAGGAAAGGGAGAGAATAATTAAGGAACTCAAACCTCTATTGACAACTAAGGCCAAACTTGTAAAGATAATGGCAAAAAAATATGATGAGATAATTGAAGACACACAAAAGGAATTAGATCAAATTCTTATGAGTGATGCTCCTTAGAAGAATTCACCTCCAAAAGCCACAAAGCCTACACCTTTGGGAATGGGAGAAAGTTCCAAGAAATCTGAGAAGAGCATAGAAGGAAGCAAAGTTGACAAGCAACCAGACTTCTTTGTTACTAGTGTGCCTATATCACTTGACACATCACTTGATATAAATGATCCTTTTCAAGGATATTTGGATAGTGCAATGATAGTAAAAGAGGAAGGACAAAAAGAGGAAGAAAAAATAGAAGAAAAAAAAGAAGAGAAAGAACAAGAGAAGGAAAAAAGAAAGAGGAAGAACATGAAGAAGAGACAGGAGTAGAAAAAGAAGAAGAGGTAAGAGTTAAGCTCAAACAAGAACCTAACACCTCCTCCACCCTATTATTGGAAAGTATGGCCAAACTAGTGAGAACTAATGTGGAAAGTATGGATGAGGATTACTCATGAGCTTATCCATCATGGAATTTGCTAAGGCAAAAGAGAGGTCAGAACAAAAAGGGGATAAGAAGGTTAAGGTGATCACTAGGGAAGTAGAAACTATAAATAAAATACTACCTACACCTCTTACATTTCAAGGAAATGATGATGTAGAGAACTTGAACATGGTACTGGACAACTTTAACAACCATTTTGAGTCATTGTTGAAGATTGCAGAGGAAAAGGTTGAGAAAAGATACCTAGAAAAGAAGTTGAATGAAGTTTGGTAGTCCATCTCATGGGACTTCGGCATTCTGAAAGCAACTACAATTAAGGCCAAAAGTTGTGTGGCACAAGGAAGCAAGTTGTACATTTATTGTTAGAAAGTAAATTCCACCAAGATAACTAAGAGGGGGGGGTGGGGGGGGTGAATTAGTTATCAGATAAAAAAAATAATAATACCATTATCACATTCCAACCATATAACCAATGTAAAAAGTAACCATAGAAAGATAAACATACACAATGAGACAAGATATGTTAACTAGGGAACCTCTTGATCAGAGAGTAAACCTTGGTGGTAGATGTACTAATATGAAAAATCCTTGTGAGAGGATGGACTCTGTTAGGAGTCTTATGAAATACATTTAGTACATATTAGTCCCTATTAGGAGACTTTGAATCCCTGTTAAAAGATTCTAACCCAGTTAGGAGTTATAGAAGGTAGAAGGACCCGATGTCCAAATAGCTTCAAGAGAAAGATCACTAAACTCACTATCCAACTCATCTCTATACTATTCAAATAGAATAATACCAAAAGAATAACTTATCTTCAGTCCTTTGTCTATGCCAAAACTACACCAACTTCTTTTCCAAATCTCAGTACCAGATCTGTTGAATTCACATATCCTCTTACAATATCATTTTATTTTCTCTTAAAATCAAGGAAAACAATCCTTCCTTTATACCTCACTCAAATAATTAAGAATAGAGTTGGCCAACTAGGCTTAACCATTACAAAATATAAATCATTACATGTTACATAATATTTCATAACCGCATAAAATTGTCAGATTCCAAACTAAATAATTCTTCACACGTGTGACCTATGACTATGTTGTCTCATCCAAGTTACCTCCAAAATATCATAAAACTCTATTCAACTTCACATATCTAGATTCTATCCTAATTAGGAGATATAATCTAGTTATCACAAACTGCTTCTCAGGAACACTGTTTGAATATTGTTTCCACTAAATTACACATAACTGTCAAGAATAATTGAATTTTTGTACACACTCTTAGACATAATCTTAGGACATGATATAGAATTAGTCCTCAACTCTACATAGTCCATTCAACAATTCTCCACATGCGTGAATACAAACACTATCTGCTTCTCTGCTAATATTTAGTAAATCAATGTGTTGACATCAATGACAAACATGGTCACGAATGAAACATACAACTTCCACTGAATGACTTTGAATACTCCCCCATAGGACATATTCAAAATTCATTCCTAAAATTTATTGCATCAATCCCATTAGACACATAAATAACATTGAGGGAATCATAGCCAATGACATTGCTACATTGGATAGCATGATGGACAGTTGTGAGACCTCTTCACAAATTGTGTTAGAAATGGATAAGTAGACATCCAAGATTTTGGACAAATTAAATGTCTTGGATATAGAAAAAGGGAGAGTAGTGGAAATATTTGGTTTTCTAAAGAGTCTAATCACTCCTAAGCTATCAATTCTTGAAGCTCATCTCACTGAGATGAAAAAGATTGAGAAATCATTGAACTTTGTACCCACTGAGTTGAAGGTAGCAGAGATAGTATCTTATGCACTCAATGGACTGATCCATGTTAGTGAACTACTGATTAAGTCATGGAATGATGAAGTGAAGACCTTGGAAGAATCCTTCCAAGACATTCTGAATCTGGTGAGTAAGCATTAAGTCATACATGCTTAAAATTTTGAAGTTTTGTAAGTACCTTTGCCATTGATGTCAAAGGGGGACAAGAAAAGAGGAGAAAAATGAGAAGAATACAAAATGATATATATATATATATATATATATATATATATATATATATATATATATATATATATATATATATATATATATAAGAAAAATAAAATTAAAAAGAAGAAGAAGAAGAAGAGAGAATAATATGTATATAAGAAAAGAAGAAGAGTACAGTCAGTATTTTGGACACTTAGTCATTTTTTACTAAGTGTTGCCATCAATGCCAAAGGGAGATATTGTTGGCAAGTCATGTTTTGAGTGCACTGAGAATCACTTGAGGGTTGTGATTTATGGAAACACACATCTTATAGTGATCACATGGAGTAAGTATAAGTGTTGGAGACACAGTCATAAAAATGACTAATTACAGAGTCAGATTTATAGTATACTGCAGTACTATTTCAGTCAACGAAGATGGTATATGATGTATTATGGCTTGAAAACTTAGAAGAAGACATTTTGGGATATGTATGACCTTCAATTAAGTTATCATGTGTTTTGGTATTAATATGAGCAAGTTACAATGATATGAAGGCATGCAAATACAGAGGAACAGTGAAACAAGGCATATGAAAAGTCACGATGATTAAGGGAAAGATACTTGTAACTAAATTATTGTAAGATCTGTAAGCCCACTATACCTTTAACAAGGTTTTGTATACCTTTAATAGGGTTGATATTCCTCTAACAAGGAAATGTACTATGTAATACTCAGCTCCTAATAGGGCTAGATCTCCTAATAGGGATTCTATATTTTAGTGCATAGTTGTGGGTACCATCCCCACTGGAGTTTTCCCTTAGCTAGGGTTTCCTCAAAAAAAAATAATGGTGTTATGAGTTATGTTCTTTTCATTTCAGCATTCATATGGTTTATATGCAATTGGTTTAATTTTATTTTGAAGTGTTGTAATACTGATTCACCCCCCTCTCAGTATTACTTAATCCTAACAAGAACTATACTTCAACTCAATATTCATCTTCTTCCATAGAGTCTTCCAAAAATAACTAAAAAACTTACCATCTTTGTTAGAAATGATACTCCTCGGTAACCCATGCAATCCAATAATCTCCTTAAAGAAAAGATCTTCTATATGCACTACATCTAATATTTTTCTACATGGTATGAAATGTGCAATCTTGGAAAATCTATTCACAACAATAAATATAGAATCATTACCTCTTGTTGTCCTTAGTAAGCCAAGAAAAAAATATATGCTGATATCTCTCCAAGATTCTTAGGAACACAAATCAGTGAATACAATCCAATATTCTAACTTAATCCTTTTTCAACTTGAAAAATTCCACAACTCTTCACAAATTTCTAAACATCCTTATACAATTGAGGCCAAAGATACCTTTCCTTAAGAAAACTCAATGTCTTATCAATGCCAAAATGTCCAGCTAAACCACTATTATGTGTTTACTTTATCAAATTAGTTCTCATTGATCCTCTCAGTATACATAACTCAATTATTTTGAATAACATACCTTCTTGAATGAAATAGTCTTCCCACTTAATCAGTTGATCTTGAATAGGCGCTATGCACATTCTCCATGACTTTGAAAAATCAGGGTTAGTTTCATACAAATTCTTCATGTCATCAAAACCAAGAACCTCAATTATCATTTGAGTTATCAAAGATCTTCTACTCAATGCAATAACAACTTGGTTAGACACTTCACTCTTATTTTTTTTTATCACAAATGTAAAATTATTCAAATCTTCAACCCATTTCATATGTCTCTAATTCAACTTATTCTGACTACCCAAATACTGCAAAGCCTTATGATTAGTATACAATACAAATTCCTTTAGCATCAAATAATATCTCCATTTCTTTAGGGCTTGAACTATAGCATAGAATTCTTGATCATACACAAAATATTTCCTTTTAGCATCATTCAACTTCTCACTAAAGAAAGAAACAATTTTACCTTTTTGACTCAACACAACTCCTATTGAACTTCCACTTGCATCATATTCAAGTTGGAATACCTTATTGAACTTAGGTAAAGATAATACAAGAAATTCAACAACATTCTATTTCAAAATCTCATAACTCTTATCAGCTCCATGTGTCCACTTGAATTCTCTTTTATCTCCTCTCATTGTCTCGGTCATAGCATTGCAAATCGATCTAAAATTTTTGATGAACTTTCGGTAAAAAAAAATTTCAACCATGGAATGATCTTGCCTCACTAAATTTTTTAGGTGTAGGCCAATTGAGAATAGCTTCAACCTTCTCAGGATCCATCTTCAAACCATTAGCTGAAATCACAAATCCCAAATATACAATCTCCTCTTTCACGAAAGAACACTTTTTCAAATTAATCAACAACTTTTCCTTTTTCAATCTCTATAATACTTGTTTAATGTACAAAAAATAATCTTGTCTGGTTTTACTGAATATCAAAAAGTCATCCAAGGACACAATAAAAAATTTACCCAAGAATTTCTTTAGAACCTTATTCATTAACCTCATAAAAGTACTCAGTGCATTAGTTAAACCAAAAGGCATAACCAACCACTCATACAAAACTTATTTTGTTTTGAAAGAAGTCTTCCATTCATCACCTTATCTGATTCCAATATGATGATATCCACTCTTCAAATCAATCTTGGTAAAATATTTTTCTCCACTCAGAAAATCCATTATATAATTCATTCTCAGTATAGGGAATCAATACTTAACTGTTATCTTGTTGATTGATCTATAATCAATACACATTCACCATTCCCCATTCTTCTTAGGTGCTAACATAGCTAGTACTACACACACACTAAAGTTTTCTATGATCAAACCTATCTACAACAACTCCTACACTTGTCAGTTATGTTCCTCATTCTCGGTTCGTGTCAGTTGACGTGGTGCTTTATTCTACAAACTAGCTCCAAGCATTAGATCCATACAATGAATAATACTTCTCATCAGCAATAAACCATCAAGTACATTATATAAAATGATCTCCTTGTACTCAGTGATAAACTTCTCAACCTCTACCAAAAATTTATCTTCTATTTTATCACTCAGTTTTTAAGGGATCAAAGCATAACAAACATCATTTTTCTTCAAATCCTTAAAAAATTGTCCACCTTCCTTCAAACAAACTTTCATAGAAGTACATATCTCACCAAGAAATTCTTTAATCAAGGGTAACAAGATTTGTCTCCTACAATCATCCCAAATAGTATACTTGTGCAATATACCATCATATATAGCATGTCTATCATATTGCCAAGGACTACCCAGTAGAATACGACAATAATCCATAGACATAATATCACACAACACCTTATCAAATTACTTTCCAATTTTTAGATTCACAAAACATTGTTCACTTACAATCAGTGTATACTCATACTTGATCCATGAAATCTGATAGGGATTTGGGTGCTTCAATCTTTCCAACTATAACCATTTCTTCTGATGTCAGATTCTCCAAGCTTCCACTATAAATGATCACTTTCCATTTTTTGTCTGCAACTCTGCATCTGGTCTTGGACAAAGTTTTCCTTACCAGATCTTCCTTAGCCTTTTCACTCCATAATGCTCTTCTAACCATCAAGTTTCGTTACTTCTTTAGCTAATTCTTTGAACCTTCATGTAGTACCCCTCCATAGTTTTCTTGCCAAACTCTTTTGGGCCACTTGCATGTGTGCTTTGTTATTTTAGCATTTTATGAATATTGGATATATGTCACTTCTTGGGGAATCTTTAATAAATTGATGTTTATGATGATTATATCAACTCATTTATATGTTGTTATCTATGATGATGTTATATCTGTTTCAAAATGTTATTTATAAATGTTGATTATACTTACCCCATACTTGCATGTGTATGGTGTTCGTGTATGCTTTTATTTTTCTGCTTGATGTGTTTGATGTGGTTGAGGGATGGAGTCGTAGTTACTTGCTTGCAAGATCCACATGATCGGCCGATCCCCACCATTGTTTTTTATATTTCTATATATATGTACATGCTCATCTTTTATGCAGGTTTGCAAGTACCGGGCATCGACTTCCCTGAATTGTCAAGATGAGCGTGCCCTATCGCTAATCTCAATGGTAAAAGAGGGGAGATAATATTAGTTCCAAATCCTAACCTAAGCCAAATATTGTCCTAAAGTAAGGGACAAGATTCTATGTTTTCACCTTTCTAAACTCGTCCAATTGGCAAGAGTTTACACCTAAGTCCTGAGTTTGAATGTGGGTCCTTAGGTCTTTCTGTTTCGTTGCTTTGTGGCGTTTGATGTGATTTCTATTTTTAGATCATGCTATTTTTAGCTATGGCATAGTATTTAAATGGTAATTAAATAAATGTTTTTATTTTATTTTAATTATTATTTTTATTATATAGTTGATGCATTAATTAATTGGGAATTAATTATATGCTAATTTGAGTGTGGTTGAAATATTTAATTAATGTGAATTAATTAAATATCTTCACTTTTGATTTATTTAAATCATGAAATTAACCTTTGTTTAATTAAAATATATTTTATTAATTAAAGGTTATTTTGGCATGTGTTATTTGTGTTAACTTAATGTTTTAATTATTATTTAATTTAATGCATTTGTGCACATTCATAATTGCATAAAATTGAATTGTTAATTCAAGTTAAAGTTTGGTTAAAGTACTTTTTGACTAAAGTCAAAGTGGAGAGTTGACTTCAGTTCAACTGGAACAGAACGGTTAACTAAAGTTTGATTTCATGCAATGCTTCCTTGGAGTTGAGTTCGAATTTCATGCATGGGGAAAGAGATTTCTTTAAGTATTAGGGGTTTTGGCCTTTATTGGACACACAGGTTTTGGAGGAGGAATTTTGGAGACAGTTTTGGGACAGATTTGAAGAGTTCTTCGAAAAGCTTGGATTTTGTGTTCATCGTTCTGGTCATCATTGAATTTGTTAAATTTTGATTTGAGGTAGGTTTTGTATTGTTATGGTTACTCCTTTTAGATCTTTGTGGAAAAGAAAGGCGTGTCTTCATTGTGCTTGTTGGATGTAAATGCATGAAAAGTTCCGTATGATATTACTACGTGATTTAATTAGTTTTGCCAATCTATTTTTGCAATTTTGATGGTTCTGATAGATCTGTAGGAAAAGCTTTAGAAAACCCAATTTGGTTAGGGTTTCGATCTTAAATAGAGTTAATATTATATGTATTTTAATGGTGTGTGTATACATATATATTATATCCCAATTTTGTTATAAATTAAATTAATAGGGAAGAATTTAATTTTAATGATGCATTGGTTTTATATAAAAGAAATTGTTCATGTTAAATATATATATATATATATATTTGATATAAGTATTTGATGATTTTCTTTAAAATTTATATATTTATCAAATATTAGATATTTGATAAATTATGTATGATTTTAAAATGAAATATATATATATCAAAGTTTATTTTGGAAAAGTTTATATAAAAAAAATGTGTTGGGTTATTAAATTTGCCCACCACTGGTTCGCGGGCGCTGGCATTGACTGCCGTGCGCAGTACCAGGTACTGACCCATGACAGTCCCCGAGGGGGCTGTCGTGCGGCAGTACCAGGGGTACTGTCACCGGCCTCTTTGCTGTGACGCAGATGGGAGACAGGGGTGTGGGGACCCGCGGGTACCCCCCCCTTTATTATTATTTTTTGTTATTTTTAAAAATTTTTTTGAAACTTTTCCTTTTTTGTTTGATAGTTTATTAATTATGTTAATAATTTAATTTATTAACTTAGTTTAGTTTTAATATATATTATTTAATTTAATTTATTTTTATTTATTTATTTATTATATAATCAATTTCATTTGATAGTTAGATATCTTTGATTAGTATTAAATGTTAATTCTTTTATTAATTAGTTAATTCTTTTATTGTTAAAAGAATATTATGAGGTGAATAATAATGTATTATAGTTCATATATTAATTATTTTTACAATCAGATTGTAAGGAATTAATTTAATTTGAGTATGAATTTTTATTTGATAAATTTGATATCAGTTTATTTATTTACTAGATGAATTTGAATGCTAGAGTAAATTCATAATGCTTTTAATTAATTGTATTTGACTAAAGTATTTATATATCCTTGAGTATGTTAGTGATGAAATCTTTAACATGCTTATCTTTTATGAAGTCTTTTGACACCTTTTGGACATTTAGTTTTGGATTGATTTTTATGGGTTGTAGTCATCTTTTGGGGTTAAAATCCAGAGGCGGGTTTTGGATATCTTTTTATTATGTTTGTTTGTCTTGCATACTCTGTTAGATTGTATGAGTTGTTCTAACCCTAGGTGGGTTTGTGCTTGGTGTTTTCGGGTCTTACATGTTGGATCTTGATGTTGTGATTTGTCAGTTGTGTTAATTCAGAGTGCATTTTGAACTTGTGAAACCCTAGGGTAGGTCATTTGAGTGTATGTCAGGAAGTGGCTTGTAATTGGTGCCGGAGCTGGAAGTGGCTACCAGGAGATCCCATTACAAGTTGTTTTAATAAGTGATAAATAAATAAACACTAGGAATCTAAAATGAACCTAATAAGATATTTTGTGTCTCGCCCATGCCTGAGTTCCCAATTGAGTTTGTCTAGGATGGGAGTTGAGATGATGCTTGCCGCCTTCATGGACTAGATATGGCATAGGTAGTACCTTGTCTACATGAGAGGATACTATCACCACATAGAGTCGCTAGGGCGCCGGGGTCTGAAGGGACTACCAGGATAACCTTAGAGTTGACTTATGTGATGACACTTCTTGTTTGCATCTTAGGTTTCCTACGTTTTCTGTTTGCCTCTGGTAATGTTTTGTTAGACCTTGTTGTACTTTTGGTATTCTTTATTTTAGAAGCTTTCAGGACCTCTTCCTTGGATTGTTGTTATTGTTTGTTATCCAAGTGGGTTCTGATGTTATCTCCTTAGCACGGTGGGAGTGGACCATTTAGGTTCACAAGGTCAGGTGGTAGTGGTTCTTTTACCATTTGAAATTCTGACGCTCGTGCACCGAGGCTGGATGATCCATGTTGCAGATGTTCTTTCGTGATCTTCTTCTTCTTGTGATCTTGAATCATTGTGTCATTTTATTCAGAGCTATCATGTTGTATCTCTTTTTAGTTATTATATTCATATCCTGCGACATGTGCAGTGGATGCTTTCTATCATGGTTACCTTATGGTACCAATTATATTTATGTAATCATGCATATGATGTTGTATTTATCACTCAAATGTAATCTTGGGATTCATATCTTATCTTATACTAATTAATTAACTCTTTAGTAATCTTCACCAAGGAACCCTTGAGAGTTGTAACCTTTGTTGGTTGTTTCTTTTGCTTTGCTTCCACATTGAAAACTTTGATGTTATTTAATGTTAACTTTTTAAAAAAAAATTATTCTGCAAACTTAGTTGCATGTTTAGGTTAAATTCTTCTGGGTTCCCTGGTAGGGCATTACACTTCACATATCAAATCATTTCAACTACTACTGATATTCTTACGGGCATGTGTACATTCAAATGATCTATGTCCTTCTTCACCAAAATTGTAACAAGTTCCTCAGAATCCTTCTCTACCATAGCTACCTCAGGAGTAGTTACTTCTTTAGGTCATAAGGAACTTTAACCTTTCCAGTCAGTCTTACTTTCCTCATGATTTATTTTTTCCTTATTAGATCTACTATTTTCACCATAGGATCCGCCTCTTCCTCTAGGGAATATACTACCTCTTCCTCTTTTTCTTTTCTCATGCCTTATATTTAATTTCTCCTTAGATATTAGGGAAATATGATAAGCCTCCTTAATACTCTCCATTTTCACCGAACTGATCTCTTCCTCAATAGAAGTTCTTAACCCATCAAAATATCTTTCAATTATTTCCATCTCATATTCAATATGTCCATATATGATATCTAGCCTATAAAATTTCTTGGTGTAAGATTTCACAGAGCTATATTTATGCTTCAAACCTTGCATCCTTCTAACTAGGTTAATCTAATAATCATAGGGTAGAAAATTTCCTTTCAATTTGTTTACCATCTTTGTTAGAAACTAAAATTGAAACAATTTCTATATTGTCATTTATGTCAAACCTTAACTAGTAAGATAGTTTCTATCTAGAAGAGTGCCATATCTATTGATTGATGAAGAGGATTTGGGAAAGGAGATAACAAGAGAACCTAAGGAAAGGTTGAGTTATTTGATACTTCAATGGGTACTTGATTAGTTGGAACATTGGTAAGATAATGTATTGTTTATCTAAGTAAGAAGAAATATAGGAAAGGTAGGCTTAACCAAAAAAAAGTGAAGAAATCTAGTTTAAGCCAAGTGATGTTAGTGTCGACCGAGCGCTAGTATATGCCGAGTAAGTCTAGTGTTGATTGAATATTAGTAATTTTCGAGTAATAGGAAATTACTAATAAAAGATAATGTTTTCTGAGGAAGACAATTTCTAGTGGTGACCGAGACACACAATGACGACCAAGGAGAAGAACACAGTATTGACTGAGTGTCAGTAAATTACATTTGGAGAAAGAATTAAGATTCTTAGCCGAAATAGTTGAATTCTTGTAATATGTAAAACATGTTGACATTATTAATGAATTGTATGGAGTATTTAATACATGGTAAATCATTTTCTTATGGATTCAAAGAGAAGTTTGGAGATGTATCTAGAAGGAAGGATGAAGAACATAATGATGGAATGATTTAATGAATCTAACCTAAACCTAAGATCTATGTAGGAGATTAAGTGGTAAAAATGGATCTACCTAATTGAAGAGGTATAAAGAAAAACCTAATTGTGAGGTTATAGAGTGTGATGAAGAGGTTGATTGTATTTACTAATAAGTGTAAGAAGAAGGCTGAAGGTGAAATTATAAAGGAGTTGAATAGAGTTGTGATTGCTTGAAGTGAATTCTAAGAAGATCAGAGATGGAGATGGAAATGGAGATCAGTCAGTAAATCAACATATATGTGTGAAGTGGATCTGTATTTGAAAAGTGAGTTGTATGGTGTTTAGATCAAAAAATACTATTAATTTATAAACATTGTATCAACCTAAATCCTTTAATCAAGGTTAACCTAATATTCATTTTATAAATCCTTTAATCAAGGTGACATTCTAATGGAATGTTCTTAAGTCCTCTAACCAAGCCACTTTTGACAGAGTTTTAAATCCTTTAATAGGGTCACACCTAATAGTGTGTTTGTAAACCTTTAACATGGTTGACTTTTCACAGAGCTCACCTTAGAAGAGTGAAAATTAGTAGCATGTTACAAATTGGTTTTTCCCAAGTTGGGTTTCCACTATAAATCCTAGTGTTATACTTGTGTGAATGTTTTGATGTGAATGTTGTTATATTTTTCAAGTTAATTACTTTTGAATAGTGGACTGCTTGTCATATGTTTCTGATATATTCTATAGAGACCGAGTTGAATAGATGATTAGCTCTGATATTGTTGAAGTTCTATTAAGTTCAATTGGTACATCTGGACCTAAGGATAAATGATTCCCCCCCCCCCTCTCAGTTATTCTACAACATTCTAACAATTAGTATCAGAGTTGTTGGTGCTTATAGAGAAAATTTTAAAGGTACTTGAAGCTAATGATCAAGATGTATAAAAAGGAGGTACCAAAGTTGAACAAAAATAACTTCTGTACATGGAAAAGTCTGATGAAATTACATCTAGTTGGTATTGGTGATTCAATGATGTACTATGTGGAACATGACTATGTTATACTTGCTACACCTTTGACTGTCGAGGAGATGAAAGAAAAAAAAAAACACAATCAAGCAATGTTGGAGATTGCATATGATCTAAGTTATCCTAAATTTGAAGATATCAAAGACTACACTACTACAAAGAAAATGTGGGATACTCTTGCAACTATCTATGGTGGAGATACAAATGTACTGAAAGAAAAATCTGAAAGTTTGAGAGGTAAGTTTTATGAAATGAAAGTGCAAGAAGGTGAAAATATTGCTTAGTACTGTGGCAGAATTAAGGAGGTAGTGAATGCTATAAGAGGAGCTAATGGAAACATTGATGATGAGACCATTATTGATAAGGTATTGAGAAATTTTCTTCCTATCTATGCTATCAGAATTTCTGCAATTCAAGAATCAAGATGTAACCTTGTTAATATTATAACTTTGGAAAGTCTTGTTGGCAAGCTTACTACTTTTGAGCTATCTAACTATGATAACTACATTGTTCCTAATGTTGAATCTGCATTAAAGTTACAAATGGTACTACATAATTCTAAGAAGAAAAAATAAAAATGTGTGAAAAGTGATAGTGATAGTGATAGTGACACTTCTGATGAGGAACTAGATGATCTTGAGGCACTCATGGCTAGAAGACTTCAAAGAGGAAAATAGACATATAAAGGTAGACTTCCTATAATCTATTTTTCATGTAATAAATTTGTCCATATTGCAACAAGATGCCCTGACAAGACTGACAATGATGAGAGAAGAGAAAGCAAGTACAAAGACAAGAGAAATGACAGAGATCACCAAAGGTATAGAGACTACAAAGACATAGGTAATAAATCCTACTATATTGCTGAAGAGGAAACTGATAGTGACATTAGTGAATATGATAAATGTGATATTGAAGTTGTTTATGTTGCTATGAAAGATGATTCTAATGAAGATGAGAAATCCACTTTTTTTCTATGTGAGTAAAGGTGATAAATGGATTATTGATAGTGGTTTCTCACATCACATGACTGGTGATAAAAGTAAATTTGAAACCCTAGATCATTACAAAGGTAAAAGTGTTAAGTTAAGTAATGATGCACCATGTCGCGTGAGAGGCAAATGATCAATTAAGCTGACTGATAAGATCACATGTGAAAATGCTTATTGGGTTGAATTTATTAACTATAATTTGTTGAGTGTTGTACAGCTGAATAGTACCTGTTACCAAGTGGAATTTCATCATAGAAAGGATAAAATATTTGATGCCACCGGTGAACTAATTGGAAGTGGAAAGCATACAAGAGGTAACTTGTTCTATCTAGACCTATCTGAAGAAACATGTTTTTTTGCACAATTGAATGATGTATGGTTATGACATAAGAGGTTGTGTCATGTGAATTTTGACAATCTGGTAACTATTAGCAAAAAGAAGAAAGTGTTGGCATTAAGCAGGATTGCCACTAGTGACAACACTTATTTGCATTCTGAGTGCAAACCGAGTAGAACAGTGCAAACCAAGCAGAACAGTGCAAACTGAGCAGAACAGTGCAAACCAAGCAGAATAGTGCAAACTAAGCAGAACAGTGCAAACCGTGTAGAACAGTGCAAATCGAGTAGAATAGTGCAAACTGAGTAGGACAGTGCAAACCAAGCAGGACAGTGCAAACCGAGTAGGACAGTGTAAACTGAGTAACATTATGTCTATCGAGTCACAGGTATTTACCGAGTTTGAAACCTACCGAGTGGTTAGTATGAACCGTGCCTTCACTTCTACCGAGTGCATGACGATGCCGAGTAATGCAGTGGACGCCGAGTATCAGGAAGTCACCGAGTTAGTTTGCAAGAACCGTGTAACCATACTTGGGCCGACTTAGTAGCACTTATGTTTATTTGTCAAGCCGACTTTGTAATTGTAATTAATTGTTTAGACTTGTATATAAACAATGTTGTAAAAATACCAAGATGTATAAAAAAAATATGAATGTGAAATGAAAAAGAGATAAAAGGCAGAGATAAGTGAATTACAAAGGGCTACAGCAGTATAAGGAGTAGCAAAGACAAATTCATCATAGAAGGTGATCAGTACATCAATGAATCTCATTCAGCAATCCAGTTGCAAAGCAAGAGATCTACTATTTCATCCTAACAGGTGAATCAGCTTGAAATCCTTTAACTGGGTAGACTTAACAGTCTTTGTAAAATCTCTTAACCGAGTGCATACTTCATTGTATGTTTGTAAATCCTTTAACAAGGTGGATTTAGCAGTCCTTATTGCTCCTAGCAGGGCAGATCATCAGAAGTGATCAATGTAAGCCTTAACCGACCAACTTTATACTGTAGTACTAAAGCTTTGTGGGTTTCATCCCCACCCCAGTTTTACTTTCTTTTGGAAGGTTTCTGGGTAACCAAATCTATGTGTCATTGTTGTGAATGCTTTTAAGTTTCATGCTTTCTATATGCAGAAGGATAAAGTGAACTATATGTTAATACATCTATTATTGAAAGAAAATTTGGAGTTACTGATTCACCCCTCCCCTCTCAGTAACTTGGTTAATTTCTGAATATTTCCAACAATTGGTATCAGAGCTGTATTGGTTCTCAAGGTAAAGCTTAACTAGCTTGAGCAAAGATCCAAGACAATGGAGGTATTCAAACTGAACAAGGTGATTGAAAATGAAAAGCTAGATCTAGAAATGGCCATAGCTAAACTTAAAGAAGCAAAATAACATCTTTCCCAATCCCTAAGAAGAAGGAAGGAACTTGAAAATTAGATGAATGATCATAATTACATTGAAGAAAAGATTGAAGATCTTTTTCCCTCAGATAGCTCAGATGAAGCAAACAATGCTGTCAAAGAACTCCTAGAAAAGAATGGGTCTCTGCAGGAAGAAGTGAGAAAATTAAAAAGAGAACAAGAGCTACACTCAACAAGATTTTGTGAGATCTTATAACAAAGAAACAAGTTGAAAGATGAATTAGATGGAAGGAACAATGAAGTCCAAAATAAAACCCTTCAGCTAGAAAACCTAATTGATCAGATCTCCTATACAAATGAGGAAATTTTGACTCTAAGAGCAGAAATAGAAAGCACAAGAGAAGAACTAAGATCTGAAAAGCAAATCAATCTAAGATTGGTGGATGACCTAAACACCAAAAAAAAAATCAATGAAAGAATGCTGAAGAGCCAAGAAGACTTAAATCAGCTGTATGATCGAAATCTTCATAGGCAAAAAGGAAAAGCAAGACTTGGATACAAAGGAGAAGGTGAATCTTCTAAGCAAGGTACTCAAAGGAATCAGAAACCTACTTGTAATCATTGTGGCAAAATAGGACATACTTCAAATAAATGTTGGAGCAATGAAAAAGCAGAATTCAACGGAAAATGCTACAACTGCAATTAGCATGGTCACAAAGCAAATGAATGCAGGGAAAAACCAAGATTCAAAGGTAATTGTCACAAATGCAACAAACAAGGTCACAAGGCATCCGAGTGCAGATCCAAAACATTCAATCCAGCAGAACAAATTATGAAGGCAATGTTTGGATGGGATTACAACACTTGGTGTAGATGTCATTACTATGGAGAATATGGACACATTGGCATGAACTGCATAAAACATCATCTAAGGAAAAGAGATACTACCATAAGATGTTTCAAATGCACTAAACTTGGTCATGTAGCCAGAAATTGCATGAATGATAGTGAAGTTGAAGATGGAAAGAAGAATGAAGCAACTAAGGTCAGGAAATAGATGAGACAATAGTGGATTCCTAAATCTACCGAGCAATCCAGTCCAAGTAATGGAATGGGTAGCTCTACCAACTCAAACTAAATTTCCAAGAAAGCACTGGAACTGTATTCTCATAGACAAATTTCAAGCAGTTCCAGAATTGAATTAAAAGAAAGATTTAAATCAGCATACAAGATGCAATAAGATCACAGGAAGGTCGGTATCAGTTTTCACTGAGCAAGGTCAGGAGCTGTCTAATATGATTACCGAGTGAGGTCGGAGCAATATGAATTCTCAAGTTCACCGAGTTGTGAAGTCTTTACCAAGAAATTAATTCATAGTGGGTGATAGTCTGTCATAATTCATACCCTAATTTGTACTGAGCATTAATGACAGAGTTGTAAACAAAAGGCAAGAAATTGAACTCATTCTTCACCGCGAACTTTAGCACTTTGAGAGCAGAAAATTTCCAGAGCAATCCAGCGATTCAAATACTTTTGTGAAAAGAATTATCTGTGAGCTACCATGGCATCATCCAGCACTTCAGCGAAGAAAGGATCAGAAATGATAGTCCAAGGGGAATGGAGAGCACCAGATTTCAAACTCGTGCCCGCAATTGCAGCAGCCCTAGACCCGAACGGAGCTCAATCTCAGATTCCTCCTAAGGTACTACTTGTTAATGATATTCGCAATCATTTCAATTGTGCAATTCAAGAGATGGGAAACCTAGAGCTAGATATTGTGCGTGAGGAACTATGTGTGAATGGTATTCTAAAACCTGAGCACAAACATCTGGAAGACAAGGGATTAGTTCACATTGCACATTTACCTCAAAACTTTCAGGAGAAATGGGTTAGATACATTCTCAGCCGTGCACATGAAGGCAAGATTTGGCTTGAGCAACCCATAGAGATCACTAAGAAGATGATTCACCAAATCACCGGTCTTCCCATGTTAAACAAAGTTAAAACTACCAAAACCCTAGGTCGGCCGGAACTAGAGAAGAAAACCCTAGCCGAGTGGGACGGTAAAGGCATGAAAGTAAGTAGCATTACTGATGCTAAACTGAAGTTTGGAACACACATCATTGCCCATAACATATACAGTTCAAGTCGACAGAATAGTGTTTCTTGTGAAGCCATAGACCTAGCATACAAGGTGGTAAAGAACAATTTATCATTTGACCTTGCAGATTTATTGTTAAAACAGTTTAACAAGAACATGGAAAGCATTCAAACTTCCAAAAACAATCCATGTAAGTTTGGATCTCTACTGGTCTGTTTATTTTTCTATGTTCAGAAATTCTTCCCTTCCAAAGGAAAAGTAGTATGGAGAAAGGATGTGCCAATTCTTTATGAGATAAATGAATATATTTCAGAAATGGGTGAAAATTTTGATAACATCATGGATAGTTATTTTGAGTCTTTCAAGGAGAAAATGAACGACAGATTCCAGATTCCATAGAAGTTGGTGGAGGATTATAAGGATGATATTTGTTTCATGGTGGACTATGACAGAGTATACATTCAAGCAGCTAAACCAAGGATTGTACATGTGAAACCTCTTCCTTATGAGGTAAACATTGATGAAACAAAGAATATCATTGAAGCCCTCCTTAATCAGCCTGTTAATCCCAAAGCTCCATATTTTGGGACATATGAAGAAGCAAAAGTGAGAATTGAATTAAGTATAAAGCTTCCACAGGTAGTAAATAAAGGAAAAAAGAGGATAGCCAAAATGCAAATGCTAATCGAGGACAGAGGAGAAGACACTGAAGAAGAAGAGAAAAAGGATGAGAAAACAGAGGAACCAGAACCTGCAAAGAAGAAAGGAAAGGTATTCATTACCAAGGCACCTAAGCCTCCCACTACTGTATTTACAAGGAGAAGTGCAAGGGGTAAGGCAGACAAATAGGACAAAGATATAATATTCAAAAGGCCTCCTCTAACCCTTCAAGAGAAGATCAAACTTTTGAGAGAAGGATCAGGATCTGGAGTAAGTAATATA
Organism: Chamaecyparis obtusa; assembly: GCA_027943335.1. Taxonomy (NCBI): domain Eukaryota; kingdom Viridiplantae; phylum Streptophyta; class Pinopsida; order Cupressales; family Cupressaceae; genus Chamaecyparis; species Chamaecyparis obtusa. The sequence continues at coordinate 1,701,037 of BSBK01002848.1, forward strand.
AAATCTTTAAAACATGAAACAAGATCGGAAATAGAACAAAAGGAGATTGAAGATGCTGTCATTGAAAAGATGGGATAGTGGAAATACTCTCTTGATGAAATAGCCCCACAGATTCCAATAGATTTATTAGATCCAATAAAAATGAGATGGGCCAATGCAAAGCAAACTGTAAAAGACATATTTGATCAAACCCTAAGACAGTTAATGCCGAGCTTGAAAAATGATGAAATAAAGAAGGCATTGAAGGAGAATGAAAATAAGATGACACTGAAGTTCAATACTTGTTTAATTCTGATTAACAATATTGAATCGGTTGTGAAGACTGAAAATGCCACATGGAAGAACATATACCATCTTCACCAACCAAGTACTGAAATAGTTATAATAAAAGACATTGAAGATGACAGTGATGAACAGGAAGAAGCCACTAAGGTAGATGATACTGTGAGGATAGCGGCAGAAGTCATTGCATCACTTCCTACCTCTCCAGCAAAAGTTACTACATCTAGCTCGGAGACACCTTCAAGCATGGTTGTGACAACTTCAACATTTGTCCAATCACCTATAGCAACAACAGAAGCAACTACCATTTGTTCTACCGAGTTGCAGTCTCCTATTTCATCAAGTTTTCCAGCAGTAAGTATTCCAATTTTTTATTCTACAAGTGTAATTACTTCAAGTTCTCTAGTAGACAGTATACCATTCTCTATAGCTAGTCCTACTATGTCTACTGTCACTACTACTAAGGCATTAAGTATAGATAAGCCTAAGGCTCAACCGAGTATAAGATTTTTGGGCAAGAATATAGTAGAGGATATAGACCTAGATGAGGAAATAGAGATTCCAACATTGGATTTTGCAAATCTATCAGCAGATCAAATGCAAAACATAGGTGAAATCCTCCAAAGGAAAGTGAAGCAAAAGAAGCTTAAAGAGGAGAGAGACAAGGAATATCAAATCATTAAGGATGCTAAGGACATTTTATCAGAAGCATTAGGTATTAAAGTAGACTCCTCTCAACATGTTTTGTTACAATTAGCAGAAGCGGTAAATAAGTACAATGAGGATTCATCTGGGACAGACAAGTTAGTTGAAAAAGCTGAGAAGAAATTCAACAATAAAGTGCTTGAGCACATTGCTCAGCACATAGCTATTAATCAAGTCGAATTATCTTCAGTTTTGACAAACATTGAATCTTCCTATTCGAATGTTACCTCTCTTTTGGCCAAACTGTGCAATGTTGCAGAATTCACCAAGGATGTCAAGGATAAAATGAATAAAATTGATGAGGATTTGAAGATTAGCATACAGAAGCTGCAACTTGAACCAAGTTCAAACTCTGCTCATCACATGAAAATCTCATTCCTATCAAATATGCAGTCAGAACTACTGAAAGAAGACACAAGGATCCGGTCCACACTGCTAGACATTCAGAACATGATCCTTCCCATCATGAATACAATGTATAAGCACATTGAACATTCCAAAACATTAATTCATGACAATCAGTTCTCAATAGCAAATCACATGATTACACTCTCTGCAGAAGTCCAAATTGCAATCCAAACATGCAAGATTCTGCAAGAAAATTGGGACAGAACCCTGGCACTGATAATGAAGGTACATTCTATTTTTCTATCAAATTTTGGATTCTCCTTGTAAAACACTTGTATATACATCTTTGGCATTATCGTCAAAAAGGGGGAGATATGTATAGAAGAAAAAGTTAGTACATTGAAAGGGGGAGATAATTTATAAAGCCCTATGACAAAGACAAATTTTGAAAAATCAAAATAAATCTCAGCATGGTTCATGTATATAAGTTTTGGGCAATAAGTGTTTTTGTCACTAATGCCAAAGGGGGACATTGTTGGCATTAAGCAGGATTGCCACTAGTGACAACACTTATTTGCATTCTGAGTGCAAACCGAGCAGAACAGTGCAAACCGAGCAGAACAGTGCAAACTAAGCAGAACAGTGCAAACCGAGCAGAACAGTGCAAACCGAGCAGGACAGTGCAAACCGAGCAGGACAGTGCAAACCGAGTAGGACAGTGTAAACCGAGTAACATTATGTCTACTGAGTCACAGGTATTTACCGAGTTTGAAACCTACCAAGTGGTTAGTATGAACCGTGGCTTCACTTCTACCGAGTGCATGATGATGCCGAGTAATGCAGTGGACGCCGAGTATCAGAAAGTCACCGAGTTAGTTTGCAGGAACCGTGTAACCATACTTGGGCTGACTTAGTAGCACTTATGTTTATTTGTCAAGCCGACTTTGTAATTGTAATTAATTGTTTAGACTTGTATATAAACAATGTTGTAAAAATACCAAGATGTATAAAAAAAATATGAATGTGAAATGAAAAAGAGATAAAAGGCATAGATAAGTGAATTACAAAGGGCTACAGCAGTATAAGGAGCAGCAAAGACAAATTCATCACAGAAGGTGATCAGTACATCAGTGAATCTCATTCAGCAATCCAGTTGCAAAGCAAGAGATCTACTGTTTCATCCTAACAGGTGAATCAGCTTGAAATCCTTTAACCGGGTAGACTTAACAGTCTTTGTAAATCTCTTAACTGAGTGCATACTTCATTGTATGTTTGTAAATCCTTTAACAAGGTGGATTTAGCAGTCCTTATTGCTCCTAGCAGGGCAGATCATCAGAAGTGATCAATGTAAGCCTTAACCGGCCAACTTTATACTGCAGTACTAAAGCTTTGTGGGTTTCATCCCCACCCCAGTTTTACTTTCTTTTGGAAGGTTTCTGGGTAACCAAATCTATGTGTCATTGTTGTGAATGCTTTTAAGTTTCATGCTTTCTATATGCAGAAGGATAAAGTGAACTATATGTTAATACATCTATTATTGAAAGAAAATTTGGAGTTACTGATTCACCCCTCTCCTCTCAGTAACTTGGTTAATTCCTGAATATTTCCAATAGAAAGTTAGAGGTTTGCTGAGATTGAAGAAACTTGATAATGTGATGTGTAAACAGTGTTAATTGGGAAAAATGGATGTACAAAGTTATGGATGTACAAAGTTATTGCAAAGTGATAAGTATTTTATTCTGTTTGTTAATGACTACACTAGGATGATGACTGTAATGTTTTTGAAAGAACAATCTAATGCATTTTAGTTGTTTAAGTGGTAATTGGAAAAAGTTGAAAAAGAAACAGGTAGAAGCTTGAAATTTTTGAGATCTGGTCGAGGTGGAGAGTTTATATGAAATGAGTTCAATCTATTCTGCAATGATAGAGGAATAAAGAGATAGATGTCTACACTAAGAACACCTCCATAGAATGGCATAGCAGAGAGAAGAAACATGTCAATTATGGATTGTACAAGAACATTGATGATTGTAAAGAATGTTGCACAAAAATACTAGAGAGAAGTTGTAAGTACAATTGTTTATACCTTAAACTGAGTACAAATCAAGAAAGGTACAAAAGCTACACCTTTTGAGTTATGGTATGGTTATGCACCTAATGTGAATTATTTTAAAGTCTTTGGGAGTAAATTCTATATACTGAAAGATAATAGGAATGGAAAATTTGATACAAAAAGTGATTAAGGGATATTCCTAGGTTATTCCACTAAGAGAAAAGCTTATAAGTGTATGAATTCTAACACTAACAAAGCTATTGAAAGTGAAAATGTTAGAGTTGATGAATATGTAGAAAATAATGAATTGGGGGGCAAACAAGAACCTAAAGATTACAGATCTTTTGTTTACATGGAAGGAGAGGCAAGTAATATGCTTGAACCAAATGCAGAGTCACGGATAAGCAACGTAAAGCATCAGGAGGATGCTACTGAGAATCATAAAAATAGTGTTGAGCCTCAGGAGGATGCTTTTGAGCATCATGAGGATGCTACTGACTATCAAGAGGATGTTGTCGAGCATCAAGAGAGTGTTGCTGAGCAATTGGAAGAAGAAGCAGATGACTGACAAGATGAATTTGAAATTCAAGAACAAGGAGAAAATAAATATGAACCTACATTGGCGTAGTATGTAAGAAGACATCATAAGCCTGAGAAAATAATTGGAGATAAAGAATCTAGAGTCTTGACAAGAAGTAATAAGACCCTACATGTTTACTATGTGAGTTTGAGCCTAAAATTTTAAAAGATGCTTTAGAGAATAATGATTGGATACAAGCCATGTAAAGAGATTGATGAGATAGAAAAGAATGATACCTGAGCTCTAGTGCTAAAACCAGAAGACAAGAATGTTATTGGAAAAAAATAAGTATTCAAAAACAAGCTAAATTAACATGGAAAGGTCAGAAGAAACAAGGCAAGACTGGTATGAAAGGGGTATGCACAAGAAGAAGGAATTGACTATGGAGAGACATTTTCCCCTGTTGCAAGATTAGAGGGAGTAATGACTCTACTTTCATATGTTGCATATAAAGGTTTCAAAGTATATTAGATGGATGCCAAATCTGCATTTTTGAATGGTATATTAGAAGAAGAGGTATACATTGAACAACCTTAAGGATTTGTTGACCCGAACAAGAAAAATATGGTTTGCAAGTTGAACAAGGCATTGTATGGATTGAAGCAAGCCCCCAAAGCATGGTATGAGAGACTACATAATTATTTGATAAAGATTGGATTTGCAAGAACAAATGACAACATCAATCTATATATGAAGATAGAGAAATGTTTTTGTTAATGATATCATATTTGGAGGACAAGATGCCCTATGTCAAAAAATTTCAAATGAGATGCAAACTGAGTTTGGAATGTCCATGTTTGGTGAGATCAAATTCTTTGTTGGTTTGCAAGTTTATTAGATGGAGAAAGGTATCTACATTACTCAATCTAAATATGTTAAAGAGATACTGAAAACTTTTGGTATGGAGGATTCTAGACCAGTGAGTACTCCTATGGCTACTGGACATAAACTATCTAAAAACTATGATACCGTTGAAGTGAATCAAACCTTGTATAGATATATGATTAGAAAGCTACAATATGTTATTCACAATAGATTGGATATTTCCCTAGCAGTTGGGATTGTGGTAAGATTTTCTACCAATCCTAAGGAAAATCATATGATGGTCATGAAGAGAATACTGAGATATCTGAAAGGAACTAAGGATTATGGATTATATTACAAGAAGAATAAAAATTTTGAACTAAGAGTTTATAGTGATGTAGATTGGGATGGAAATGTTGATGAAAAAAAGTACAAGTTGTGGAGCATTCTTTCTAGGAAAGAGATTAGTCTCCTGGACAAGCAAGAAATAGAACTACATTTCCCAATCTACAACAGAAGCTAAGTATGTAGCAGCAATAGTAAATTATTCAAATTTAGTGTGGATTAAGCAATTGTTAAAAGGAATGAAAGAGGAAATCACTGAGCCAGTTGTTATTGTATGTGATAACACTAGTGCTATTAATATATCAAAGAATCCAATAATGAAAACAAAGACTAATCATATTGCTATCAAGTATCATTACTTGAGAGAGTTAGTACAAGACAAAGAAGTGAGAATGGAATATGTGAATACAAAGGAACAATTAGCAGAAATATTCAAAAAAGCTTTACCTAAGGATGCTCATGAATATCTTAGAGGTAATATAGGGGTGATTCCCCTAACTGAGGCTGCCTAGTCAACTAGGAGTACTGAATCAAATGTGCTAAATAGAATATTTGACAAATTGATGGAGAAAAGGTCACACTTTAGGAGTTGCCTAGATTTGTGAGAAGTGAAGCAAAGATGATAATCAGTCATAAGAAAGATGATAGAGGGAGAATATAGCATATAGAACTACCATGAAGACATCTACATATGCAAGATGGAAGTGATAGATACAACTTTGGCATTATTGTCTAGGAAGGAGAGATTCAGATGAAAACACAGAGGGAAAAGATTCAATGAATCCTGTGAGAGAGATACATAAAAGATTTAGAGGGAGTAATTGTGTATATGATTAGGAAAAATAAATTTGTGAATCAGAATGAAACAAAGGATATTATAAAAATATGATGCACAAAGTTTTTTTTTTGGATTGCTTGGTAAATCATGTGTTATTCATGTGTATTGCCATCAATGCCAAAGATGGAGATTGTTGGAAACTACAATTAAAACTTGATTTTTATATTTTCATTAATGTCAAACCTTAAATGGTAAGACAATCTAGGAGAGTACCATATTAATTGATTGATGAAGAGGATTTAGGAAAGGAGATAAAAGGAGAACATAAGGAAAGGTTGAGTTATTTGATACTTCAATGGGTACTTCATTAGTTGGCACATTGGTAAGATAATGTATTGTTTATCTAAGTAAGAAGAAAGAATGGAAAGGTAGGCTTAACCGAGAAAAAGTGAAGTAATCTAGTTTAAGCCAAGTGATGTTAGTGTCGACTGAGTGCCAGTATATGCCGAGTAAATATAATGTTGATCGAACATCAGTAATTGCTGAGCGATAAGAAATTACTGAGAAAAGATAGCATTTTCCGAGGAAGACAGTTTGTAGTGGTGACCAAAATACATAGTGATGACTGAGGAGAAGAACAAAATATTGACCAAGTGTTAGTAAATTACATTTGGAGAAATAATTAAGATTCCTAGCCGACATAGTTGAATTCTTGGGATATTTAAAATGTGTTGACATTATTAATGAATTACATGGAGCATTTAATGCATGGTAAATCATTTTCTTATGGATTCAAAGAGAATTTTGGAGATGTATCTAGAAGGAAGGATGAACAACATAATGATGGAAGGATTTGATGAATCTAACCTAAACCTAAGATCTACAAAGGAGATTAAGAGGAAAAAGATGGATCTACCTAATCAAAGAGGCATAAAAGAAAACCTAATTGTGAGGTTATAGAGTGTGATGAAGAGGTTGATATTATTGATTGATAAGTCTAAGAAGAAGGCTAAAGGTGAAATTGTGAAGGACCTGAATAGAGTTGTGATTTCTTGAAGCGAATTTCAAGCAGATCAAAGATGAAGATGGAAATGGAGATCAGTTAGTAAATCAACATATATGTGCAAGTGGATCTGTATTTGCAAAGTGAGTTGTATATTTTTCAGATCAGAAACTACTGTTACTTTCTAACCATTGTATCAATCTAAATCCTTTAATCAAGGTTGACCTAACAGTCATTGTATAAATCCTTCAATCAAGGTGACATTCTAATGGAATGTTCTTAATTCCTCTAACCAGGCCACTTTTGATAGAGTGTTTTAAATCCTTTAATAGGGTCACACTTAATAGTGTATTTGTAAACCTTTAATAGGGTTGGATTTTCACACAACTCACTTTAAAAGAGTGAAAATGAGTAGCATGTTACAAAGTGATTTTTCCCAAGTTGGGTTTCCAATATAAATCCTAGTGTTATAATTGTGTGCATGTTTTGATGTGAATGTTGTTATATTCTACAAGTTAATTACTTTCAGACAATGGATTGCTTATCATATGTTTCTAATATATCCTATAGAGACTGAGTTAAATAGCTGATTACATCTGATATTGTTGAAGTACTAGAAAGTTCAACTGGTACATCTGGACCTAAGGATAACTGATTCCCCCCCTCTTAGTTATTCTAAAACATTATAATAATTCCATACCCTAATTTTGTCTTTACCATTCTTCTTTCGATCTAACTGCAGATGCTCCCACCAGAAGGATGCATGACCTTTCAATTTTGTGATAGAATACAACTAATTCAATATCTTAAAGGAGAGATTGAGACATTGATTGATGACCACAGAGCTACTAATGTGTATGTGAGACATAAAATTAGTTAATGTATTGTCATTGATGTAAACTAGTTTTGACTATACTTATCATGACAGTTAAAAACATTTTAAGAAGAAAACATTAGTGAAGGAATGTGATATCAACATGAAGATGAGATGGATGAGAAGGATATGGATATGGTATTCATGGGGTAACTTATTGGTGAGTCTATGACATTATGCTGCTGATTTGATTGTATTACATGAATCTATTATGGGTTGAAGATCAAGAATGAAAATTTTTATGTGGTCGGTAAATGAAGAATTCAGTATACACCGAGCAAGTGTAGTGTATACCACATATAGTGTTAACCATGCTAGTTATCATCAACGCATTATGGTATTAACCAACTGAAAGAAATAAATGGAACTAATGACTGTTGACTAAAGATGATGAGATGGAAAATTGTTGGTGATTTAGAGGTAAAAGGTAATATTTGTTATGATGATCAAACGAATAACAAAAATCAAGGATGATCAAATGAAGGAGAATGAAATGTGTTATTGAAAAAACTGGCAAGGAAGGTTAAAGTGATAAAACCAATTGAAGATTAAGAGGAAAAATATATGCATGGAAATAAAATGTTTTATGATGTCTATATAAAGAGACTAGATATTCATTATCGAGTGAGTTGTAGGATAACTCACATGAAAAGATTGAATTCATGCGTTGCTGATCAAACTAGTCAAAGACAAAATCAAGCAATTCTATAGGGAAAACCAAACATTAGAGAAAGCAATTACTGAGCAGAATAGAGTTGGAGGAAACAAAGAGATTGAATTGATTATTGATCACACGTATTTTTTTTTATCTTAGCATAGATCTGAAAATCTACAAAACAAGTTGTATTTAAATTAGATCATTACTGTAATAGTTAAAATATTTCTATAGATAAATCTCTTAACCGAGTGGGACTTAACAGTCATTATATTTCAATATGAAATTCAATGAATATTGATTTTTTTCTTGTTGACCCCATAGTGAATTTTTGGTCAAGGGAGAACTGTTAGTGATAAATACTCTAACCATGTCACACCTTACAATGTGTTTTGTAACCTTTAACAAGGTTGGCTTTTAACTGAGCTTTCTTCAGAAGAGTGAATTATTTTGGGTTATTGATCTTAGGTGGTTTTTCCCCTAATAGGGTTTCCACATTAAAAATAAAAGTGTTATATGTGTGTGGATGTTTTGAATTGTTATTTAATTATACATGTTACTATAACTGGATTGATCAGTAAATACACTAGTTAATTTACTGCAAATCGGTAGAAGAACAAAAAAGGAACAGTTAATTTTATATATCAGGGAGTGTTTGGGACTGTAGGATAACTGGACTTAACTAATTCACCCCTCTTCTCAGTTATCTAGCAATTGGTATTAGAGCATAGAGTGCTTGAAGGAAAGTTTCAAAGACTTAAGTTAAAGATCACAAGATGTATAAGAGAGAGGTGCCAAAGTTGAACAAAGACAACTTCTCGACATGGAAAAGTAGAATGAAATTATATCTATCATGGAATAGTGAGTTTTCTACATATTACTTGGAAAATGAATAGATCTTACCCTCTAGACCTTTGACTATTGATCAAATGAGAGAAATACAATAGCACAATGTTATGATGATAGAGATTTAATATTCCTTATCAGATGTTGAATTTGAATATGTTCAGACATGCACAACTGCTAAATAGATGTGGTACAAACTTGCACTAGTTCATGGAGGAGATGTTAATGTGCTAAGGGATAAATCTGAAAGTCTTAGAGGAAAGTTTGATGACATGAGGATGAAAGAAGGAGAGAACATATCTTTGTACAGTAACTGAGTCAAGAAGGTTGTGAATGCTATCTAAGGAAAAGGTGTAATAATTGATGAAGACATTGTGGTAAGTAAAACTCTTAGAACCTTGTTACCTGCCTATGCTATTATAGTTTCTACAATTCATGAAATGAGATCAGCTCCTAGTAATCATATTACACTTGATAGTCTAATCAGTAGACTAATTGCATGAGTTGAATAACTATGACAATAGTGATGTTGTTACTACTACTGAGTCTGCATTTATGTCATCTCTAAATATTGGTAAATCAAGTAGAAAACATAGGATAAGAAATAAAAGTGATAGTGAAAGTGAAGAAGATAAAATTGATGAACTTGAAGCATTAATGGCTAGAAGATTGCAAAAAGGTAAAGGAAGGTATAGAGGAAAAATACCTTTGGTATACTTTAAATATAAAGTGATTGGCCATATTGTTGCTAGATGTCCTAACATGAAAGAAGATAAGAAAACCAATGAAAGATCAAATGAAAGGAAGTATGACAGAAGAGATAACCAAGATCACAGAGGAAACTGATAATATAATAGGAGAGACAATCAAGATTACAAAGATAAAGGAAAGAAGGCATGTTACCTTGTTGAAGATGATGATGATGACATAGACACCGACACTGATGAAGACATTGAGGTGGTATTTTCAGATTTGAAAGAAGATTCAAAAGAAGAAGAAAGGTATGTTGAAACAACACTTATTTCTAAAGTTAGTAAGAATGAAACTCAGATTACTGATAGTGGTTGTACACATCATATGACCAGTGATGAAGAGAAATTTGAATACCTTGAGCATTATAATGGTGGATATGTTAAAATGGGAAATGATACACCTTGTCTAGTAAAAGGAAAAGGGTCTATATTGTTGAACAATAAGATCAGATGTGAGAATGCATACTGGGTAAAAGGACTTCATTAAAATCTATTAAGTGTAGCACAACTAATAACATAGGTCACTGAGTTTCATTTGACAAGAGAAAGGTGAAAATATATCATGAGACTGGAAATTTGGTCAGTACTGGTGAACAATCTAAAGGTAATCTATTTTATCTCGACAATGCTAAGACTTATTGTTTGTTGGATAAAAATGAAGATGTGTGGTTATGGCACAAGAGGTTATGTCATGTGAATTTTGACAACATGGTTAAGATCAATAAGAAGAGTAAAGTTAGAGGTTTACCAATCATATCTAAACCTGACCATGTTATTTGCAAACAATTTCAAATGGGGAAAATGTCAAAATCTAGTTTTAAGAGAAATTCTTTTTCATATAATGCTATTTTGGAGTTAGTTCATACCAACATGTGTGGTCCTATGAGAACTCAAAGTTATTATGGAGATAAATATTTTATCTTGTATGTTGATGACTTCTCTAGAATGATGACTGTCATGTTCTTGAAAGAAAAATATGAAGCTTTCAAAATGTTTAAGTGGTATAAAGCTAAAGTGGAAAATGAGACTGGTAAAGAATTAAAATGCTCGAGGTCGGATAGAGGTGGTGAATTTATTTATGATGAGTTCACTAAATTTTTTAATGATCATGGAATTAAAAGATAGGTTTCTGCACCAAGGACAATCCAACATAATGGGATTGCTAAAAGGAGAAATAGATCAATTGTTGATTATGCTAGAAAACTAATGATTGAAAAAGATGTTTCATAGATGTAATGGAGAGAAGTTGTTAGTACTGTTGTTTACACATTGAAATGAGTTCAATTAAAGAAACAGTCAAACAAGACACCTTATGAATTGTGGTATGGTTACACAACTAATGTGAGTTATTTGAGAATATTTGGAAGTAGATGTTACATTTTGAAAGATGATAGAAATGGGAAATTTGATTCAAAAGGTGATGAAGCAATATTTCTAGGATATTCTACTAAAAGAAAACCTTATAAATGTTTGAATAAGGCTATTAATAAGATGATTGAAAGTGAAAATGTGAGAGTTGATGAATTTTTTGAGAAACATGATGAATAAAGAAAAAAGGAACTGGAAGACTATGGTAGATTTGTTTACATTGAGGAACTAGACACTCTACCTGAGCAATAGTCTAGCGTTACTAAGCAATAGGGTAATACTACTGAGCATCAATCTATACATACCGAGAATCAATAAACTGTTATCGATGAAAATCATGATCATGCACCTAGTGGAGAATACATTGAAGAATAGAGAAATGAACCTATAGTTGCAAGATTTTTAAGGAGACATCATCCAAAAAATTAGATAATTGGAGATAAGAAAGCAGGAATGATGACATGAAGTAAGTTAAGAATCAATACATGCTTAGTTTGTGAATTTGATCCTAAAACTATTAGAGATGCATTGGAAAATGATGAATGGATCAAGGCAATGAATAAAGAGATTGAGCAAATAAATAAAAATTAGACATGGACATTGGTACCGAGACTGAAAGATAAGAATATGATTGGATCCAAATGGATATTTAGAAACAAACTGAATGAGAATGGAGATATCATTAGGAATAAGGAAAGACTAGTATGCAAAGGTTATGCACAAGAAGAATGTATTGATTATGGTGACACTTTTGTACTAGTTTCTAGACTTTAAGGACTAAGAATATTGCTTTCATATGCTTCTTACAAAGGATTCAAAGTTTATTAAATGGATGTTAAATCTGCATTTCTAAATGGAATACTTGAAGAAGAGGTATACATTGAACAACCTCAAGGTTTTATTGATCCTAATCAGAGGAATATGGTATGTAAGTTGCACAAAGCTTTATATGGATTGAAACAAGCACCGAGAGAATGGTATGAAAGACTACACTCCTTTCTTATTAGTATTGGATTTGTTAGAACAAGTGACAACAACAATTTGCATTTGAAAGGTGAAACTGATGATAAGATTCTTATTGATGAAATATGTGTAGATGATATCATATTTTGAGGACATGATAACTTATGAAAATCATTTGCTGATGAAATGGGGAAAGAATTTGAAATTTCAATGTTCGGTGAGATTAAATTTTTTCTTGGCTTGCAAATTTTACAATAGAATGAAGGCATAGACATCACACAATCAAAGTATATCAAAGAAGTATTGAACACATTTGGTATGGAGTGTTAGTTATTTTTCTTGTACCCTCTGATTCTAAAAGAGAAAATGAGAACTAGACATGGGATGTTTATCTGATTAACATGAATGTAATTCTTCCTACAAACTGAAGGACAAGAAAAGACTAGCATTGACAAGGCCTACAAAAATTCTACACTTTGAGCTCCACACACTCAGGTAGGTGTACCTAATTTAAACATGAATCTTCATTTATGATAACTTCTCTTCGACATAACCTCTACTATGCAGACAAAGATAGTGGATAATTCTCAGAACCGTAAGAAATGGGAGTCAAAACTCAACTAGTCTTATGCAAGATCCCTATTGCATAAGTGTTCTAAAGACTAGGAAAATGGCATAGGTGACAAGGATAAATCCTTCTTCTCTTCGAGTTTCAAGACTCAGGCAAGATAACCTAGGATTTGTTCCTTGAAGAATCATTAACTTCATTGTATTCTACACATACAAATTGTAAACATTACATTCCCTTCAATAGAAAGTAAATGTTCATTGATTTTCAAATTTGATGGTGAAAGGTGCAATGACAAGCAATGACCAGTGCCTTATAAATTGGAAAATAGAGTCAAATAAAAGTAAATCCCTAGAAATCCCACAACTCCAAACACACAAAACTCAAATGAAGTGCCTAACAAATCATTCTCTCACTCCTCTACCCAAACATCAGATTCAAATACACTATTAAATTCTCATATTTGTGCCAGAGATTTACTCCCTCCTTGAAAGAAAATAAGAACAAAAATTTAGAATCACCTTGTAACCAGTATATTAGAATGCCTTACAAACTAACACAAGAATTTAATGCAATACATATGAAGACATCACCAATTAAAGATTGGGATTCCACTGTTCTTCATTCAGAAAATCTTTGGTTCAATACAATTAAGAAATTATGAAAACCACAAAAAAAAGACTCAAAAGCTAAATTACTACCTCTGTAGTGTTAATTCCACCATCCTTTACAACATGAAGAAAATCAGAGATATAGGAAAAATAAAACCAACTCTAGCCAACTGACAACTGTTAATTATTTGCATAAAATATCTCTAACTTCTCCAATTTTAATCTTCCACTAATCTTCTCCAACTTCCCACCATGTCTGCAATCATTCCCAACTGATTTGATTCCATTCTCTCCAAGAAATGATCACATTCTTCTTTCAAAGAAAAACTTCCCGTGCACTTCTCAAGAATTTGCATAATAAAAATATTTCATTAAACTATATAGAAGACTATTTAACTTATTTAAATCTGTCTTTTACTTTATTTCCTGTACTTTTACCCAGAAGCTACTAGATTTTTCCATGTACCATGACCTAATTAGTTGCTCAAAGTAACCTAGGTCTTAACCACCTATCTAGAGATTGGGAAAATGGTTCATTCTTCAAGTCTCTGAATAGAGTCCTTAACCATGGGTTTATCTAGATAATGGGTGAATGCACTCATTCTCTGAATCTCTAAACAAATCACTCAACCACAATCAAACTTGGAGATCAAGAAAATGCACTCTTTCTCTAGTTCTCTGAATACTTTATGTTAACTGTTAGGAATTTAGAAAATGAGTGACCAAGCAATTCTCTTAATCTCTTGATGCTAGTCACTAACCGCTAGGGATCACAAGAACACGTGACTACAGTATCTCTAAATTGCTTGATGCTAGGGACTTAACTGTCATGATCATAAGAATTGGTGACTAGCTTATCTCCTGATCTCTAGATTTTTTCCTTAATCACTAGCCTATCATGAGATTGAGTGAATGGCTGCCATGTGTACACTTATTGGTCCTCTCCTTGCCACATGTCTGCAAAATTATCTTTGCATCAGTCCACTAGCATGCATCCCAATGCAGCTCCAGAGAACGTGTGTGCATATCCTCTAGCTCCTTCTTCAAACTACATTGTGAGTAGATTTCCTTATAAACATTCTTAACCTCCTCATCCCCACCAATGTGGGACTAAATCCCAGAGCAATTTTAAATACTTCATTAAAATATTGCATTGTGCACCCAGATGGCATGCATATGGCATGGGCCCACAAGCTCAAGAGGTAGCCTTGCCTCCTTTCACTTTAACTTACCTTCATTCTAGGCTCCTTTGTATTTAAATACCACTTAGAACAAATTTGGGGTGCATGTGGGATAAACCCACATGTACACCCATTACATTTTACTTCCTTATTGCCTGCACATGTTCTAGCTCCATCCCCTACACACCAGCAACGTTAATTTGCAAGCATTTGTCCTAGAATGCATAATGCTTGGTTGCAGGCAACCTCCTCCAACTTCACGCGTTGGTTCCTCTATTTCAAGTTTAAAATGGTGCCTCTTTTATTATTCATGCACTTCTCTATGGATTAGTATGCAACACCTTAGTTTACTATTTGAAGTGACTGATGCATGTGTTGTGTGTGGTTTGTAGGTTGTGCACCCTCCAATCTCCATTTGATATGTGCATCCTCCCTTATTTAGTGCATACCCAACAAAGAAAACTAGCACGCACCTCATTTGAGTGATGTTTAACTACATTGTTTGTTTGGGTATGAACCAGCTCAACCTTTTCATAATGTGCATAGACCTTGGACTCACAACCTCTCTCAAAACATGCCTCCCTTTCAACTTAAACTTTATGCATTATTTCCTTTTATACTTTTCTCACCCTCTATTTGATATGTTGGTTACATCATTTCTCCATGGCTCACACACCAACATTTCACTTTGCATTCCATATTTAAAAAAATAGTGTCACTTTCATTGTTCACACACTCCCTTCAAACTCATTTAAAATGCTAGCCAATTCAACATGAAATGTGGTGAGCTACAAGTGCATTCATGCACCCTTTCCACCTTGCCTTGGCCTTGTTTAAAATGCTGGCTTCAATTCACATTCATGCTGCCTCATTTCTTACTTGCCAAGTGCTTTGCACTTTGGGTATCAAGTGCGTGGAATCCTTTTTCTTACCTTGTGTGCACACCAAGATGTTAAAATGTCCAGCTTTCAAAATACACGGTGCGTACTCTTTATGTATTTACTCACCTTTGGCTTGGTTTGTTGGTGTGCACCCCATATTGGCTCTTTCTTTTCACTTTGGCATGCGCAATGTAATTTATTGCAAGCATTAATTTTCAATGCGGACACCATACTTTGTTATCCAGCCTTTTATTTGTGTGTGCACTAAGCAAATAGATGCACACACAACACATTAGAAGTCATGCCAGTCATTAAGAATACATGCTGGCATATTCATCCTCTTTACTTTTTATATGGTGGGATACCTTGATATGCATGCTCAGAAGATACATAGAAGAATGACATATTCAGCATGGAGAACACGGGGCACATGATACTTTGAGAAACATAGATCATTTGTCACGCTAGAAACTTGAATTGAAGAAAAACATCATGCACTCCATGTTTTCCTTTTAATTACCAGATCATATCCACTTGGTGAAGTTGGATAATGCTATGTTAAAATTTCAACTATATCAATCAATTCATTACATCTCTACAAGATTTCCCAAAAACAACAAATGGCCTCTAGAGACATCCTCAAAAATTGAACGAGATGCCTCAAATAAATGCATCATCTATAACTTAAGTTCATTTCCAACATATGAAAACATGTGCCAAAAATGATTGCACAAATAAACTTAAGCCAAAAGATATCATTGATCAAACAAGGCCTCTTGAAAATCTAACTCTGTTCGCACCGTCAAACTGCATAAATCACCTTAGAAACTGGCTTTGAAAACTTACCCAGTAAAAGCCTCAAGACCTAAAATTTTGGATACTGATTCACTCTCACATAATGAAATTGAATCCATCATTAGCTTTCTCAGAAGATCAAAAGGTGAATTATCATTGAACACAAAAGTCAGCTTGTTAGAAATATTCTGGACAAACTCAGTGAAATATGCAGAAATCTGATTCAGAATTGGCTTAGGAAAGTGACCGGACAGATTGGTGGGGACCCAAAAATCTTCAGGGTTAGTAACTCCAAGGTCTACAATGTAGAACAACTTTCAATTATACTTGACCACGAACCGGGTGCAAACTACAAGACCCCAAAGTAAGCCATTCGGAAATCTGGACAATGCACACTCAGTGAAACTTAACAATTTGCAAATGGAATGGCTCTAGAAAATTGGGTAAACGGGCACATGGGGGCCTAAAAATGGACATGGATACTCTCTCATGTGCCTGAAGCATGATACAACAACCCTCATGCTATGAATATTCACTGGGAAAAATATTCAAACCTCCGAAGTGGGCTATTTAGTGAAATTCTAGATAGACACCAAATGCAAATTTTTGGAAACACATCAAAAAGGCCACTTCCTAAACATGCCAGAACTAAAAATTGAAAGCTTGGACCCATTAAAAATTTCAAATGAAAGGTGACCAACACCTTACCCAAGTGATTCTTCACAAAAATCAAGAGGCCCTTTTATCCATGCACTTAACCTAGGCCTCTCACAAAGATTTTTAGAACACTGATCTTACACTTAGAGAAAAATTTGAAAATATGGACTCAAAAATATAATCAGGATTTTTTGAGCTCCAACATGGAGGATTCAAAACCGATCCGTACATATATGGTCACTGGATGCAAATTGACAAAGGATGGCAAGACAACCGAGGTAACTAAGACCTTGTATAGATCAATCATTGGTAAATTGATGTATGTTGTGCATAGTAGACCAGATATTGCACATGTCATTGGAATAATAGCAAGATTTTTGGCTAATCCTAAATAATCACATATGAGTGTTGTGAAAAGAATTTTGAGATACTTGAAGGACACTGAAAACTATGGTATATGGTACAAGAAAGAAGGAAAATTTGAACTAAAATTTTACACAGATGTGGATTGGGCTAGAAACATTGATGATAGAAAGAGCACTACTGGTGGAGCATTCTTTTTGGGAGAAATAATTGTTACTTGGATAAGTAAGAAACAAGGATGCATTTCTCATTCCATTTCAGAAGCATAATATGTTGCTTCTATTGCTAATTGTTTGAATATTGCATGGATTAAACAACTATTGGAAGGTATGAATGAGGAGATCACTGACCCAATGATAATCTACTATGATAATACAAGTGCAATTAATATTTTTAATAATTTGGTGATGCATGAAAAGAAAAATCTACTTGAGAGAACAAGTACAAGAAAAGCGAGTAAGACTGGAGTATGTGAAATCACAAGAAAAAATTGCTAATATATTTACAAAACCCTTACCTAAGGACACATTTGGGTACTTGAAGAGTATACTTGGGGTCCATCCCCTATTTATCGATCACTAAGGTGATTAGGTGGTTTCATCAACCTATATTTTATCAGAATATCTAATGATCTTGATGCATGATGTTCACACTTTGGGATTCCTAAGGTTGTGAAAGTAGGAAAACAAACTAAAATTGCATATCCATACATGAAAGGTACTTGATTTGAACCAAATAATAGATAATTTTATTTGGCTATTGAAGAGTTGTTTATTTTGTTTTTGGCATTGTTGTTAAAGGGAGAGAGATTGCATGAAATATTCAAGCTAAATCTGTAGGGAGAGAGACTGTATGGTGAGTATTGATGTTGTGTAGTGATTAAATATATTAAATGTCTAAGCTAGGGAGAGCTTACTGAGTTACAAAATTTTCATTAAGAGTTGTAGAATAGATGTTTGGTATTCTATGGAATATTTCATATTGTGTTGCCATCAATGCCAAAGGGAGAGATTGATAGACTACAACTAATTGAATATCTTAAAGAAGAGATTGAGATAGTGATTGATGGTCACAGAGCTACTAATGTATATGTGAGACATTAAATCAATTAATGTATTGTCATTGATGTCAACTAGTTTTGAATATACTTATCATGATGGTTACAAACATCTTAAGAAGGAAATATTGGTGAAGGAATGAGATATCTACATGAAGATGAGATGTATGAGAAAGATGTGGATATGGTATTCATTTGTTAACTTATTGGTGAGTCAATGACATTATGTTGGTGATTTGATTGTATTACATGAATCTATTCTGGATTGAATATCAAGAATGAACAAGTTCATGTGGTTGATAAATGAAGAATTCAATATACACCAAGAAAGTGTAGTGTATATCGAATACAATGTTAACCCAACTAGTTATCACCAACGCATTATGGTATTGACTAAGTGAAAGAAATAAATGGAACTAATGACTGCCAACTAAAGATGACGAGCTAGACAAATTTTGATGATTTCAAGGTAAAAGATAATGTTTGTTATGATGATCAAATGGATGAAAAAAATCAAGGATGATCAAATGAAGGGGAATGAAACATGTTATTGACACAATTGCCGAGGAAGGTTAAACCGTAAAAAAAATGATGAAGATTAAGAGGAAAAATCTATGGATAGAAATAAAAAGGTTTATGATGTCTATATAAAGAGACAAGAGAATCAATATTGAATATTTTGTAGGAGAATTTGCATGAAAAGAATGAATTCATGTGTTGTTGATCAAACTGGTTGAAGATAAAACCAAGAAATTCTACAGAGAACACCGAGCATTAGAGAAATAAATTACCGAGAAGAAAAAAGTTGGAGGAAACAAAGAGATTGAATTGATTATTGATCAGAGGTATTTTTGAGCTTAGCATAAATCTAAAAATCTACAAAACAAGTTGTATTTAAATTAGATCATTACTTTAACAATTTAACCATTGCTATAGATAAATCTCTTAACTGAGTGGGACTTAACAGTCTTTATATTTCAATATGGCATTTAATGAATGTTGATTATTTTCTTTTTGACCCCATAGTGAATGCTTGGTCAAGGGAGAACTGTTAGTGATAAATCCTCTAACTAGGTCACACCTTATAGTGTGTTTTGTAACATTTAATAGGGTTGGCTCTTAACCAAGCTCACTTCAGAAGAGTGATTTATTTTGGGTTACCGATTGCAGGTGCTTTTTACCCTAATAGGGTTTCCATGTTAAAAATCAAAGTGTTATATGTGTATGGATGTGTTGAATTGTTATTTTACTTTACACATTACTATAATTGGATTGATCAGTAAATATACTAGTTAATTTATTACAAATTGGTAGATGAACAAAAAGGCATAGTTGATATCTTACCGAGTTGATTAAATTGTTTGAAATATTTGTTTTATACATCAGGGAGGGTTCGGGACTATAGGATAACTGAACTTAACTGATTCACCCCTGTCTTAGTTATCTAATATTTTGTGCTTTCAACTTTCACTTTCTTCTCCTATGATATGTTCTCATATTCAAATTATTTTTCCACCTCGGTGATCCAATCCACCAATTAATTTGAATCAATTTTTCCACTATATTTAGGAGGGTTAAACTGTGGTGTAGCCTTCAAACTAGTCAATGCTTTCAAGAATTTTTCCTCTCCTTGATCCATTATATGTGTAGGTGTAGCTTCCTCGTGCATTTATTTAATTTAATAATCACTAACATCATCAAGATATCTTCCTCAAAATTGGTCTATCTCAATAGCTTCTAATATAGCATTAATTTTCCTTAGCATATTAGCTAATCTTGGATCTACATCTCACCTCCCTCAAACTATCTTGAAACCCTTTGCAATTGTAGGTCAGATCATAATCTGCTACCCCACAACAATATCACCAACTAGGGCATACAAGAAGGAACCTCCATATCTAAGCTTCACTCTGATACCACCTGACATAAGGTAGGATAGATAGAGAGGCCTAGGGAACTCCCAAATACCAATCCTACTTGTAGATTAAAAACTCAGAAGAAACAACACAAATAAGGAGAGAAGGAATGCATATATCTTTTGTTTACTCTTCAAAACTCATACATGCCAAGCTATAAGGCCTTCCCTGTTATGGCCAATACAAGGAAGTCAATTCCATAATAGTCTTCATAAATGTGAGGATCCAAAATATCAGATTCTAACTTCTTAACTCCTTAATTCCCCAATAACTACCCTTACCCTATAAAATATCTACTTATTTATACAAGAGGCCACCGAACAGGTCAGATCTAAAGATCCCTTAGATCTAGCATTGGAGAAGGTAATGACCTAGATTTAGGTCCACATGCTTCCCAATGAGAAATCCCAACATTAATATCATGATCAAAATTAACTACACATGTCAGCTAACATCAACCAATTAACTACACTAGTCGGTGAAATCAAGAACCAAGAAACACTGAACCAAGTCGGTAAGAACACTACCAAACCAACTCAGTAAAGGATAACAAAAGTGATAACCGAGCTCACCAGTGACTGAAAAGAACACTTCATGAGAACTCAAAAGTAGTTACCGAGAAAACAAAATAAGCTACCGAGAAACCAAACAAGCTATAACATATTTTTGTTTGATCCAGAATTGCCATAAACCTGGGATGCTCTTGCATCACAATCAACATTGCACCCTTTTCTTCCTTATAAGGAAGAATGAAAGGAACCTGACTAGGTTGAGAGATAGCATCAGTAGAACATTTATATGAGATGGGACGTGGAATGGAAGCATATATAGGAGGTGTAGGGAGAAGTGCATATCTAGGGAAAGGAGAGGGAACATCCTTAGGATTGATAAGCTCAAAAATATTTTGTATTTTTTATTTTTTATATGATTGAAAGAGGTTATTTTTGTAGGGTTGGGTGGGTTGATGTATACAAGGCCACAAGAAATCAAAATCAATAGACTTTGAAGGGATAGAAGGATGATATAGACTATGATTAATAGTCATGATTTATCTATTATGGGGGGATTTAAAATACTTAAAAATAGGAGAGGCTATTGATTTCATGAAGGTTAAGCCAAGGAGTGCCAATTTTGACTTGGAATTGATCACAAGTTGGTATAAAAACAAAGGTTATATCTAGAGTTTTACCACCAACCCCAATGATAAATGTAATGAAACCATTGAAATTTTGGATCATAACATCAGATTTATCATAAAATTCATATTGAAATTTTCTATTAAAAATATCTTCTCTAGTTATCACATTCACCATAGAGGTAGGGTAAATTATGACACAAGGAGAATAGAGATTATTAACCTTTGAAATAATATAGAGAGGACCATTAGGTGCTTTAAGTTTATCGCTAGGATCAAAGGTAATGCAAATATAAGGTTCAAGTTTAGGTTTAGGTTTGGTTTGATCAATGAGGTTGATAGTGTTATTGGCTTCAATACACTTATCATATTCAACAACATGGGTGGGAGAAGGAAAATATTGGGTGGAATTGACATTAGTGGTAGAATGAGATGGAAAAGGGTTGGTATAAATTGGAATCTTTTGGTTTGGAGTTTTTACATATTTGTTTCCTTGATCATTAAAAACCTCAAAAGATATGGTATTAGAATCAACGAGTTGTTTAATAACACATTTTACATGCAAACACTTTTTAGTATCATGAACAGGTTGATGATGGTATTAGAAAAAAGATTTGTGATCAAAGGATTTAGGAAAGGGTTTGGATGTGTCAATTTATTTAACAGGAGGAAGAGTTGACACTTTAGCATTAATCGACTTCAACATGACATTATGTAAAGATTTAGAAAGCTGAGTAAAATCATGAGGTCTAAAAATAGATGACAAAGCAGCCACACCTTTTGATGTTGTTTCCACTTTCTCATAAACAATGTTGGATGCATTATTGATTTAGATGAAATTATTTTGTTTCTAAATTTTTTTGTAGGATGCAACATCACTCTTATAAATTAGAGCCATTAGAGTGGTGCTCTCAAACTGACTCACTTGAAGCTGATACTTATGAATCATTGCACATAATTGAGTAAAAGAAGAAACTTTAGACATTAGAACCCTATCTCTAATGTCTATTTGCAAATTAGAAATGAAAATACATTGCACATCAATATCAAGTGCATGATAAGAAACATGAGCATGAAAATGATTAAATATACCAATGAAGTTAGTTACTTTTTCTTTAACACCTTATTTACAATGTATTAAATTAGTCAAATAAATCTTAGGACCAATATTGTTTTAAAATTGTTGGATGAAAGTATTAGAAATATTTTGAAATAAATTAATGTAAAAAGAATGCAAAGAAAAATACCATTGCAAGGATTTATCTCATAAGGTTCTAGTAAAAAATTTAGCCATGAATCTATGATCATGAGATAAATCACTACAAAAGGTTTGAAATATTTTTAAATGGGTCAAAGGATCACCTTTACCATTGTAAGTATCTAGGTGAGAGATCTCCATGTATTGAGTAATAATAACACAAATGATATCTAAGGACAAAGGGCTAGCGATGTCACAAGTAGGGATGTTGAACTTAGATTGGGTCATAAAAATAATTTGTTGTTGCAAAGAAGACATAGTTTGAGACAAGCTACTAATAGTGGAATCGATAGAAATAATGCTAGGAGAGAAATTTGAAATGTTTGGACCATTATGATAAATTTAAGGGATGGTGGAGTATGAAAAAGGAACACTATTGTAAGTGGGAATTAATGAAGGTAATGAAACACATGGCACATTGAAAGAATAGTGGAAATAATAGGATTAAGAATAGTAACATGTGTAGGATTGATATTTTGAATTGAGGTTGTTACAATGGGTGGAGCATAAATGGAAACACTAAGAGTAGAGGTGGAGATAGACATGGATCTATCAACATTCTAGAAATAGGTGGAATGAAACCTAGCTCTTGAGCACAATATGTAATAGGTTTTACATTTTTATCAATGAGATGAAAGATACTACACAAGATATTAACACCATGCTCATCATTATGGATTATCTTTCTTAAATGCTCTATAATGGATATGAACTTGGGATTATAGTTTTCTTTTCTTAACCATTTCTCAAATTTTTGAAAGTCATGGGAAAGTTTTTGAACTTGCAAAGGAGGGAATCTTAAGGCCTCATCTTTGTCATGAGAAGAATGGGATGAGTTATTTTCAATGATAGGATTAATACAATCAAGATGCATGTTGGTCTCATCAAGATTCCTAGAAAAAATAGAGGGCTTGGGATCAAAGGAAATCATAAGTATATAACTTATTCTAACTAAAATGCTATAAGTAGGACTTAGGATGATAGCACTCATACACAAGGGAATGAAAGAAAGATATATCTAAATACAACTACAATATTGTAAAGAGATATGTGTTATAATTCTTAGGTATTAAGAAGGGAGGGGTGAATCAGTACAAATATATTATGGACTAATTGAACCACCAATCTGAATAACTTCAATAATAACATCCAAACCAAAAATAATATAGCTGAAGTAAAAAAAAAACAATATCAAGCATCCACAAAATCATCACACATGACACAATTATTTTTGCATGGAAAACCTTGGTTAGAGGGAAAAACCACAGTGGGGATGACACCTACAAGCTCGCTACTACAGTAAAATGTTTTTTTCCTATTAGGAGATACAATTACCCTTTTTGAGGGTTTACCCTATTAGGAGTGATTAATACATTATTAAAAGTACAATCAAATCTTGTAAGATCTACCTCACAAGAGGATTTAAAGACTCTATTAAGAGCTCACCCAGTTAAGGGATTTACAATGAGGAGCCTATTAAAGTTCACCTTGTTAAGGTATTTGCTTGTTGTAATAACTAGGGAACAAAAAGTGAGTTATCTTGATGTATAATTGATTTCTTCTCAGATCCAATTTGTTCTCTGCACTCTGTAACTTCTCACAACTCTATATATATCAGATCTCTAATTGCAACCTTTTCATCAACCATAGCAACATAAAAAAAATAACCTTTTACAATATGAGAAAATCCACTTATATACACTCCTAGAACCATCTACATGAAATCAAATGCTTTCTTGCATAAGAACCACAAGCCAAAATGATAATCTTGATGTAAAACACATTTCCCTATGATCGTGTGGGCTCAGAATAAGATCTACATGATATATCTCCAAGATAGTCAAATACATGTGGACTTCTCAAATGCACCACCTTAGATCTTCCTTAAATAATAGCATCGATTCCAAGAATTCCAAACCATAGATGCTATAGGCCTTATTGCACATAATCATTGTAATACCCCAAAAATGGGCTATAGGTTCATTAATTTCCTACATCAACAAATAAAAAAAAATCAACATCAAAGTCCTAACCTAAGGCACATTTGCACATCAGTTTATCAAAACCCTAATTAATTTTATCCTAATTCTGCATCGAGAATATTCCTAATTTATATTATTTAATTTTGACAATAAAATAAAAAATCCTATGAATAGTTGATTAAATTTTTATTTAATTGATTAAATCCAGTTGTCAATGTTTAATGATATAGTTTGGAATAAAAAGTTTGATTTAATAATTGATTAACCCATAGATCAATTGTTTTAAATTCAAAATCAATTAAGTTGAGAATAAATCACTTTATTTTCAAATTAATTCATATTAAATCATGCACAATTAGAAAAGCAGTCAACTTTAAATCAACTATCAGTTTTAATTTGTTAACTTTCTAAACTTGACATGTGATTGTGAGTTGAAAAAATGAACTAAACTCTATTTTGAGTCAAAAAGTGCTTTCACGTGATTTTATGAGTTGATCTTTTCCTGATTTCTTGTTAACTCAAAAATCAACCTAAGTTTACAAGAGTGATTTATGGCTTTTCTCAGTGCATCCTCAAGCCATGAATTCTATATAATTGAGGCTCGGTCCTTCATCTACCCCCCCCAGAATTTGCATACTTGAACTCTAGCAAATTTGCATGTGAAGAATCAAGCTCTTGCGAAATAGATGATTTGTGAGATCTTTGTTTTCAATTCATCCATTTTCATAGCATCCATAGAATTGTTAGAATAGATTCAATTTGCATATCATTTCAATCCACTCTAGACTAATTTCTTATCAATTTTTCATCCTATTGCATACAAAATCCAAAAAAATAGATTAATCTGCATTCATCTTTCATCCATCTTTTAGCATCAAATCCTTCATTTAGGTGTTGCATTGTCACTGATCTCTGTCTAAATCTGAGAATACCACACTCGCACCTACTAGAAGGCAGTAAATTGTCTAGTTAGCTATATTATTCTTATTTACAGATTTCTTGATTTGCCAACCTCTAATGTTTTACTGAAGTGTTGTGTTTCCAGCTAGGTACAAAATTCACCCACACATTTTTGGCGCCCACCATGGGGCCTTGAAACATGTTTCCATTCTTTTCTATCGATTTTCTTTCATTTTCTCTCAAAACTACAATTTTTATTTTCTATCCATATAATTTTTGTATGACATTTGATAGATTGTTGTACCAGGACCTACTAATTGTTGTACGATAGTTGGCATTTTTGACAATTATCCCGGTTGTTTGGTATTGTCATTTGGGAGTTACTGTGTCGTGTGTGTACAAACCCATTGTCATTTCATACTTGGATTGTCGTACAGGAGGTATCACATTGTTGTACGAGTTTTCATACTAGAATTTTAATTGTCATACCAGATTTCTAGGTTGTCTTTTAGATTTGATTTTTGGATTTGGACTGATAGCTAACCCTAACAATTGATATTTCTTGTTTCTGATTGATACTTACTATTTTGGCTCACAGGAAAGTGCAACAAAATTAAAAATTAGGTAAAATCTACTAAGCACATTGCGTGGGAACTTAGGTATTTTTCTACGATCTAATAAAATTTCAATTTGGGACATAAAATGAACCTCTCATGTGTCTAGCTTGAGTGTCTTCCCTACTTTCATAAATCACACTTCAATTTTGGGCTCTAAGAACAACATAGATTTTCTTTCTTCATATCTATTACACATAGTAATTAGGCCCTATGAACACTATTTGTGGAGTTCTTGAGGGAGTGGGCTTCATTCACTTCTTTTGCATGCAAATCTCTTCTCGAAGATAGATCCCCTTGTAGGTAGGGAGGATACTATTATTAGCTCATCGTTTCACTTGGTTTAGTCCTCAACTTTGATTGGTATGCTCTCTCTTGGTCCCACTTAGAGAGCTCTGTAGACATTGTTGTTGACATCACAAACCTTGGTGAGGTGGTTTCAGTCTTAGCGTGTCAATTGATTTGTTTGCTATGTTTTGGTGAAGTGAAGATGCTAGAGGTGTATACACTTAAAAATGGCTTCATTAATTAATTAAATATTTATTATTTAATTGATATTGACTTGATGAATTAATTAAATATTTATTATTTAATTAATATTCATTCCCTCTATTTATTAAATAGATTATTCAATTTTTTAGTAAATTCACTATAGTTTATTCCTATATCCTAAGTCTTCTAATTAGTCTTATTAAAGTGATTTTAAT
The DNA here is from genome assembly GCA_027943335.1 of Chamaecyparis obtusa. Classification (NCBI taxonomy): domain Eukaryota; kingdom Viridiplantae; phylum Streptophyta; class Pinopsida; order Cupressales; family Cupressaceae; genus Chamaecyparis; species Chamaecyparis obtusa. The sequence continues at coordinate 1,728,018 of BSBK01002848.1, forward strand.
TAAATACACAATCACCTAAATATGACTAAGTCCCCTAGTCCACCTCATAAACCTAGTCACTTGACACATCACTTTGGCTAAAATAAATAATTATTATTAATTATTTATTGATAATTATCCTCACCCACACATGTCCTATTCTTAAGGGCTATGTGGCCTCATAAGACTTGGTCTCATGACCATGTCTTCTCTCAAACCAAGTCAAGAGACATTTCCTATTCCTAAGGGGATTCTCAAGCCACCTCTAAGGGTCAAAGGTGACTCATGGGGCACTTATACCAAGAATCCTATTGAGGAAAATGTCTCTCCCTCTTCCTCTTTTTGGTCTTTGTGAGACACTTGACATGTGTCTTTCCCTTCCACCTTATTCTCTTCCATGTCAATGTGAGAGGAACATCATCCCTATTCTTCCTCTCACATTCCAACTATATCCCCCTTTCTCTCAACTCCTTCAACCAAGTCAATCCTAGCCCTAGGATCTTCCACCTTTCATTCTCCACCATAGGATTGTACCACCTAGGCTTAGATCCCCCAAAAATCTATAAAAGGAGCCTCATTTTACCTTTGTGAGCTAATAGTGAATAGGTAATTTGTAATCAAGCATTCAAGCACTCAAGCATTCAAACAATCAAGCATTCCAAGAGCAATCAAGCATCCACACTATTATCATTCCATTTGTATTCCATCCATTAGTTGCATAATCAAGATTTGGGCTATTTTGCACTCACTCATTTAATCTCCACACTTTGGTGAAATCTTGAGCAAGGAGCTTCAAATTGGAAATCTGAGAGCTCAAACATCCAAGAAATCAAGGCTAGGAGGACAATGGAGAAAAGCTACATGGTAGGTGAAGGTAACTAATTTAGTTTCATCATTTGTGATTACTTTGTATTCTTCATTGTGTTGCATTAGATAGATTTATTAGCTTCTAAATAGTTAATTTATCATTTCTAGTATTAGACATCTAATTTGCATACATTTTTGGTGCCCACCATGGGGCAACCCACATTTTTAACATTCTATTTTTAGTTTTCCATGTACAAATTTTCTATAGGTCACTTCTACTCATTTGTACCCGATTTTTATGCATACATCACATTCTACTACGCATCTATCCTAACACTTTATGTTGTCTATCTTTTCCATTTTCCTACGTATTCATTCCCTTTTTCTACACTTCTATTACTTTTCATTGTGCATATATGCTTCTTGCGCATTTACACCATCGCACTGCGCATACATCATTTCTGTGCATCCATTTTGATTTCCTGTGCATTTGTTCTCTATTTTTGCAGATTTGTTTTATGTGGTATTCTTTTTCAATTTTATAGTCATTTTGGTTTTTAGCTAATCTTTTAACAAGTTTTTGTTCATTCTGGTAGTCTTTTAGGCTATTTTGCAGGACGTTATTTTGAAGACCCCATTGCCAAAATTTCTAATAGTTTCTTTGTAGATTTGTAAGGGGTTTGCAAAAGAAACCATAATCTTGTTTGGGCATTAAAATATGACATGTTTTTGAATTTCATGTGTCTTCTTTAGAATAGATTTTCTATCTATTGTGTCTTTTCTTTCTAAGCATATTTGTAAATCCCAAAATTATAACAATGTATCCTCTCCCCTCACCATTCGTGGACCTTGGGTGTAAGAGAAACTATTATAATTTTTAGAGGGTGGTCTTTGGTGGGAAAAGAGGTACTCACCCCAAGGAACAACCCAACTAGTAACAAGCTAAAGCCAAGCTCTTCCAAACTGGTATATAAAAAATGCTAGTGTGATTAGTCTCACATTAGATAGGTGTGAATTCATTGTGGCAACCAAAATCTCCTCCAATACCCCAATGGTGCATTAAATTCCTACATCGTAGAGGTGAAAGCCTTTCTTTGAAGGATTTGGAGAGCCCCCTTAATTGGGAAAATGACTTGATCACAACCACTTGAACAGATGTCCTTACTAAAAAATTTTGTATAGTGGCCAAAAACCTTCTATTTACTGGCTCAAGGGGTCACCCAAGCTTGTTAAGACACCCCACATTACTTGTGGTTCATAGTAGAGATAGCACTTCTTTGGGAAGTAATGACCCATTGAATTTAGAACTTGGTGTGCCTAAGAAGTGAGTGCACTGTAAGGAGGATCATGCGCCTCCAAGTTCCTAGGCTATCTGCTATGGATTTGTGTAGCTGGATTTTATTATCCTAGTGGGGATTCAACAGATACTGTCCTTGCAAACCTTAGGATTGTAAGCATGTTTGTGCATTCATACTAGATTAAATTAGATCAAAATAATTTATGTCTTGCATGTGTGTGTCTATGCATTTTATCTTTTCCAAAAACCAAATCCATTAGAAAACCAAAAAAATTCAAATTTTCAGTTCAAAATTATCAAAAATTCATAACCTACACATCTGTCACATCCTGTTATGCATTTGATCAATCCTGCTGCACATATGTTCATATTGTCTGCACTTTTGATTCTGCTAGTTCACATCTATTAGAGACTATCATGCATTTGTTACACTTTTCTGCACATAGATTCAACTGTCCTATGCATTTGTTGTTGTGCATATACAATAGAGAGCATTCCCACAGACTTTTGAAATGTCAAAATTACTTTTTCAAATACCCATTTTTGTCTTCAGTAAGATTCTAGAAAAACATACGATTTACACAGACCTCTGATCTTTAGTTTGACCATTTTCATTAATTTTCATCATCATTCCTTCACCAAGAGTCATCAAATCATTTACTCCAATCTTTAAAAATCCACATTTAGTGTTGAAACATCACCTTATCTATCAGATTTTGATCATGGTGAGTTTATCATATCAGGATCTATCATTCTTAATCAACAAACTTACTTAGGTTACTATCTCTTGATTTTTCTTTGTCATATCATAGTGAGATCCATACCTCCTATTGACTTAGATTTTATCAAATTGTCTCATCAATTTTCAACAATTTTTCAAATTTCTTTCCATATCTATTCATTAAAAATCTTTCATCCCACAATCAACTTTCACATTTTTATGGTTCAAACTCAATCTCAGAAACTTAAACAAACCATTGATCTAGAATCCCTAGACAAGATGGAAGGAAACACCAGCATGAACCCTTGGTCAAAAAGGACTTCGTAAGAAGACTTCACTGTCTACATCAAATGGGGAACCCACTGATCAAGAACTTAGGGATGCTACATGAGATCCTAGATTTTATAATGTCATTGAAAGACTTCTAGATATGGATAGAGAGATGTATTTCCTCATGCTTTCTCAACAAGGAGCCAAACTACCAAGTGATTTTGATGTTTCCCATCTTAGAGAACCACCTAACTCAAAAAATCAAGAAATCCCTAATAGTTCTCAAGATACTCATGGAGCAAAGGAAACCAATCAGCAATATAATGCTTGTCAAAACAACCAACAAAACAATGCTTCTCAAAACAATCAGCAATCCAATGCTTCTCAGGATACTCAACAACGTAATGTTTCCCAAAATACTCAAGGAAACACATTGTCTTTGGATCATGTTCTACAACAAATCTGTGACATCCAAACTGGATCATCAACTAAGAAGTATTCCTTGGATGATATATGTCCTTATCCTTTTGATAAGAATTTAGCAATGATTCCATTCCCTCCTCATTTTGAGGTACCAAAATTTGACAAATACAAAGGGAATTCGAATCCACAAGACCACATTCATGAGTTTTGTGCTGCTTGTATTGAAGTCACTCATAATGACACTTATCTTATGTGACTATTTCCATGAAGTTTAGGAGGACAAGCCATGGAATGGTTCTCCAAACTATCCCCAAGCATCAAATATTTCAATGAGCTTATTGACAAGTTTGTGACTCGTTACTCATATAATATCAAACATGAAGTCACTAAGCTTGATATTTGCGATGCACATCAAAAGAATGGAGAACCCTTCCTTACTTTTTTGCAAAGATGGTGTCAATTGTTTGCCAAATATCCATGAATGATACCTAAACAAGATAAGATGGATATTTTTGTGCATAACCTTACACCAGAAATGAGCTATAGGTTACAATTGCAATGTCCTCCAAATTTTAATAAGCTCATAGAAAATGGTGTCAAGATTGAGGAAGCCATGTTCAGAAAAAGGTGAGATTAAACTTTATTCCAAGGATAATGTTGGGTCTTCAAATTCCAATCCCAACAACTATAACAATGACAAATCTAAATTTTGGAATAAAAACAAAAACATTGTTAATGATGGGATTGTTGATAATCACAATGTCAAACCAACACAATCCCTATTAAATCTCACAAGTAAGGCCAACGCTACTCAAGCTACCTTCAACAATCAATCAATAAATCAAAACACCAACAAAGATTCATCTAAACCAAGATTTTCTTTTATGTCACCTCGAAGAAATTTTACTCCTTTAGGGGAATCCCTTGAATCAGCATTATGGAAGTTAATCACAAAGAAACTCGTTACGCTTCCTAAAACTAAAGATTTTGAACCTAGAGTGAAACTTTCTTGGTGGAATGGGAATGATTATTGTGAATTTCATAGAGGAAAAGGACATAAAACCAATGACTTCCAAAGGCTCTAAAATGCAATTCAAGACTTAATTGAAAGTAGTGAAATTAGTGTTGATGGACATACCTTGAATGAATCACATATGGATTTCAAAGATCCACTTCCTGAGCATGAGAAAGGAGGTTCTTCCAACACTAAAGGTGACAACCAAGCCAATTATAATACTACACCCTATAGATATGTTGGCAATATCTTTGAATTTCATCCTTCTAAGTACTATGCCAATGTGATTACCATAAAATCAGAGAGTCAACCAGTCCATGTTACTACTCATGATCAATCCAAGGTAACTCTCCAAGGAGTCCCATCTAAACCAAGAACCTCCCAAAACAAGTCTATTTATGTCCCAAAGTCTACACCAAATATTTCCAATTAGTACAATCTTTTGGAACAACTCAAGAAAACACTTGTCTAGATATCCATCTTAGAGATTTTGCGTCTATCCCCATCTCATAAAGATATCCTTGAAAAATCTCTTTTAGAAACCTAGGTCCCCACAAATCTAGATCATGATCAATTTCAAGCTATGGTGGGACATTTAACAACCCCACATTATCTATCCTTCACTGAAAATGATGATCTAGCTATTACCTAGCCTCATAATGCTCCCCTACATATCGAAGTCCTTGTACAAAGTCACAAAATCAAGAGATTACTAATAGATGGAGGAGTTGGCTTGAATATATGCATATTGAAATTAATCCTTGCATTGGGATTTTCTAAAAATGCTATAGATCCAAAGAATAAAATCACAATAAAAGCTTATATTGAAGAAGAGAGGTCATCCAAGGAATCTATTGTTCTTCCTATCAGAGTAGGTCCTATAGTTAAAGATGTACCTTGCCAAGTTCTAGACATGGATCTCGCTTATAACATTATCTTGGGAAGACCATGGATTCATTCCATGCAAGCTGTGCCATCAACTTATCAACAGTGTTTGAAATTCCCTCACAATGGTCAAGAGATCACTATCAAAGGTGATCCTAATCCTTTTTAGTATTGTAGCACTATGAAGACATCTGATTCTTTGGTACCTTATAATCATACTGGATTTTTTGCAACTACACCCATTGATCCTAGTAATATAGCATCAACTTCTAAATCTCATGTGATCAAGATAGACATAAAAGAAAGAAGTATGGGAGAGTACACTTTAGGTCAAGCTCTTTGCATCATAGAGTTACCTTTATCTCCTAGAACATATGGTAGGTCTTTGATCACTAAACAACAATCAAAACCCCCTTCCACACTTGTTTATGACACATTTATAAGTGGGGGCACTATATCAAAAGAAGCAGCTAAGCATACTGCTAATCATTTTCTTAGGTCACAACAAAGTAGAGAGGATATCAAACATGAATATATATCACCTAATGTCTATGGTAAAGGGTATACTTTGCTACAAAAGATGGGATACCAAGGTGCTAGACCTATAGGGTTACAAAGAGAGGGTGTTATAAAGCCAATTTTGCAAAATCCAAACTATCAAAGAGATACTACGGGATTGGGGTATAAAGGAGAAGGACCAAAAGAACCAAAAGGAAAAGAAAAGATCACACCTTTTCATGAGACATCTAAAGCTCCTGCCTTACAGTTCTGAAAACATGGTATGTATGTAGATCCAGAGAAACAAAGGATAACATAGGGAATCATTGATAAACTTGGGGATAATGATGATTATGAATGAGATTCATTATCTGATTGTACTAAAGAAATAGGAGTTGATGTTTTCCATCACTATAGTAACAATTACCTCGAGGGAGAAAGTTCAAGAACTAACTCACTCAGATTAGTTCCACATGATACTACTCCTGTCGATTGTGAGGATAGTGAGCTTTATCTTGTCATAGATGATTCAGATGAGAGTATGGAAATAGACCTCACTGATACCATCATAAACCTTGACAATTTATCCATCAATACCATCTCTTCCTTTGAAACTGACCCAAATGATCCAATGCCCCTTGTACATCCTAAACTTATCGATTGGGATTCTCCCAATCATCCAAAACTTGATTTCTTCCATAATGATGATGCAATCATTGACTATCTCAAAATTAGGGATCATTTACCACTAGGAGATCACAAGTCAAGATTTCTGATAGAACTCAATGACATGGCTTACTTTAGAGAGAGTGTCAATCCTTTCAGTCATAAAAATATAAAAATAATCAATAGATCTAATGGCGAAAACCACTTAGTGGTAGTATTAGATCCAAAAATAGTAAAAAGAAAAGATGCATCTGATGGTGAAAACCTCTCTGAGGCACCTAAAGATGCAAGGATTAACACTCTTCCCAATTATCTGTATTGAGAGCAATCTACCATCCTTATAGAACCAACAGTACCTCTTAACATTGGAATAGAGGAGTCTTCGTGCATTCTCAAAGTAGCATCATCCTTGACAGAATCAGAGAAAGAAGCTTTTGCAAAGTTTTTCAAAGAGAGACAAATCAACTTTGCCTGGTCATATGCTGATATGCCTAGGCTAGATCCTAATCTCATTATGCATCATTTATCTATTACGCCAGGTGTTAAACTAGTTAATCAGAAGCTCTGCAAGATGCACCCGCACATTGCACTAATGGTTAAATCAAAATTGAAGAAGCTCTTTTGGATTCATTCATGCTATTAATTATGCTGAATGGATTTCAAATATTGTCCCAGTTTCAAAACCAGACAAGTCTATCTGGATCTGTATAGACTTTCGAGATCTCAATAAAGATTGTCCTAAAGATGATTTCCCATTTCCCAATATTGATATTATAGTTGACTTGACAACTAGACATGAGATGTTATCTTTGATGGATGGATTTTCTGGCTATAACCAGATCAAGATCACATTAGAAGACCTGGAAAAGACTGCTTTTACTTGTCCTTGGGGTACATATTGTTGGAATGTAATGCCTTTTGGGCTTAGGAATGTTGGTACCACTTATCAAATGGCCATGACTACAATCTTTCATGACATGATGCATACAATCATGGAAGATTATGTTGATGACATTTTAGCCAAATCCAAAAATAGAGGTCATATGAGAGTGTTGGATAGAATTTTCACCCGGATGGAAAAGTATCATATTCGACTCAATCCAAAGAAATGTGCATTTGAGGTCACATATGGTAAACTATTAGGGTATATTGTCTCAGGCAAAGGGATCCAGGTTGATCTAGAAAAGGTTAAAGCAGTAATGGAGATGGCTTCCCCCACTAACATCAGTCAATTAAGATCTTTGCAAGGATGTCTCCAATCCATCCAAACATTTGTTTCTCAACTAGTAGATCGAAGTCATCCCTTTTAGCATTTGTTGCATAAAAATATCTTATTCCAATGGGATGATAAGTGTGAGGAAGCTTTCAATAAAATCAAGCAATATCTAGTGAATCCTCCAACTCTGATGTCACCAATTCTAGGCAAGCCACTCTTTCTCTACATTTTAGCTATGACAGTCTCATTAGGTGCTCTTTTGGCTTAGCAAGACCATAAAGGAAAAGAAAAATCCATATACTATATTAGTCTCACCCTAGTGGGATATTAGCTAAACTATTCTCCCATAGATAGAGCATGTTTGGTGGTTATTTTTGCTTCACAAAAGTGGTGACATTACATGTCACATTCAATCAAGCTTATTGCAAAGTTTGATCCATTAAAGTATCAATTAAGCAAGATAGCCTTAATAGGCAGATTGGCTAAGTGGATCATGCTACTTAGTGAATTTGACATTGAATATGTGGACATGAAGGCTATCAAAGGCCAAGTGATAGCAGATCAACTAGCTGAGGCCCCATTAATGGATGACCAACCTATACACACAAAGTTTCCTAATGCACACATCTTGGAGTTATCTACACAAACATGGAAACTATACTTTGATGGATCATGTACTCAACAAGGTTCAGGAGCTGGTATTCTCTTTGTCACACCACAAGGATACACAATTCCAAAATCTTACAAGCTGCTCTTTCCTTGCACCAATAATGTAGCAAAATATGAAGCTTTGATGATTGGGCTAAAGATGGCTTTACAGTGGAATATTGCGGAACTGAATGTCTATGGGGATTCTCAGTTGATTATAAACTAATTTAACGATGATTATCAGACTAAAGATGATAAGTTATTACCATATAAATGTATGGTTGATGACTTCAAACAATATTTCTCAGTCATCACTTTTGAGCAGATTCCTTGGCACGATAACAAGGTTGTCAATGCAATGGCTACAATTGCTTCTTTGTTTAATATAGAGGATACCAAGACCCATTTTGAGTTCTTGGTGGAATCCCTGACTTGTCCTGCATATGATGACCCTGATATGAGTATTATATGTCATCTTATTGGACACAACTCCCCAATTTATGGAAAAATCTCTTCTTATCTGAAAAATGACATCCTACCCCTTGACCTATCCCAAAATAAAAAATGAACTTTTCTCTGCCAAGCCTCTCGCTATGTCCTAATATCCGACACCCTTTATCGGTGAGGTCTTGATGGTACTCTCCTGTAATGTCTCGAGTAGGATGAAGCTCAAACTACCTTGCAAGATGTACATGAGGGTATTTGTGGGACACATTTGAGTGGTCCCTCTTTGGCTAAAAAACTCATGCGTATGGGTTATTATTGGCCTACCATGGAGACAGACTCCTTTCATTTTGCTAGGGTGTGCAAGAAATGTCAGATACATGGAAACCTTATTCATGCTCTAGCATAAGAATTACATCCTTTTACAACTACCTTGCCATTCAGTCAGTGGGGACTCGACCTTGTGGGTGCAATCAACCCTCCATCTTCCAAAAGCCACAAATGGATTATCACTGCAACAAAATATTTTACTAAATGGATTGAGGTTGTTCCATTAATTACCACCATGGGAAAACAAATATCCATGTTTATCCTAAACTATATCATTTGTAGATATGGTATACCTATGTATCTTATTACTGATCATGGGAAATAGTTCCAAAATTAGGACATGGATGAACTATGCACAAAATTCCATATCAACCATAACTATTCCTCCATATACTATCCCCAAGGTAATGGCCAAGCTGAGGTGTCTAACAAAACCATTGTCAAAATCCTACAAACAACTGTCAATGAAGCTGGTCGTGACTGGCGTATCCAACTAAATCCAACCTTATGGGCTTACCACACCTCCATCTGTACTCCCATTGGAGCCACCCCATATTCCCTTGTCTATGGATCTGAATTTTTCCTACCCCTCGAGGTCGAGTTGCCTTCTCTTCATGTCACTCTCAAAAATTTGATTCCAGATGAAGAGTATAGAGTTGCACTACTAACTGAACTAGAATTATTGGATGAATGCCATCAAAGAACTTATGATCATTTGAAAGTCTATCAGCAATGGATGTCTCATCAGTATAATAGCAAAGTGAAACTTAGAGACTTTCAAGTGGGAGATCTAGTCCTTCGAGAGAATCCAAAGAATCAACAACATTGTGAGAAGGACAAGTTTGAACCCAATTGGTTAGGTCCTTTTGTAATTACAACTGTCTATGGTTTCAGGGCTTATCATTTGTCTACACCTAAAGGAGATCCTTTGGATGAGCCTCTTAATAGCATACACCTCAAGAAGTTCTATCCTTGAAATCCCAATGCAAGGGGTCTGTATATATTATGTAAATAAAAAAAACTACAAAAAAAAATTAAAAAATCAAAAGAAAATTGCAATAAAAGCATGTGGTGAAAACCAAAAAATAGGCACTATGTGTGACTAGTTAGCTCATCTATCTATTAGGATTCTTCTAGTGTGTCCGTTTATTATATATATCCACAATAAAATGGCTAGTCAGTCACCAGTCACTATTCCCACTGTGTATATATCATAATAAAATGGCCAGTTCATACACCATCCATTGTATCTACCCATAATAAAATCCATTCATAGCTTGATCTTTTGTCTTGGTCTTCATCCTAGTCTTGTTGTGTCCTTCTTCATCCATAATAAGTCAGTCCATCACCTAGCTGGGGGCATGTCCTTGACCTAGCTTGGGAAGTGGATCTATGATAGTCATGACTCTTAGAGGATAGAATGGAATATTTTAACTAGGCAAGCAAACACAATCAAATGTTCTTCCACAATGATATCTTCATGATGAATCATAATTTATGAAATATCCTTTGACAACATGACTGCTTATCTATACGTCTTGACTGTACATCATCAATTGAACTGATCAATGTATCTTAAACTATCTTTTGGAAAAAGAAATGTATATTCATGAAAGGCATGTTAGATTGGTTTGTTGTAGATTATGCATTCATATCTGGATTTCATTGTTATCATGTCTCCTAAGCTATTCCAGGATATCCTTGACATGAGTTTGAAACTCCCATATGTCATTGATTAGAATAGTCAGGATGGGGTGTGATATTTTCTTTGATTTTTGTTTGTGGGATATTTTTCTGATGAAATCAAAGGAACAAGTAATTGGGGTGTCTATGCATAAGTGCCTTCATTAGTTTAATAGTCTTGACAACATACAAATCATGTTGTTCTACAAATGTTATTATTGGTGATACACCAACACATACCTCGACTCCAAATATTTGTTCCCCAATGGAGGGGGAAATATTCCTTGTCTATTATGAAAATGAAACTCAGGTCATCTCGGTTCAATTATACCTAGATTCTTGTCAAGTTTTCTATATTAAAATTCCATGCAAGAAGTGCTCAGTTCATCCTAGTTTAATTATACCATGATGCTTGCATTCCCTTGCAACATAAAGAGCTCAATGATGAAAATCAAATTCCAATTATTATGAAGTTCTAAGATGTTACATGAAGTTGTGGAGATACTCATTTCATATTTCACTTTGCATTGCATTTAATCAATCCATGACTTGCATAGTAGTGCTCCTTTTACAGGGAATTGTAGGTTATCTTTCTTATTAGTTCATCTATTTTCCTAGTCCATTCTTCTTGTGTCAGATACATTGTTATTTAAGTTGAGGACATTTGGACAACAAAAACATTAAGTTGTCATCTTGCATCTTTCATCACCTAATCATTTTATGTAATTCATTTAGGACATGTATTATCATCACTAGGTGTGTTCATTTGTACATTATCCATATAAATTAACATGCATATTTAAAGTGATGTTTCATCATAGTTATCATTTTATTTCATGTTGTACGTTGTTATACATAATCATATTAGGTACATTTTCATTCATTACATAAAATTTCATTTGCATTACATCATTCATTTATTATCCATTATATATTCCTTATTGTGCATATTATTCTCTAAATCATTGCATTGGTAACTAGCATTGCATAAATAAAATCTTTTAAGCCATTCATTTAACATCATATGTTAGATTATTACCCATTATGTATCCAACAGAAAGTAAACCATTTGCATTCTAGAACATAGAAATACAATGCATATCAAAGTAAATCATTACATCCTACATAAGTTAGTATGCACATGTATATATAATCATCAAATCAAATAATAATAGAGCTACATCATCATATATAGAGTCCATCACCATATAAAGTCCATAAAACAAATAAAATGTCCAAATTTCCAAAGATATATCATAAATAATAATGTGTCAATATCATGTCCATCAAGTCAATAAAAAACTAAAACATAATGATACAATGATATAAAGAGTGTGTATACAATGATGTCCTCTATCTATGATCCACTACCTCTGGACTCAGTTTGTCACTGTCTGCGAGATGCAATGAAACCACCTGAACCTGAGGCTCCTACCAGATCCCCTAAACCTGTCAGTGCTCTAGGAGGACATGATGCTCCACCACCACTAACAACTAGTACCTATCTCTATTGCACATCTGGTCCCCCTGCATAAGAGCTCTCTCTATAGCTCTCGATCCACTGATCTCTAGGTACTGTCTATCTATAGGCCTCTCGCCAGTAGGAAATCTCTGTCCCAACTTGTATCATAGCTCGTAGAATGTCTCCATGGGGACCTAACTCCTCTTCCTATTGTAACTCATCAAGTAACATCTCTAACTATCTGAGTCACTCTGTTGTAGCATCATGCTTGTGTCTGAGATCTACCATCTATCTCTCCAATCTCTCTATCTATCCCTCTAGTCCAGGGACACGGTTTTCCTACACCTATGTCATTGCTAGTCGGACTAGAAATGACTCAATGTCTAGATCCTCCTCCTCTATGGCATCTCTCTATAGGTATGGGTCCTCTCCACCAATATCTATCCTAGCCTGCTCATCTTGTGCATCCACATCTGGCATCTGCTCATCCTGTACATCATCTTGTACCTATATGCCCTGTACTACTCCAACCTGGCCTAATAACAAATCTGCCTCATCCTACAACTCTCCTGCCTGTATGGGCACTTATACTTATACCATAGGATCTCCCTATGCTAGCATGGAAACCGGTACCTATGCTACTGGTCTCTGTGCTAGAACCCTTGCTGCTAACTATGTTGGTGGCTGTCTCTATACCTATCTCATGGGAGGTGGCATTAAACCCCTCTGTATGACACCTCCACCTCTCATATGAGGCCCAAATCTCTCTCCTCTCCTACCATCTCCACCATCACCACCATCATCTCCATCATCACCTCCACCTCTCCCTCACCCTCTCCTATCTCAACCCTGATGCCTGCCATGACATCTCTCTGTTGCATCTCTCTCTGGTGGCCTCTCTACTAGGTCCATCAATCTGGGAAATGGAAAATCTCTTAGATGTCTCTCATAGTCTGTTGTCATCCCTAGGTCTACCACCCCATGTCTCATTGACCATGCCTAAAATGACATGTCCAAGAACTCATGTTGGGAAATCTCAAATGATACCATCGAGCCCCAGTCTTGCCTCTCCTAGTATGTGCACGCAAACTCCGTAACTCCCTATGGCATCCCCTGGATCCTACCAAACTGTTAGAGGACCCCACTCACCAACTATCTCTCTATAATGAAGGGAGTCCTCCCTATCAACCATCTAGACTCAAAAAAAAATCCAAGCTACCGCTCATCATCCCATGGCTCACACCCAAGGCAGGGTCTCTAGATCATTGTATCAATCATGTCAAAAGTGTAATGCCAAAACTCTAATCAAACCAGCTTATGCTGAGTCTAGATAGCTAAATACAAAAAAATATAAGGTTGTCCAGTGCCCCAGAATCTCATAGCTACTGGAGGTGTAACTGCAATATGCTTCCATGCCCAAACATGGAGCAAAGTCACACCAGTTGATTAAGATGCACCTTTGTGGTACACCACCTTATGTAAATCATGATATAGATGCGCTAGTAGGCACACCCCCCAAGAAAAATGGGTCCCATCCTCCAACATCCTCTATAGAGTATGACCCCAACCAACTGCAAATCCATGTGATCTACAATCAGGGCACACCTAACCTCCAATTGCTCTAGCTAAGACAACAAGAAGAGGCTCATAGAAATCAAGCATGTCCTCCCAGCTAATCTCTATCTCATCGATCTCATCATCCCTGAATACAACTCTACACTCTGCCAGCCCTCCATGTTGATCATACTAAACTAACTCTCTGGTGATCAGTAGCCATATGATGCAATATACATCCTCTAACATGATTGTCATCTCTCCTGTAGGGAAATGGAAAGTGCTCATCTTTGAGTGCCATCTCTTGGCAAGTGTTGTCAACATGCCCAGGTTCACCTGAATCTCAGGTGTATAAATAATGTGGTACAGTCCAGTCACCCCGATCAACAATCTGTTGGTCTTTGACAACACCGGCCTTAGATTCTACGTCACGGGATATCTCTCCCACAACATCAGAATGTCTATAATATCCTCCTATCATAATCAATCAATCAAACTATCAGATTTCAATCCAAATGATCTATCTATATATCTTATCCTATCAATTGAATACATGTTTATCACATGTACTAATAGGTAATTTTATCAATTATCTAAAATCAAGAGGGTTAACTAGCAATCACACCACAATGTTATCTATCTTGACTAAATCGATCACAGTACAATGCCAATGGATCATTTTTGCTTATCGATATCCAATTTGACCTAATTCATGCTCTAATTCTTCAAATTCCATTCCCTAAAACAAATGCGTAGCACTAAAAAATGCTTGCATAGGAACCCCTCTTATTTGCACAGACTTTTATAGTTGCACAACCTCCCTAATTGTTTGTGCAGAATCCCCTAACACTTGTGCAGATTGCACATTTGTGTAGTTTCACTAATCAGTTGCGCTACTAAACTTAAAAAATGTGTAGGAACAACATAAACGCATTTTTATTTGACACTTGTGTAGTACAAAATTTCCTAAACCTAAATGCGTAGTTGACCTAAACATATGCACAGAAATGGTAGTTTGTTGTGCAAATGTGGCATGTTGCTGTGCATCCATTTGCGGGAACTGCACATTTATTCACCGACCAAGAAAATCAATTTTTCTAAGCTAAATCTACAATTCAATCTAATCTAACATGCTAAAATTCTATTGTAAATCATTCAAAATCATCAAATTGACAAAGAGGATCGAGCCACCTACCAGCTCTCCTAAATCGGGCGGTCTCTGAAATTGTCTGGCCCTCTCAAAGTGATGATCTGATAGTGGGAACGGTATCCTCATGGCTCTGCTCTTCTCTCTCTCAAGCTCCAATCTCCAAATGACACATGTGCATAATGAGCCTATTGTGGACCCGATGTGCTTGGTGTGTGGATCCTACCTCCTGTTATTCTTCCATCTCAACCCCTTCTCATCCATCTTTTCTACCATTATTTCATGAGATTGATTGTCAACCTCAACGTAAATATTAAAAAAATCAATTAAAATAATTTTTGTCAATCAATCTCTTGAGGGGGCATGCATAGGTCGTCTGGACATTGTCTGGGGCGGGGGCAAAAATGCTTGAAATTTTCTTTGAAACAATGTGACACACACATTATTTCAAAGAGGGGCAAAATGTATACACTTAAAAATGGCTTCATTAATTAAATATTTATTATTTAATTGATATTGACTTGATGAATTAATTAAATATTTATTATTTAATTAATATTCATTCCCTCTATTTATTAAATAGATTATTCAATTTTTTAGTAAATTCACTATAGTTTATTCCTCTATCTTAAGTCTTCTAATTAGTCTTATTGAAGTGATTTTAATTAAATACACAATCACCTAAATATGACTAAGTCCCCTAGTCCACCTCATAAACCTAGTCACTTGACACATCACTTTGGCTAAAATAAATAATTATTATTAATTATTTATTGATAATTATCCTCACCCACACACATCCTATTCTTAAGGGCTATGTGGCCTCATAAGACTTGGTCTCATGACCACATGTCTTCTCTCAAACCAAGTCAAGAGACATTTCCTATTCCTAAGGGACTTCTCAAGCCACCTCTAAGGGTCAAAGGTGACTCATGGGACACTTGTACCAAGAGTCCTATTGAGGAAAATATCTCTCCCTCTTCCTCTCTTTGGTCTTTGTGAGACACTTGACATGTGTCTTTCCCTTCCACCTTATTCTCTTCCATGTCAATGTGAGAGGAACATCATCCCTATTCTTCCTCTCACATTCCAACTACATCCCCCTTTCTCTCAACTCCTTCAACCAAGTCAATCCTAGCCCTAGGATCTTCCACCTTTCATTCTCCACCATAGGATTGTACCACCTAGGCTTAGATCCCCCAAAACTCTATAAAAGGAGTCTCATTTTCCCTTTGTGAGCTAATAGTGAATAGGTAATTTGTAATCAAGCATTCAAGCACTCAAGCATTCAAACAATCAAGCATTCCAAGAGAAATCAAGCATCCACACTATCATCATTCCATTTGTATTCCATCCATTAGTCTCATAATCAAGCTTTGGGCTATTTTGGACTCACTCATTTAATCTCCACACTTTGGTGACATCTTGAGCAAGGAGCTTCAAATTGGAAATCTAAGAGCTCAACCATCTAAGAAATCAAGGCTAGGAGGATAGTAGAGACAAGTTGCATGGTAGGTGAAGGTAATTGATTTAGTTTCATCATTTGTGATTACTTTGTCTTCTTAATTGTGTTGCATTGGATAGATTTGTTAGCTTCTAAATAGTTAATTTATCATTTCTAGTATTAGACATCTAATTTGCATACAAGAGGCTTATGCTCTACTCCCTTTTTGGGTAGTATCAGAAACTCAAATCCTTGAATCTAAACTAAGTCCCCATGTGGTCCTTTTTGTGAGTCACCTTTAGAGAGGTTTAACCACAATGGACATTCCCTTTATTGGGTCAACCACGTGGATGAAACCTCAAGAGGTAATAGCCATTTTTGTCATGGTAGCAGCAGTCGCTATGTAAATTTCCTTGTGGAAGAAATTTCCACAGGTGTATTCTTTTGTTGGGATGTCAGATCTCCTCAGTAGCTCTTGATTCATTAAATTCTTAGACTATGTCAAAACCTTGGTGCACCTAGATTGGATTTTTCCCTCTTGAGATTACAAAAGTTGTAGAGTCAGACCATTACTAAAAAACCTTAGTGTGGCCAAATTTTTATTTTCTAGGACTATGTGCATGCTTGCAAAACTTTTGAGAACATACACAAGTAGCATTCTTAGGGATTAGAATAATAAGTCATCATTCTTGTTCATGTGCAAGGTTTTTTTGTCCCTTGCTCATTGTTTGAAGATGATTGCATGTTCCCTTGATTGTTGTTCTCTGTGCCTGGTATCTATTTGGTTATTAAAAATGAACAAACTTGAGAAAAATTGCTACACAGATCTTCAAATATGGATAAGAAATTTTGCAAACAACTTGATACTAAAAACTAAAAAATTGCAAAATCTAGAGCAAAAATCCTTTTTGGTGTCAAAAGTCATCCTGAAACTGTAAAAGTCATACGAGTTTTGCCAATTGTCATGCCAAAACCCCCAGATTGTCATACAGGAGATTGTATATTGTCATATGAGTGTTGTCATAAAAATCAAGCAAAATCAAAACCTTGTGTCAATTGTCATATGAGCCTTGTCAACTTTCATGCCAGAGATAACCCAGACTCGTATCAGCCTAGAGAAACTAGTATCAAAATTTTACAAACTTGTCAAAAACCTCCAAAATTTGTTCGAAATCTAGTTTTTACAGTCAACTTCTACATTCTATCATAAAATTCATTGTGTCAAGAACAAAGTAGAAACTAGAAGAATCCAACCAATTTTCCAAAAGTGGTCTCTTGAGTTTGACCCATTCTTCTGATTTATCAATTTGAATCACGTTCATCCTGTGTCAATACCTTGTCAAATCATCTTCTAATTTAGTATTCAGCAAAATGGCTAAGTGTTGTGAGCTCGTGTCTTCCATCCTTTGGGCATCTACCAATACATCTAGGGCACAGTATCCTTCATTTACATCCAAATAAATCTTCAATCAATCAAATCTTGACAAGGTTACATCATTAGATCTTCTTGAATTAAGTCATTCTTTAGTTGTCTTAATCTTGCTCTTTTGCTTCACTTGAAGTTAATGGTGGAAACTAGAGCTTCCTCACAAAGAAAATAAGGACAATAACCCAGATTCTCTTTAGCAGAATCTTCTATCATAGCTCAAACATTTCATCAACCTTATGACACCAATCTATTTGGAGAAGACGCTCTTAGAAATATCTACTTGAAAGTTGGTTACAAAACTCCTCTTGTATCAGTTCATGAAGGTCATCAACAAACTCCACATCAATCAATCGCTAGTAGTACTCACAACAACACAATGTCTCAAGGAAGAGGAAACCAAGGTTCTCAAGATCATCAATCTAATCATGGTGGAGATCCAGAACCAACCCCATCTGAAATTGAGCGGTATAGAAATGATGATGAATTTTGAAAAATAATGATACATTCTTGCAATACAAGAAAGAAGCCTACTTCTTGGACCTAGCTCAACAAGGAGTCAAACTTCCTCCAAACTTTAATGTTGAAGATATTGTCACTCAAGAGGAAGAAACTCCTATCATATCCATGATGAAATGGATTCATGCTATGCAAGTCAAGTTAAACAAGATGGAAAAAGAGAAAGAACCTAAATAATTTTCTATGGAGGCTTTATGCCCCTTTCCATTTGATAAAAACTTGTACATGCCACCATTCCCAAAAAGAGTGTAGATACCGAAATATGATGGAAACTCTAATCCTCAAGATCATGTCAGAGAATTTTGTACTCAATCTTTGGATTTTATGCATGAACCAACCTACCTAATGCATTTGTTCCCTCGATCTCTGGGAGGGTCAGCCATTCATTGGTTCTCTAAAATGCCTCCAACAATCAAAAATTTTGAGGAGTTTATCAAACTATTTTACCAACAATATTCCTACAATATTCAACATCCAATCACCATGATTGATATCTACAATCTAAAACAAAACACAGGAGAACCCTTCCTGACTTTCCTCAAATGATGGAGGAAGAATTTTTCACTCTATGCTAGATCCAATCTAGAAATTGAAAAACTCAAGATCTTCATCAACAATCTAATTCTAGAACTCAATTATCATCTGCAAATGTAAAATCATACTTCTTTTGAGAAAATGGTGGAAAATGCCATAAAAATTGAAAATGTTCTTTATCATAAGGGAGACATATCAATTAACAAAGATAGCAAGTATGAATTTGGTTCTAGTTCCAACAACAAAGATAAAGTCAAATTATGGAACAAGAACAAGAATGTTGTAATAGATGGTGTTGTCGATCACATCAGTTCTCCATCAAAGGCACCTGCATTCAATCTCACCATGGGCACTCAAGCCATAAAAGCTTCTAAAAAAAAGGCATCTGAATCTACTAAAAATTCTAATGACTATAAACCATGGGTTACAAAACCAAAGCATGAGTTCAATCCTTTGGATGAGTCCTTAGAATCTGCCATGAAAATGCTATTGGCAAACAAAATCATCATGTTGCCTAAGCTAAAACCATATGATCCTGAAGTTAAGCCTAAATGGTGGAAAGAGACCAAATTTTGTGACTTCCATCGAAACAAAGGTCATAAAACCAATAACTATATGCACTTAAAACATCTCATCGAAGAGAAAATTGATGAAGGAGAAATTGTAATTGACAACTACAAAACCAACAATGATCATACAACATTCACGGAACCATTTCCAAAGCATAATCAAGGAGATTCATCTTCTAAGCCTAACATGGGTACTAAAGTGATTATGCCTACTCTAGAAAGAATGATGTCATCAACATGGGTGACCCATGCCTATCTGAACATTGCAATGTCATCACTATTATGAGAAAGGATAGAGATAATCAATCACCAAATGCAATAACTCGATCACAAGCTCAGGTACACCTACAAGGACAAAACTTAGGTTCATCAAATGCCCCTATAGTTCCTTTCAATCTTTCATCTACTTCTAAATAAAGGACTACCTCAAAATCAACTCCTAAAGAGACCAGAGTGACATCATATAGTATTTTCCAATAACTCCAACATACCAATGCTAAAATATCCATGTTTGAGTTGCTTCGGATATCTCCTACTCATAGGGCTATTCTGGATAAAGCTCTGCTCAGTTCCAATGTTCCTAACAATCTTGATCTAGATAGATTATAGACTATGGTTGGTCATCTAACATCACCCTAGTATATCTCCTTTTCAAAGGAAGATGATAATTTGTTGAGTCATCTGCATAACCAACCCTTAGACATTGAACTCTTGATCCAAAACCACCATGTCAAACGTGTGTTGATAGATGGAGGTGCTGATCTAAATATCTGTTCCTATTAATTGATCACACAACTAGGATTATCAGAAGAGGCTATTGATCCTAAAAAGAAGATAACCATAAAATCATATGATGAGCAAGAAAGATCTTCTAAAGGAACAATTGTCCTACCTATCAGAATAGGACTAGTTATCAAAGACATCACCTGTCAAGTTCGAGATCTTTCATTGGATTTCACAATTCTTCTAGGGAGGTCTTGGATACATGAAATGAAAGCTATTCCATCAACATACCATCAATGTGTGAAATTTCCTTATGATAGAGTAGAGGTGACGATCTCAATTGACATATCTACCTCTTATAATGCCTTGAAAGAAAGTGTTGATAAACTTATTCCACATAATAGAGAATCTTTCCCCAGGCAAACATATATTGCATTAACATCCAAGATGGAAGACATTGCAAAAGAATTCAAAATGAAAAACACAAGCATGGGAGAATGTATTATGTAGCCAATCCTATCTCTCACATCTCTCTTATTGTCCCCAAAATCTTATGGACAACCTTCAGACAAGGTGAAACCTACAACTAAAAAATCTCAGGTCATATTTAATGGAAGTTTTATCATAGAGAAAGTGTCCAAGAAAGAATCTAATGAAGAAGAAGCTATACTAGCATGGTTATACAAAGATGAGTCTTAATCCCAGACAGTTCATAAATGTGACTCTAAAACGCCTAAAATCCTTGTTGAATCTTATGGACCGGGTCATAAAATCATGTCTAAAACGGGATACATTGGAAAAGGACCTCTAGGAACAAGAGGCAAAGGCATTGTAAAACTAGTTGAACACTATGGAAGGATGACCATAGGTACTCTAGGCCTAGGACATCAAAAGAAGCCTTTTCATCTCAGCAAAAATTCTCCACATGTCTTAGAGTAGATTGAACCATCAACAAAAACTCAGCTAGAGGAGGAAACACCACAATCAGATAGTGATGATTCAAACACCTTTGATCTTATTCCTTATGAATGTTTACTACAAGAAATACTAGATCTTCTTAAAGATGAAGAAAAACCTAAGGAGAATATCAATGTAGTAGATACACAAGAACCTACTGCTCAGCAAGAAGAAGGCAAACCTCCCACAATAGATGAACACTTGGGATACAATAGTGATTTTGAAACAGACTCCCATGATATTAATTCTGCTTAGAATCTAAAGGTAATCCTTCTTAGGGGATTCATCCTAACTATACACATGTTCTTATATTTCCCAAAGATGGGGATGAAGAATCCAATGAATATGAATGGGGGGTTATTCCAGAAGAAGATGAGCTTATCACTTAAAAACACATTGACTTCATTCACCAATATTCACCCAAAACTGATGTGAGTCTAGAGTGAAATGATGAACTTATCGAGTCTAATCCACCTAGGGCTAAAGTGGAATCCAATAATGACATTGAGACTATTTGTGAATTGAACATTCTAAGTAGTAATATCCCCTTACAATTTAAGATTCAGGTTAAGACTAATGATGACAACACCATATGTGTGAACACCATTTCCCAATCCTCCCCTACATTGACTATCCAACATCCATAGGTTATTGACCAAAAAACTACCAATCCAAACCAAGATATCCATACCTTTCCAACTAACTATGTCATTTCTCGCTACCTCAATGTAGTCAAACCTATGAAAAATTCCATTAGTGAACCTAGCATTAGCATGAGAGAGTCAGATATCAAATATCTTAGTTAGAAAAATAAGAGCAAAAAGAAAAAGAGTTCTGAGAGTGAAAACCACTCTGTGGTAGTCTCAAAGCCTAAAATAGTAAAAATAAAAGATGTATCTGAAGGTGAAAACCTCTCTGAGGTGCCTAAGGATGAGATATTTGATTTCCTTATGAGTCATTTATAGGACAGATCTCTAGTATTGATAGAACCAACTCAATCTACCAACTTGGGTACACCAAAGGAACCACAACTCATTCATGTAGCACAATCCCTATCAAAGGAAGAGAAACAAGCATTAACTACTTTCTTGACAGACAAGAAGATCAACTTTGCATGGAAGTATTCAGATATGTCAGGGTTAGATCCAAATTTGATAATGCATCATCTCTCTATAGCTCCATGAGTCAAACTTGTAAAGTAGAAGTTGCAAAAGATGCATCCACATGTTGCACTCCTAGTCAAAGCTGAGCTAGAAAAGTTACTAAAAGTCAGATTTATCCAAGTTATAGATTATGCAGAGTGGATGTCCAACATTGTTCCAGTATCAAAACCTGACAAATCTATTAGAGTATGCACAGACTTCAGAGATGTAAACAAAGCATGCCCTAAGGATGACTTTCCATTACCAAACATCAATATGATAGTGGATATGACTACGAGCATTGAAATGTATTCTTTAATGGATGGTTTCTCTAGAAGATCAAGAGAAAATAGCTTTTACATGTGCATGGGGTACTTTTTGTTGGAACTTCATGCTATTTGGTCTTAAGAATACTGGTGCTACATATCAACGAGCTATGACATCTATCTTTCATGATATGATGCATCGAACTATGGAAGACTATGTTGATGATACCTTACCTAAGTCCATGATAAGATCAGAACATTTGAATGATTTGAGAAAAATACTAGATAGAATGGAGAAGTTTAGTCTCAGATTGAACCCTAAAAAGTGTTCTTTTGGTGTCACTTTTGGAAAGCGCCTAGGCTACATTGTTTCAAAGAAGAGCATTGAAGTAGATCCTGCTAAAGTCAAAGCTATCATGGAGATGCAGCCTCCCAAAAATATTATTCAAATGAGAACTCTACAAGGGAGGGTACAACCGATCAGACATTTCATATCTCAGCTAGCAGACATATCATAGCCTTTCACAAAAACATTACATAAAGGTGTGACTTTTGCATGGAATGAGGAATGTGAAAATAATTTCAATCATATCAAGAAGTATCTATCAAATCCTCCTATTTTGATGCCTCCTATTCAAGGGAAGCCATTGATTCTATATGTCTCTGCCATAGATACATCACTGGGGGAATTGCTAGCACAACATGATGAAAACAAGAAGGAAAGAGCTATTTACTACATCAGCAAAACATTGGTAGCATATGAGAAGAACTATTCAATGATTGAGAAAGCTTGTCTAGTTGTGATCTTTGCATCATAGAAATTGAGATAGTACATGTTAGTTCATACAACATAACTAATAGCTAAGATTGATCCACTAAAATACCTAGTAAGAAAATCTGCCCTCACAGGTAGATTAGCTAAATGGGTGATGCTATTGAGAAAATTTGACATAGAATATGTTGAGAGAAAATCCATTAAAGGTCAAGTCATTGCAGATCAACTACCTGAAGCACCATTGTTTGATGATACACCATTACAGATGGAATTTCTTGATTCATTCATCATGCACATATCTTCTAGGACTTGGCATCTTTTCTTTGATGTATCTTACACACAGAATGGATCTAGAGAAGGCATCTTATTCATAACACCACAAGGTTACTCAATAACCAAAGAATTCAAAATAAAATTTCCTTACACAAACAATATTGTTGAATATGAATCTCTACTTAATGGTATGAAGATAGCAATTGAGTGTCAAGTAACAGAGTTGCACATTCACAGAGACTCACAGCTAGTCATACACCAAGTCAATGATGTGTACCAAACAAAAGATGAAAAAATTATTCCATACAAACACATGGTACATGACTTAAAGAAATATTTCATATCTATCACGTTTGAGCAGATTCCTAGAACATAGAACAAGGTTGTTGATGCTATGACAACACTATCATCTCTACTACAATAGCCCAAACATGAGTTACATTATGAGTTCCTAGTGGAAGAACTATCATTTCCTGCATATGATTCCCCTAAAACCCACATGATCTGCACTGTTATTGGTCATAATTCTTCTAGATACAAAAACCTATACTCCTACCTTCAAGACCAAATCATCCTTGATACCTTCAAATGCCATGAGAAATGATACCTTATCTAAAACATATCATGTTATGTCATCATTGTTAATGATATGTACAAATAGAGTCTAGATGGTACACTTCTTAGGTGTTTATAGCATGAAGAGTCTCGATGTGCATTAGAGGAAGACCACGATGGTATAGGTGGATCACATTCCAATGGTTTAACACTATAAGCTCAAAAAATTATTAGGGCTGGGTACTATTGACCTGAGATGGAAAAAGAGGCTATCAAATATGCTAAGAACTATCAAAAGTGCCAAGTGCATGGTAACTTGATTCATGCACCAGGGAGAGATCTGATTCCCTATACTACATAATGGCCTTTTCAACAATGGTTATTTTATTTGATAGGTGCTATTTATCCAAATTATTCTAACAGATATACCCATATCATTATAGCTATAAAATACTTTATAAAATGGGTATAAGTAGTTCCTTTGACTCAAGCAACCGGCAAACAAATCTCTATGTTCATTCTGAACTACATCATATGTCTATATGGAATTCCACATTCAATAGTCATAGATAATGGTGGCCAATTCAAGAACAAGGACCTAGATTCCTTATGCTCAAAATTCAAGATAACACAACATTGGTCATCCATATACTATCCTCAAGGGAATGGACAAGTAGAGGCATCAAACAAGAATCTGTTGAAAATCTTGCATCGAATAGTTAATAAAATAGGAAGAGACTGGCATCCCATGATCAATCCAACTCTCTGGGCCTATAGAATGAGTATCAGAATGCCAACTAGGGCTACACCATTCACTTTAGTTTATGGGTCCAAAGTGGTACTACCTATTGAGGTTGAAATCCCATCTCTAAGAATCAAAATACATGGTCTAGTAACTGATGATGACTACAAAGTGTCTAGGTTGCAAGAACTTGAACTACTAGAAGTGTAGACAAGCAAGATATGATCACCTCAAAGTATATAAAAAAAGAATGTCTAGAGGCTACAACAAGAAAGTCAGATATAGAGAATTTTAGGTTGGTGATCTAGTCTTGAGAGAGAATCCTAAAAATCAATGACATCAAGAATACAAGGGGAAGTTTGAACCCAACTAGCTGGGTCCCTTTGTTATCACTGCTACTTTTGGCTATGGAGCCTATCAACTCTCAACAACTAAAGGAGAACAACTCTAAGAACCAATCAACATTCTCCATCTGAAGAAATTCTACACATAAGGCATTCAGTATTAAAAAATGTCCTAAAAAAATCATAAAAATAAAAGAAAATGGAAAAATACAAAAAAATTGAAAAGATGGAAAATACAAAAAGATGAGAAAAAGAAAAAGTGCCTTGATGAAAACCTGGAAATAGGTGCATTGGTAGAAAAAATAGAATCTCTACCAAGATGGTGAAAACCCAGCAAACGGGCACCACTTGTTAAAAAATGCTCCATCTATCAGTGCAATCTTGGTCTTTTCCCAGCTTTCAATCTTGCTTTAGTTTGTACATATCTCCCGATTTGTTTTCGCATCCTATTTTCAATAAGGTCAGTCTATGCACCAATCAGCAAAAGGGTCTATATCCTATCAATGTTCAAACTTGGGGACAATCAATGTCATATCCTATGGTCTCCAGTATACCCTAGATGAGTCATATCCAGCTAGAGTCCTTTGAAGCTACATCCAAGTTAGTCAGTTAGTCTCCTTACTAGAAAGGATTTTGCAATCAAACACAAACAAACATCAACAACAAAATGAAAACAATCTTTTCTTCATTTCTTTTATCTCCTTGTATGCTTACTGATTCGCATTGATATTTTTGCATATTGTGTCCTTTTGAGCTCTTCGATGATGTCCTTCATAGGATTTAGAGAGTGATGATTGGGGGCATAATCTTTTCTTTGTTTTCTACTTTGAGTGAAAATCTAACAACTTTGAAAATTTTGGATTGAATTGGTGTCCACTATAAGTGCCTTCATCATGTATTAGATGGCCATGTGTACCTCCACCATTGATACCTGGAAAATTCAAGGAAGTTCGATCTAACTATTGTCTTTTTGAGTGAGTTCTTACTCCTACTATGAAATGTGATCTTACCCAATGATGTGAATGATAAAGGGTTACTGTAGGTAATTCACAATAGATTTAGAATGATCTCTTGACTACTTGATATGTTTGTCTGCAAGGTGTATTCGGGTCATCACAATGTTTATGTTATAATGCTTATACAAATTCCTATATCAAAATGGACATGATATTCAGGTCATCCTGGCATTTATGCCTTGGTGCTTATATCTACTCCAACATTCTAACAAAAATTCCATATTCATATGTCCATCGTTGTCTAGCTAGTGGGTGTTGTATTGAATTTTGATGTAACAATCAATATTCCTATGTTCATAGTTGTCTATCTAGTGGGCATTGTATTTATTTATCTAGTTACCTAATAAAATATTCAGTGATGAAAATGACCGACACATGATCAGTGACTAGGTCCTAGGTCCTAGGTTTGCATTTCATTCTGCATGTCACTTTGCACTTTGCATGATTTCATTTATCTCATGATTTCCAAAGCAACTTGGTGCTCAAATGATTCCTCAATGATAAACATGACATAAGGACTAAATCTCACATGAAGGTCTCTTCATAGATTAGAAAGCAGTCACCATCCTGGGTTAAACATCCTTTTTGACAAATGATCGAGTACTTGTCTTCATCAATACTTGTAAAATATATAATGTGTATCACTGCATTTACATTACATATCATAATCATTCCATTACATTCATTGCATTACATACATGGACATCCATAAAGCATAACACAAATCATACATTTTCATATTCCATACATTTGAAAGAAAACATTACATTGCATAATCCATACATTCTACACTAATCAAAGCATTTCGAACATTTGCATCACATGATATAATCATCATGCACAAAATGACAAGTACATATGAAGTCATAACCCAAAAATCAATCTCACATATATCATAAAACCTTAGAATAGTCAGGGG
This sequence comes from Chamaecyparis obtusa, assembly GCA_027943335.1. NCBI lineage: Eukaryota > Viridiplantae > Streptophyta > Pinopsida > Cupressales > Cupressaceae > Chamaecyparis > Chamaecyparis obtusa. The sequence goes on from BSBK01002848.1 coordinate 1,755,267, forward strand.
TGCCCTAATGGCATAGTATACAAAAGAATGAGCTCATGTGAGCTATCAGAATAGATCAATGTGTATGGATGAAATGATAAAAATTAGAGAACAACATGAAAGATTAGCTATCTATCTTCTCCTCCACATTTGGTGGGAGTGGTGCAGGTGCATCTAGTGGTGGATCAGCCCGCGGTGCTCTGGCTCCCTCTAAAGTGACCATGTACTGAGAGTATGTAGGCACTCTCTGTGCAGTAGGTACAATCACATAGTATGCCAAGACATAATAAGAAGCCCATGTAGTTTGATGGATGGCCTCTAGCTATAGCTATCTAACATCTACCTCCTGGTTTAAGTGTTTCCTCTCAAACTCCTTGAGCTATATCTCAAGTGTTGTTCTCTATAATCTCAAGTCTCTAATCTACAACCTAAGTCACCTAATAATGTCCTAAGGAGTTTGCCTCTATCCAGGATCTACATCCATAGCTGGAATATCTATATCCTCTGTCAGCTAATCAATAGCCTCTACTCTGTGTGTCTTGTAGCATCTAACCTTAGCTCCTAAATCAAAATTAGGATCAGCCTGTGTAGCATTAGCATCACCACCTACATCTTGTTGTGCATCTAAGACCTCATTTGCACTCCCAATACTACCCAATGTACCACTCTCTCCTCTAGTTTGTCTCCTCTAAAGAACTGCAAGTCTACCTGCTGTGGAACTTGGAGGGTGAGGTGGTCTCATCTATCCTACTCCTCTTTATGGAGTAGCAACTTCTCTAGGCCTATGTGGTGTAGGTTGCACCACTAGTATCTATACATCATAGCATCTCTGACCCCTACCCATCAGTGCACCTATAACATCTACAACCTCCTCTATGGTCGGGATCAACACTGTAGGATCCAAGAATCTGCACATAGGATGCTCCTCCAACCAAGAAATGAAAGAATCAGTGACCCCAGCATCAACTACCTATTGTCTGTAGTCCCACTCTTTCGGCACATACCCAGTATACTCCTAACTACAAAGAGCATAAGATAATCAAGTTGTCCATCCCAATCCCAGCTCTCAGACCAACTGTGTATATGTGGCATAGTCCTATGGTGCATCTTGGATGATGCCATACTATCTCCACACCTGTGTAATGATAAAGTAGTCAAGGATAGTAGTGGATCAACCTATCAGCACTCGACTCTGACAAAAGTAACTAAACTGAGCACGTGCAACTGACAATGCCTCCACCTATAGATATGGTCTCCAAATGATGAAGGTCATGTCATCAAGGAAATGCCTCTAGTACTTAGTGATGCCCATCTAAACCTGTGTCACGTATCCTAAATATCTATAAATAAGGGGCTCCTGTGGCTATCTACCCTCACTGCATACAAGTTGACATATCAGGATGTTCTCCCATGCCCAAATCTGTAATACTAGTGCACCAAAAGAAAATGACTTTCCCTCATAATACACTATCTTGTACATCTCTAAGAACATGTGCACAAGTAAGAACTAACCCCATCCCAACTCAAAAGGTGTAGCCATCAAGCATGCTACCATCAAGGCCTAGCCCATCAAAAGACCATTGTACTGATGGTTAGACATTATGATCCCACCAATCATCCCTTCTATGATGCACTCTAGTCTATGGGTCTACCCATATCTCTATACCAATGCCTCCTAGGAGATAGACTAAGCCAACTAATCATCATCACTAAATAGTGTCCAAAAAGCATGAAGACCAGCATTCCCTGCACTGATATAGTCAGGACAAGGACCATGAAAAGGTATGTGTAGTATCCTATACACATCCTCTGGAGTAACGGTGATCTCTCTAGTAGGAAGGTGAAATGTATGTGTCTCTGAATGAAATCTCTCAATCAACGCAGTCATTAAACCATGGTTCACCTGAATGTTAGGAAATCATATCAACTACTCAAATCCACAGGTAGCTAGGTGCACTCTCAAAGGGTTAGGCAGTGACATGCAGAGTCTCTGGGTAGCCAAGTGTAAAATTTGGACATGAACATCAAGATATATGACCTACACAACACAAAAATAGGGTACCCTATTAGTAACTTGGTAAAAAATTAGGCTATAAGTACAAAAATTGAAAAGTTGAATACTTCAAAAGGTACATTAAATGCTAAGGAATCAACCTAAGAAATTAGAAAAATAAAAAATTTGACCTAAGGATGAGAAAAACACTCATTGTTTTCCATACGAGTTTTCATACTAGTGTCAAAACTTGTACGCATTTCTACAGGTTCTCGTATGACATTTCATGTGTACATGACAATACAGAGGTTCTCGTATGACACTTGAGGGACCTAATGAAATGTTGTATGACAAATGGGTCCCTCTCATATGACTTACAGTACTAACGGAGACAACACTCTATGGGAAGTTGAAAACTCATATGAGTCCAAGTAGATTGTCGTATGAGTTTCCATGGTGCAAAAATTCAAAAACCTAAAAATGTACGAAAAAGATCCTAAAAATGCTAAAAATATCAAAATTTTGATTTCACAGAGAGGCACAGAGGTCGACTTACCAGGTTCCCATACTGGGGAGGTCACTGGTATCACTAATTGCACTCAAATTGATGCGAAGAGACAAGAACTTCCATCTTGTCCATTTTTCTCTCATAGGGCTCCACAAGGCTCACAAAAGACAAAAGGTTAAAATGATTTGAAAATGACCCTTTTGGCCCTTATATAGGTTTTGACCTAATTTTTCAAAGTGCTCTGTTTTGCATGAAAATTGCACCCCTAGCTAATTTTGACATTCTGAATCCATTATCGGGATCAAAATCAAAATTTGAGATTGTTTACATTGTCAAAATTGCAATTTAAAATTTTCAGACCTAGGACGGTTGATTGCTTGCATAATCAACCTTCTAATCATCAAAGAAATCTAATTTTCAACTTAACTAATTATCTTAATCAAATGATCAAATTTTAACTTGGTCAACTCATGGTAAAACTTGGTCAAACTTAGTCTTCATGACCTCCAAACAATGTAGAACGCATCTCTAGACATGCACAACCACTTCTCAAATCAATTAACATGCTTCTAAACCATTTAACACTAACTTTTCTTGTCAAATTTTGATTTTCATCCCGAAGTGGGCATGGTATTGCACATCAATCAAATCTATAAATTAAATATTTCTTTCAGTAATCAAGACAACAACCACGTCTAGTTGTTGATTCATGAAAAGACCTCATCGCTTGGGGCACATCGCTTAGGGCATATCAGGTTCATCAAGATCCATATCAATCTGGTATCCTAATCAATCTTTCAAACTATATCACCTCTTCATAACCATCGGTTTAGTTGTGTTATTTCCTTGGTTCTTCTAACTGAAGGGTTCAGATTTGGCATCCTTTCGATTCCTTTGGCCAATCAGGTATGGAGTCAGGATAGTCACTTCTTCATAATCATAGGTTCAAAATTAGACATTTTGACACTTCTTCGTAATCACCAGTTCATTATTGATATAGTTAGCATCATCTTGATTCTTTGGTCAATCAAGACCTAAATCACCAACATCTTCAAATCTATCAATCAGTTTCTTTCTCAGAATCAGTTAATCTCTCAAGATCAGTTTTTCCATCACATAACTAAGTCCATATCATCATAAAAAATAGATTAATCTTTGAACCACTGCACTTCACATAGTAATTCAAAGAGGGGCAAAATGTAATACCCTAAAAATAGGCTATAGGTTCATTAACCTCCTACATCAACAAATCGAATGAAATCGACATCAAAGTCCTAACCTAAGGCACATCTGCACATCAGTTTATCAAAACCCTAACTGATTTTATCCTAGTTCTACATTGGGGAATATTCCTTGAATATTCCTAGTTTATCATATTTATTCCTAATTTGTATTATTTAATTTTGACAATAAAATAAAAAATCCTACGAATAATTGATTAAATTCAGTTGTCAATGTTTAATGATATAGTTTGAAATAAAAAGTTTGATTTAATAATTAACTAACCCATAGATCAATTGTTTTAAATTCAAAATCAGTTAAGTTGAGAATAAATGACTTTATTTTTAAATTAATTCATATTAAATCATGCACAATCAAAAAAGCAGTCAACTTTAAATCAATTATCAATTTGAATTTGTTAACTTTCTAAACTCAACATGTGATTGTGAGTTGAAAAAGTGAACTAAACTCTAGTTTGAGTCAAAAAGTGGTTTTGCATGAGTTTATGAGTTTATCTTTTCTTGATTTCTTGTTAACTCAAAAATCAACTTGATTTTATCAAGAGTGATTTATGGCTTTTCTCAATGCATCCTCAAGCCATGGATTTCTATATAATCAAGACTCAGTCCTTCATCACCCCCCCCCCCCCCCAGAGAATTTGCATACTTGAACTTTGGTGTATTTTCATATGAAGAATTAAGCTCTTGCGAAATAGGCGATTTGTGAGATTTTTGTTTTCAATTCATCCATTTTCATAGCATCCATAGCATTGTTAGAATAGATTCAATTTCCATATCATTTCAATCCATTCTAGACTAGTTTCATATCAATTTTTCATCCTATTGCATACAAAATCCAAAAAAATAGATTAATTTGCATTCATCTTTCATCCAACCTTTAGCATTAAATCCTTCATTTAGGTGTTGCATTGTCATTGATCTCGGTCTGAATCTAAGAATATCACACTCGCACCTAATAGGAGGCAGTAAATCACCTGGTTATCTATATTGTTCTTATGTGTACATTTATTAATTTGCTAACCTCTAATGTTTTACTAAAGTGTTGTGTCTCCAGCTAGGTACAAAATTCACACAAACAATCATAACACAAAATATCATCACAATTATTATATCGCTTACTAATCTAGAATCTTCCAATTGATCCTCAAGAAAATAAGTGTTCTTACTTGTCTGAAATATTGTGTCAACAAAATCTCTCTTATCAATCAAAAAAATGAGTTGTGGTTGGAACCACTCTATAGTTTGACCATATTGATATTATAGATATGACCACTCCTCATAATTCTTCATCTATCATGAATTCTACCAAAGTGTTGACCTCACTATATACTTGATCTTTTGGACTTTACTAATCACATATATTTCACACTAATTGCATCCTACACTTCATCGATTGTGATATATGACTGATTTGACTTTGTTTGCATCAATGAAAACCAAACTAATGACTTCCTATGACTGCAACCAAAAAAAATCATAATCTCAATCAATCTCCCAAACTCATCACAATGCCAACAATCTCGGCCTTTGGCATTGATGGAAAACACATTATGGTCCCCCTTTCTCTACTCATTCATTGATCTATATCTTTATAAATAATTATTCCTACACTTATCCTCCCCCTATATGCTTCACCAAATACATCTCAATATGTTCTCAAATATCATATTCTCGGCCTTTAACAACAATGCCAAAGGTGAAAAACTAAAATATGTATAATTATACGTAGTTTACTTACATCCTATCAAAGATTATCTTGAATTTTATCTTTGATGACTCTAAAGATGTCTCACATGACTTCTGTAGGTGACCCAAAGAAATAATTTTCTCAAGTAGTCTAGAGGCTATCTCTTTGATGCATGAGCATCTTGGGTTTATGGCAATCTTGGATCAACCAAAAATATGTTAGAGTTTGTTTGGCTACTCGGTAGCTTGTTTTGTTTTCTTGATAACTACTTTTGAGTTCTTGGTGAAGTGTTCATGTCGGTCATTGATGAGCTCAGTTATTGCTTTGTTCTTATTTACTGAGTTGGTTCGATAGTGTTCTTTACTGAGTTGGTTTAGTATGTTCAGTGTTGCTTGGTTTCTAAGTTCACTGACTGGTGTATTTAATTATTTGATGTTGGTCGACATGTGTAGTTAATTTTGATCATGATATTAATGTTGGGATCACTCATTGGGAAATGTGTGGACCTAAATCTAGGTTATTTATTTCTCTAATGTTGGATCTAAAGGGACTTTAGAGCTAACCTGTTCAGTGGCCTCTTGTATAAATAAGTAGAGATATTCTAGGGTTATGAGTCAGTGGAGTTAGAGGACAAAATTTGAATTTTTGGATCATCACATGCATGAGGACTATTCTATAATTTAATTTCATTTTATAGGCTATAACTAAGAAGGCCTTACATCTCAAGATGTATGAAGTTTGTCAAATTAATAAAACATTTCTGCATTCCTTCTCTCCTCTTTTTTGTTACTTTCAAGTTGCTATTTTGCAAGAGGATTGGTATTTGAGAGTGTCTTAGGCCCCTTTGCCTATCCTCTCTTATGTTAAATGGTATCAGAGTGAAGGTTAGATCTAAAGGTTCCTTCTTGTAATTCCTAATTGGTGATATTGTTGTGGGGTGGTAGATTATGATATGAACTACAATTGTAGAGGGTTTCAAGATGGTTCACCAGAGGTGAGATGCAGATCTAGGCTTAGCTGATATGCTAAGAAAAATTTCTCCTAGGTTAGAAGCTGTTGACACAACCCAATGCCATGGAAGACATCTTGATGATGTTAGTGATTATGAAGCTAAGGAAATTTAGGAGGAAGCCGCATGTGTACTTATAATGGATCAAGGAGAAGAAAGATTATTGAAAGAATTAACTAGTTTGAAAGCTACACCGCAATTTAACCCTCCCTAATATAGTGGGAAACTAGATTTAGATGAATTGGTAGATTGGATCACTGAGATGGAAAAATACTTTGAATATGAGAACATATCAGAGGAGAAGAAAGTGAAAATTGTAAGAACAAAGTTGAGAGGTCATGCACTCTTGTGGTGGGAACATCTATTGTTAGACTAAAAGAGGAAAGGTAAAGACAAAATTAGGGTATGGAATAAGATGGTAAACAAATTGAAAGGAAATTTTATACCTTGTGATTATCATATTAACCTAGTTAGGAAAATGAAAGGTTTGAAGAAGAAATATAACTCGATAAAAGATTACACCGATGAATTTTATAGGCTAGATATCAGATATGGACATATTGAAGATGAGGTGCAAAGAATTGCAAGATATTTGAATGGGTTAAGGACTTCTATTCATGAAGAGATCATGTTGGAAACTACAATTGAAACAATTGTTATATTGTCATTGATGGCAAACCTTAACTAGTAAGACAGTTTCTATCTAGGAGAGTACCATATCTTTTGACTGATGAAGAGGATGAGGCTATAACAAGAGAACCTAAGGAAAGGTTAAGATATGTGATACATCAATGGGTAATTGATTAGTTGGAACATTGACAAGGTAATGTGTTGTTTACATAGTAAAGAAGAAAGATTGGAAACATAGGCTTAACCAAGAAAAAGTGAAGAAATCTAGTTTAAGCTGAGTGATGTTAGTATCGACCGAGCACTAGTATATGCTGAGAAAATCTAGTGGTGACCAAACATCAGTAATTGCCAAGTGATAGATAATTGCCAAGAAGGAAAATGTTAGCGATGACCAAGATACATAGTAATGAATGAGGAGATGAACATAGTATTGACCGAGTGTCAATAATTTACATTTTGAGAAAGAATTGAGAATCCCAGCCATTATAGTTGAATTCTTGGGATATGTAAAATGTGTTGACATTATTAATGAATGGTATAAAACATTTAATGCATGGTAAATCATTTCCTTATGATTTCAAAGAGAAGTTTGGAAATGTATCTAGAAGGAAAAGAATGATAACATAATGATGGAAGGATTCAATGAATCTAACTGAAACCTAAGATCTACAGAAGATATTAAGTGGAAAAAGATTAATCTACATGATCAAGGAGGTATAAGATTAACCAAATTGTGAGGTTACAAAAAAGAGAGAAGAGGTTGATGTTATTGACTGATAAATCTAAGCAGAAGGTTGAAGGTGAACTTATGAAGGAGATGAACAGAGTTCTGATTACTTGAAGTGAATACTGAGTAGATCAGAGATGGAAATGAAAATGGAGGTTAGTCAGTAAATTAGCATATTTGTGAAGTGGATCTATATTTGCAAAGTGATTTGTCTATTTTTATATTAGAACCTACTATTAATTTCTAACCATTGTATCAGTCTAAATCCTTTAATCAAGGTTGATCTAACAATCATTGTATAAATACTTTAATCAAGGTGACATTTTGATGGAATGTTCTTAAGCCCTCTAACAAGGCCACTCTTAACAGGGTGATTAAATCCTTTAACAAAGTCACATTTAATAGTGTGTATTATAAGCCTTTAACCGGGTTGGATTTTCACATAGCTCACTTCAAAAGAGTGAAAATCAATAGCATGTTACAAGTGGTTTTTTTGAAATTGGGTTTCCACTATAAATCCTAGTGTTATACTTGTGTGAATGATGTGGATGATGTTAAAAGTTTTATATTCTGCAAGTTATTTACTTTAGGACAGTGGACTATAAGTTTTCTATTATTGGTATATGCTATAGAGACCGAGTTGAAAGATGATTAGATCTGAGATTGTTGGAGAGCTATAAATTTGAATTGGTACACTTGGACCTAAGAACAACTGATTCAATCCCCCTCTCTATTGTTCTAAAATCATTCTAACAGATCAATTTGGTGAAAATGGAGAGTATTGAGGCTTATCAGTTTTTCCTAAGAGATAAGGATAAAATGAATAAAAGGTAGGAGCAAAGACAAAGAGGAAGAGATGGTAGATTCCCTAGAGGAAGAGGTAGATCCTATGGTGAAAATAGTAGATCTGATTAGGAAAAAACAAATCATGACAAAGGAAAGACCGAGTGGAAAGGTGAAAGTTCATTTTGAGAAAAAGGTAACTACCCTTGAGGTGGCTATGGTAGAGAAGGATTCCAAGGAACTTGTTACAATTGTGGTGAAGAAGGACATATATCATTTGAGTGTACACATGCAAGTAAGAATATTGATAGTATTAGAAATCCTTTTTTACATGAAGGTTCACCGAGTGAGCCTGAGAAGGAAGGAAACTTGATGGTCAGAAGAGCATTGTGGAGTAAAAATACTAAAGAAGATTCGATATGGAAATTTTTTTTTAAGACCAAATGTAAAGTTACAGAAAAAGTTTGGAAAGTGATCATTGATAGTGGAAGCTCAAAGAATCTAGCATCAGAAGATATGGTTACAAAGCTACAATTGGAAAGATTGAAGAACCCAAAGCCCTATCATATTTCATGGATCAAGGATGAGCATACACTGATGGTAAGTGAACAATGTTTTGTGAATCTAAAAATTGGAAAGTACTATGATAAGGTGTTGTGTGATATTATGCTTATGAATTGTTGTCATATTTTATTGGGTAGACCTTGGCAATATGATAGACATGATATATATGATGAGAGATTGCACATGTATACTATTTGGGATGATGGTATGAGACAAATATTTTTACCCTTGATTGAAGAATATTTTGGTGAGATATGTACATCTGTGAAATTTTGTCTGATGGAAGGTAAACAGTTTGTTAAGGATTTGAGGAAAAATGATGTTTGTTATGCTTTGATTCCTAACAAACCGAGTGAGAAAAAAGAAGATAAATTTTTGGTAGAGGTTGAGAAATTGATCACAAAGTACAAAGACATCTTTTCAAATAATGTACCTAATGGTTTTCTTCTGATGAGAAGTATTAGTGATTGTATCGATTTAATTCCTGGAGCTAGTTTTCCAAATAAGGCACCACACCGACTACCACCAACCAAAAATGAGGAACTCAAATGGTAAGTGCAAGAGTTGTTGTAGAAAGGTATGATCAGAGAAAGTCTAAGTCAATGTGTAGTACCAGCTATTTTGGCACCTAAGAGGAATGGGGAATGATGAAAGTGTACTGAATCTAGAGCAATAAGAAAGATAACATTTAAGTATTGGTTCCCTATATCGAGAATTGATGACATAATAGATTGTTTGAGTGGAGAAAAATATCTTACCAAGATTGATTTGAAGAGTGGATATCATCATATTAGAATCAGAGAAGGTGATGAATGGAAGACTTCTTTTAAGATAAAATAAGGTTTGTATGATTGGTTGGTTATGCCCTTTGGTTTAACTAATGCACCAAGTACTTTTATGAGGCTAATGAATTAGGTTTTGAAGAAATTATTGGGTAAATTTGTGATTTTGTACATGGATGACATTATAATATTCATTAAAACAAAAGAAGATCATTTTTTTCATATTAGATAGGTATTATAGAAATTGAAAGAAAAAAGTTGCTGATTAATTTGAAAAAGTGTTCTCCATGAAAGAAGAAATTTTGTATTTAAGATTTTTGATTTCAGCTGATGGTTTAAAAATAGATCCTGAGAAGGTTGAAGCTATTTTTTATTGTCCTACACCTAAAAATGTTAGTGAGGTAAGATCATTCCATGGTTTAGCAAGTTTTTACCGAAATTTCATCATAAATTTTAGTTAAATTTGCAATGCTATGACCGAGACAATCAGAGGAGATAAAAGAGAATTCAAGTGGACACATGTAGTTGATAAGATTTTTGAGACTTTGAAAAAAAAGGTTGTTGAATTAGCTATGTAAATGTTACCTAATTTTAATATGGTAGTCCAAGTTGAATGTGATGCAAGTGGAAGTGTAATAGGAGCTATGTTGAGTAAAAAAGGTAAACCTGTTGCTTTTTTTAGTGAGAAGTTGAATGATTCTAAAAAGACATATTTTGTGTATGATCAAGAATTATATGCTATTGTTTAAGACTTGAAGAAATGGAGATATTATTTGATGCCAAAGGAATTTTTATTATATACTAATCATAAGGCTTTGAAGTATTTTGGTAGTCAGAATAAGTTGAATTAGAGACATATGAAATGGGTTGAATATTTGTAGAATTTCAAATTTTTTATCAAACATAAGAGTGGAGTGTCTAACCAAGTTGTTGATGCCTTGAGTAGAAGAAGATATTTGATGAATGAAATGAGAATTAAGGTTCTTGGTTTTGATGACATGAAGAATTTGTATGAAAAAAATCCTGATTTTTCTAAGTAGTGAAGAATGTGCCGAGAACCTATATTAGATCAACCAAGTTTGAAGACTATTTCATTCAAGAAGGTATTTTGTTCAAAGGATTTTAGTTATGTATATCGAGAGGATCAATGAGAACTAATTTGATAAAGGAAAAACATAGTAGTGGTTTGGCTGGAGATTTTGGCATTGATAAGACATTGATTTTGCTTAAGGAAAGGTATTTTTGGCCTCAGTTATATAAGGATGTTCAAAAATTTGTGAAGAGTTGTGGAATTTGTTAACTTGCAAAAGAAGTCAGAATACTAGATTGTAAATACCAATTTATGTTCCTGAGAAACCTTGGCAAGATATCAATGTGGATTTTTCTCTTGGATTACCGAGGACAGTAAGAGGTAATGATTCCATATTTTCTATTGTAGATAGATTTTCTAAGATGGCACATTTCATACCATGTAGAAAAACATTAGATGTTGTGCATAGAGTAGATCTTTTCTTTTTGCATGGATTACCAAGGATTATCATCTATAATCGAGATAATAAGTTTATTGGTTATTTTTGGAAGACTCTATGGAAGAAGTTGAACACTGAGTCGAAGTATAGTTCTACATTTCATCCATAGACTGATGAAAAAATAGAGGTTGTAAATAGAAGTTTGGGTAACTTGTTGAGATGCTTAGTTGGAGACAAACTGATTAAGTTGGATTTAATGTTAGCACAAGAAGAGTTTGCATACAATAATTTAGTGAATAGGATTACTAGAAAGACACTTTTGAGATTGTTACTAGCACACAACTAAGAGGTATATCAGACTTGAGAGATATTTTTGGTGAAGAGAAGAGGACTACTAAAGAGGAATAGTTTGTTGAGTTTATGAAATCATTGCATGAGGAAGTAAAACATAAGTTGAAGTAGAGTAATTAGAAATACAAGGGCAATGAAGATAGGTGTAGAAGACATAAGATTTTTGATGTTGGTGATGAAGTAATAGTTCATTTGAAGAAAGGAAGATTTCTTGTTGGAACATATGGTAAGTTGAAGATGGAGAAATTTTGTCCCTACAAGGTATTGAACAAATTTGATAGTGGAAATGCTTATGAAGTGGAATTACCTGATGACATAGATATATCTCCTATATTCAACATTTTAGATTTATATGAGTATCATGAACCTACTAAAAAAGTGATGGCACCAAGTGATTATCCTAAGAAGATAGAAGAAGTTGAACATATTTTGGAATAAAGAGTTGGAAGAAGCATAAGAGGAATGGATTACATGGAGTATTTGATAAAGTGAAAGAATAGATTGTTTAAACACGGCACATGGATTTCTCAATATAAGTTGGGTTTAGCTTAGGTTTTACCTAGCACATGATTCAGATAATCATTTCTTTTCAACCCTAGGTGTCTGATGAAGGAGCATGTTGGGTTTATGGAAATCTTAGATCAACCAAAAATATGTTAGAGTTTGTTTGGTTACTTGGTAGCTTGTTTTTTTTCTCAGTAAATACTTTTGATTTCTTGGTGAAGTGTTCTTATCGGTCACTAGTGAGGTCGGTTACCACATTTTTGTTCTTTATCAAGTTGGTTTGGTAGTGTTCTTTACCGAGTTCGTTCGGCATGTTTAGTGTTGCTTGGTTCCTGAGTTCACCAAATGGTGTATTTAATTGTTTGATGCTAGCTGACATGTGCAATTAATTTTGGCCATGAAATTAATTTTGGGATCACTCATTGGGAAAATTTTGGACCTAAATTTCGGTTGTTTCTTTCTCCAATGTTGGATCTAAAGGATCTTTAGATCTGACCTATTCGGTGGCCTCTTGTATAAATAAGTAGAGTTGTTCTAGGGTTAGGAGTCAGTAGAGTTAGAGGATACAATCTGATTGTTTGGATTGTCACATACATGAAGAATTTTTTGTAATTGAATTTTTTTGTATAGGCCGTAACCAGGAAGGCCTTACGACCAAACATGTATGAATTTTGATAAATAAATAAAACATATCTAGATTCCTTCTTTCCTTCTCTTTTGTGTTACTATTTTGTAAGAGGATTGGTATTTGGGAGTGTCTTAGGAACCTCTTCCCATCCTCTCTTGAGCCACTCTTCCATACTTACTAGAGTTCTCATGTCTGATAAGGCAAGGATCCCTTTTGACTTCTTCACATTCTACTACATGACCTCCATTGTAGGGGATAAAAATGATTGTAGCTCAAGTAGATTGATCACCCTATTGTCTTTTTTCCTACTGAATCTACTTCACCTTGTGAGATAACTTCTCCACTTGACTACTATAAACAATATCTGAGCTTGAAATAGGATCAACCTGATGAGTTAAGCTATCTAGATCCTTTTGAGATTCAACTCTTTTTTTCTCCAAGTATTTTACAAACTCTAAATAATTTGATACTTTAGTGAATAGTTATCATGCCTAAGCCAATGTAGTCTTGACATCTTTCACCAGATCTATGAATTTGTTCCTATCTTCAGTAATCATCTCCATTATTTTACCTATCATCTTCTTCTCTAATTTCTCTTCTATTATTTTTACTAATGAAAATTGCAAATCTTGGCCTTTATCTAAAATATACATTATCAAGGTGTCCATTTGATCTATTATAGAATCATCTTCATCATATTCAACCTCAATCACAAACCTAGATAGGATGTCTCTAGATTGTCTCATTTCTCTACCTTTCTTCTTCTTTGATCTCATCTTTATTCATCAACTATGTTGAATACTTCATCAATTCCTTAGATTTCAATTTTTTTATGTATACCATTGCGGTGAACGTTTCTTCCTCTTCTATTTCCTCTTCTTTTTCTTCTTTACCTACTAGCGCCAGTCTCTAATTTTTATTCACACTTGACTCTCCAAGTCTCAATTTCCTTTTTATATTATATTCTTCTTCAAGCTCTTTCTAACTTTGTACCACTTTTTCTTCTATCCTCTCATAAATCAATCCTTCTAAATGCTGCATAGGGGATGGTGAGGGAGAATTCTCTTTACCTTTTATGTCCTCAACTGCAACCTCATCTCCATCAATTTGCTCTATTTCTATTTCTACTCTACCGATCTGTGTTAATTCAAAAAAAAAAATTGCAATGTCATGCACTTGTTTAGGAATATCAACAATAAAATCACCTATTATCTCTTAATGTTTAGATATATCACCAATGTGCTCAATCATTGGTTCTTTACCCTTTTGTTTCTCACCAACTAATTTTTCCTCCTTTTGTTCTTATTTTTCTTCCTTCATCATTTGCTTATTTTTCCTCCATATCTCTAGAGTTTCATTAAAACAATCTGTGTCTTACTAACAAGTATATTTTCTACTTTGTTTGTTTATTTTTAAGTCCTATCTATAGGCTTCAACCAATATCTTTACATCTTCAAGGTTCATCGTAGTTTGCACTTGAATAAGTGCTCTCTCCATAATTTCTCTATGCATTTTTAGTGTAGCTTTCCATCTATCATGGATTAAATCATAAATTTCATTAGGTATGGTTTATATAGTTCACTTGGAGTCATAAAAAATTTGTATAGGGCATCTATGATAGCCTCTTCTATCTTCTTCCTTTCTTCATCATTGAAGAATTCATATCTTCTTCCTGTTGGTGCCCAAAAATGATGGATTTGCTTTTGGCCAATTGACAGGTATAATGATACCTCTGTAATTCTGGCTTAATCAATCCAAGGCTGTTAGGCCTAAATTCTCTTTTAAACTATCCAATTCTCTATGTTGCTCAACTGCATACATGAAACAAAGTTCCTCCAAAGGTGGTGAATGATCCTTTGAGCAAATCACAAATCTCCTAATAATCTCTACTCTATAAATCTTGACTAAAGTGGATTAAACTAAGGACTCAAAAGTAATGTTTTTGAAATAATGATTATATAATCTACAAACCACAAAGTATGAACCTCATGAAGGGTGCTCCCCTTAATACCACAAACACATAACAGAAATAGAGAAACAACAACAATAATATGCAAGAATAGAAAATTGGCTTCTTATTATCTCCACAAATGTGGAATTACAAACTTCTAGAATTACAATATGCAAAGCCACATGGGCATTCCCTTACAATATTCTATAGGACAAAGTCTCGAATCAATACCCAGAGCTACTACCCAGAACTACCCTAGACAACACTATGGGCCTTCTTTATATAGGCAATTTCCACCACCCAAGAAGGTTCCAGAAATTTAGCCCTTAGGGCCGACCAAACATAGAATTATTTTATTTTACAATTTATTACATCAAATTCAGCTCAAAATGAGCTTTGAAACCCAAACAAAAATTTTGGAGAAAATTATTTTCCACCATTTCAGGTGACCCAACTTCCGAAGACCAAAAGTCATCGCCTGTTGACCCGATTGGCTATTATAACCCCATTCTGGAAATGCCACGAAGCCCTCTACAAGCTTGACCAGCGCAACGCACTCATCACCTAAATTTTCAACCTCATCCGGGGCCTCTAAAGCCTTCAAAACTGAGTTCAAAGTTTCTGTACCCTGCTGCCAATACTAAAAATCTTCAATATCTTCAAAACTAGACCTGATCTAGCCATGAAACTTTGTTGGTAGGCTGATATGACTAAGATGAACCTCCACATGTAAAATTAGAACATTCTGAGATCGTAAGACCAACTTACTAAAAAAATAGTAAGTTTCCATAAATAGCGGCTCTGCACAAGATAGCCCTTATTGAATACAAAAATAGAAATATTTTTGGGTGATGCAAGATTGCTTTTACACCCAGGATGCTCCTGCATCAGACACCTAGGGTAATTTGAGAAGTGACCCTGTCACGACTCAGGTGTGCAGAGGAAAACCAAGATGGTTAACCTCCTCCTTTGTTATCCATGATGAATCTTCAATAGGTTGTCCTTTCCATTTAACCAAATACTCTTCATATGTCCTATTCCTTGTGCTTCTGCCAACATGACTATCCAGTATGTCTTCAATCTCCTTGATATCTAAACTGGTTGCTAGAATACTCCACTGTGCTGCTGCAACCTCATCTTCAACACCTCCTTCATGATACTCTGTCAAATCTGAAATGTTAAACACTGGTGAAATATTCAGCTGAGTAGGCAATTCTACCTCATATGCATTTCCTGAATCATGCTTCTTCAGTATCTTACATGGCCCAAACTTCTTCATTTTCAACTTGTTATATGTACCAACCAGAAATCGATCCTTCCGCAAATGAACCATGACTTCATCTCCAACCTGAAATTCCTTATGCCTCCTTTTCTCATCTGCCTTAGCCTTATACTGCGCATTCATCTTGGTAATATGCTTCCTCACCTCCTCATGGATGTTCTTCAAGTGTTCTGCAAAATCCTCAGCTTCAGCACTACTTATTTCTCCTTTATCTATCTTTCTCAATTCAGATGCATTTCTTGGACTATTTCCATATACAATCCAAAATGGTGATTTACCAGTGCTCCTATTGATAGAATTATTGTATGCAAATTCTACCTGTGGTAAAATCAAATCCCATCCTGTTGGCTTATCTCCAACCAAACATCTCAGCAAATTTCTCAAACTTCTATTCACCACCTCTGTCTATCCATCAGTCTGTGGATGATGTGATGAACTGAACTTCAAATTTGTCTTCAACTTCTTCCACAATGTCCACTAGAAATATCCAACAAACTTAGTATCTTGATCTGAAACTATGGTCTTTGGCAAACCATGTAGTCTCACCACTTCTCTGAAAAACAATTATGCTACATGAACATCATCATTAGTCTTCTTGCAGGGAATGAAATGTGCCATCTTCAAAAATATGTCAACCACCACAAAAATTGAATCATGTCCCCGCTGAGTCCTTGGTAAACCAAGAACAAAGTCCATACTGATATCCTCCCAAGGCTTCTCTGGTACAGGTAATGGCTGATACAACCCTATATTCTGCTTCACTCCTTTTGCCATCTGACATACTCTACAACTCTGTACAAACTTCTTCGCATCTTGCTACAGTTGTGGCCAATAATAATTCTCACCAACCAAAGCAAGGGTTTTATCACGACCAAAATGTCCAGCCAATCCTCCACTATGCTTCTCTTTGATGAGATTCTCCCTCATAGAACTTCTTGGAATGCACAACTGACTCCCTCTGAATAGCATATCATCTTGGATGATGAAATCCAGCCATTTCATCCTATCTAGAGTAACAGGCTCTTTACAAGCTTTCCAAGCTCCACCAAAATCAAGATCCTTTGGATACAAATTCTTGAGTTCCTTGAACCCAACCACCTTAATCTACATCTCTGTCAGCAATAGTTGCCTTCTGCTAAGATCATCTGCAACCTTGTTAGACTTTCCACTTCTGTGTTTCAAAAAAAATGTATAACTCTGCAAAAACTCAACCCATTTCAAATGCATCTGATTCAACTTTCCTTGAGTATTCAAATATTGTAAAGCTTGATGATCAGTATATAAGACAAACTCTTTAGGAAGCAGATAATGTCTCCACTTCTTTAATGCCTAAACTATAGCATAAAATTCCTGATCATAAATAGAATACTTCCTCTTGGCATCATTTAACTTCTCATTGAAATAAGGAACAGGTTTACCTTCTTGGCTCATAACAGCTCCTATTGTAGTACCACTAGCATCACAATCTACTTGAAACACCTTATTAAAATATGGAAGTGCTAAAATAGGTTGTTCTGTAACTTTTTGTTTCAACAATTGAAAACTCTTTTCTACCCCATTAGTCCACTTAAACTCTTTTCTATCCCCTCTCATTGTTTCAATCAAGGGTCCACAAATACTACTAAAATTTCTAATAAACTTTCTGTAAAAGCTAGCCAAACCATGAAAAGATCTTACCTCAGTAGCACTCCTTGGAGTAGGCCATTCAAGGATAGCCTGTACCTTCTCTGAGTCCATTTTTAGACCTTCTGCTGAAACTACAAATCCCAAATACACTAACTCTTTCTTCACAAAACTGCACTTCTTCAAGTTAATCAATAATTTCTCATCTCTCAGCTTCTCAAACACCATATGAATATGCATCATATGTTCCTCCAATGTCTTGCTAAAGATAAAAATATCATCTAGGTAAACAATGACAAACTTACCCAAAAATTCTTTCAAAACCTCGTTCATGAGCTGCATGAAAGTGCTCGATGCATTGGTTAGCCCAAAAGGCATGACTAACCACTCATACAGTCCTTCCTTTGTCTTGAAGGAAGTCTTCCATTCATCTCCTTCTCTGATCTGAATCTGGTGATATCCACTCTTCAGATCTATCTTTGAGAAATACACAGCTCCACTCAAAAAATCCATAATATCATCCATTCATGGCAATGGAAACCTATACTTGATTGTGATCTTGTTTATTGCTCTGGAATCTGTACACATCCTCCATTCTCCATTCTTCTTTGGTGCTAATATTGTTGGTACAGGACATGGACTCAGGCTCTCCCGAATCAATCCCTTCTGTAACAACTCATGTACTTGTCTATTCAACTCTTCACTTTTTGCTGGTGTCATTCTGTGTGCTGCCTTGTTTGGCAAACTGGCTCCTGGAATCAAATCCATCTAATGACTGATCTTCCTTATGGGTGGTAATCCATCAGGTACATTATCAGATACAATATCCCAAAACTCATTTAATAAATCTGCAACCTCTACAGGTACATCCTCTACTTCTTCTTTACTAGCTTTTGGAATGAAAGCAAAACACACATGCTCATGCCTCATACCATCTAGGAATTTTCTTCCATCAACAAATGTTATTCTTGCATTGCCACATACCTTTTCTTCGGTCTCCTTCAATGGCTTTAGCTTATGTCGCACTCCATCCTTTGTCAGGGAATAGGTATTCACACGACCATCGTGTACAACACATTTATCAAACTGCCACGGTCTACCCAACAACATATGACATGCATCCATAGAGATGATATCACATAGTACCTCATCTTGGTACCCGCTGATCTTGAACTTTACCAGGCACTGTTCACTGACCATGACCTTGTGGTCATCCTGCACCCAGGCAATCCGATATGGATGTGGGTGTTTCTATCTCTTGAGCTTCAACTTTGTCACCATCTCTTCTAACACCAAATTGTCAGTGCTTCCACTATCGATAATCACATCATAGCATTTAACCTCACACTTGCATCTAGTGTGAAACAGGCTCCTCCTTTGTTCAGGTTCATTCTCACCACTCGGCAAGACTCTTCTGTTAATTAGCATTTCTCCTCTTTCAGCATCTTCAAAATTTGATGATCTAGCATCTTCATCTACAAGTACAACTCTGGCCTGGCCTTCATTTCTCCTATCTATTCTGCCTTGGCGCTGAGGACATTCAAATGCCCTATGACCTTCTTCTCCACAGTGAAAACATGTTCCACGGAAGCCTCCTCTTCCAGATCCTTGTCCTCTTCCCACTAATACATTTGGGGTGAAATTGCGACGGCCATTTGCGACGGCAGGCAAATGTCATGCGGTTTTGCCCTTTTTTTTTCAAATATAGCCCGACACCATCGCAATTTGCGACGACAATACATTTGTCACTGTCACAATTGCGACGTTGTCGGGATATAAGTGCAAAATTAAAAAGGAACATTGTCATGTGTGTTTCCAACAGCGCCGTAACCCTCCGCGAAATCACATCAGGATATAAGGGCAAACAAAATAAGAACGTTGTCATTTATGTTTTCAACAGCGCCGTAACCCTCCGCGAAATCACATCGGGATATAAGGGCAAAAAAAACAAGAACGTTGTCATTTGTGTTTTCAACAGCGCCGAGAGAGATTCCCTCCGCGAAATCACAGCTACAATTTCTGAGTACGTTGGGTTTATTTTTCTTTTGTCATTATTATGTAATCTGGTATTCAGCTATTAGAGAGCTAAAATACCCAGAAATGAGGACATATCTGTGTTGAATTTATTGTTAGCGGCTTTGGTTATTTAGAAGTTTAATTTTATTTGTTCATCTTTCAAGCACAAACATTTTGTGGACTGTAATGTCTTCATTGTTTCGGGTATGCAATGAAACAGCCCTAACTTGCGACTACCTTCATGGTACTTGTGTACATTATCATGTTGTCTTTACAGTGACTGTCCTCATTCAAGTGGCAATTACACAAGGGACAGTCACTGTGAGATGTCCTCATTTGTGACAAGGACAGTCACACTTAGGACATCTCATAGTGATATTCCCTTGTGTAATTTCCACTTGAATGTATTGCTATTGAACCACATTAATGCTTTTCTTCTTCAACAAATGAGGACAGTCACTGTAAAGACAACATGATAATGTACACAATTACCAAAAAATGATCTTGTTAATTGATGTAACACTTTGTCTTGCTCACTCCCTATCCTTCACTAGGGTCTCTTTAGGCCAATGTTTTGACTTGATAGGGTACTTAACTATCCCTACACTCTTTAGGTATCTCTACCCAAGATCCCACTCCTTCAACTAGTGCACACCAACAAGAAATACAACGAACTCTGCTCAATACCAATCTAGCTACTAGGACACTCCTAGTCTTGTCTTCACAAATTGAAACACATTCAACTAGAACTTTACTCCATGGAGAGGCTGGCCACTAGGACCTCTATTGGTTTCAATATTACTCCTTCACCTATACTTTTCATCAGTACTTCAATCTGGTTCATCAAACCATGCCAATTGCACCCAAAAATAGGCTGCTAGCAATTAGGCCTTTGTCAAGCCTTTTTGTTTATATTAAGCCACCTAAAGGGCTTAGGATTCAGATGTCCTTTATTGAGAACTCCAAGATATCTAAGGTCTTCTCCTCCTAGATTTTTTGTACACCAACTGCTACAGCCATGCCTGAAAACAAGTATTTTGACACAACTTGGACAGTCTGACTAAGAGTTTGTTTTCTTAGCAGCCAAAGAAACTCACCCAATCTTCTAATTTGACTTGGGGCTTCTTTAGATGTGTGTCTACCTCTCCATGAGATTTTAGTTGAAGCAACCAATGCATTCAACTTGTTGTAATCTTCTTGTAATGATTTGTCATCCCTAACTGTGCTCAATTGACTCACCTAGGACATCATTGCAAACATAGAAAATGAGCTTCCCAGGGCCCCTCCTTCCAAACATATAGTACATGGAGTCTCCTCACCCATTCCAAGAGCCCGTACAAAATTGACAATGGAATGATGAGCTAAGACTCCATTTGTTCAACCTGCCTGGTTCAAACCAATGATAGGGTACTTAACAAAAGAATTAACAAACTAGTTGGAATGCTTCAAAACTCAAAAAAAACACAACACAAAATTAAAAAACAACTTGTACTAACTTTTCCAATAGACACTGCGAGCTATCTAATCCATTAATCAACTGAAAACAAAGAAACAAAAAAACTCAAGAATTCACTAAAACCGTGTTACTCTACAAATCTTCTTAATTCCAAATGTTTTTCCCCCCAACCTTTTGCACAGATCGATGGAGGCCTCTTATAGTTGATCTGATGCCTAATTCAATGGTTTCATATAGTTACATAACCATCTTACTCGAAAATGCTCCCTTGCACAAATGTTGTCAATGTTGTGAATGACAACATTGACAACTTGTTACAACCTTTGGGATTTTGGTTCAAAACTTATTGTTCCAACACCATAAGACCCTAACCATGACTTAGTTAGGCTATTTAGACCTCACATAGGCCACTTCTACACTTCTTTTCCCAATTTGACCCCTAAATGCTTCATTCCCACTTTTGCCACAATATTGGTAACTTGGGTACAAATTGGCACTTGCCTTCACAAAGGTCACACATGAGGACATCTCACAGTGATCGATTGTCCCTTGTGTAATTACCACTTGAATGTATTGCTATTGAACCACATTAATGCTTTTCTTCTTCAACAAATGAGGACAGTCACTCTAAAGACAACATGATAATGTACACTCACTGTAAGGACAGTCACAAATGAGGACATCTCACAGTGACTGTCCCTTGTGTAATTGTCACTTGAATGTATTGCTATTGAACCACATTAATGCTTTTCTTCTTCAACAAATGAGGACAGTCACTCTAAAGACAACATGATAATGTACACTCACTGTAAGGATAGTCACAAATGAGGACATCTCATAGTGACTGTCCCTTGTGTAATTGCTGCTTGAATTACACAAGGGACAGTCATTGTGAGATGTCCTCATTTGTGACAAGGATAGTGACACATGAGGACATCTCACAGTGATTGTCCCTTGTGTAATTGCCACTTGAATGTATTGCTATTGAACCACATTAATGCTTTTCTTCTTCAACAAATGAGGACAATCACTCTAAAGACAACATGATAATGTACACTCACTATAAGGACAGTCACAAATGAGGACATCTCACAGTGACTGTCCCTTGTGTAATTTCCACTTGAATTACATAAGGGACAGTCATTGTGAGATGTCCTCATTTGTGACAAGGATAGTCACACATGAGGACATCTCACAGTGATTGTCCCTTGTGTAATTGTCACTTGAATGTATTGCTATTGAACCACATTAATGCTTTTCTTCTTCAACAAATGAGGACAGTCACTCTAAAGACAACATGATAATGTACACTCACTGTAAGGACAGTCACAAATGAGGACATGTCACAGTGACTGTCCCTTGTGTAATTGTCGCTTGAATTACACAAGGGACAGTCATTGTGAGATGTCCTCATTTGTGACAAGGACAGTCACACATGAGGACATCTCACAGTGATTGTCTGTAATGTCCCCTTTTTGGCTAACTTGGAAAACAGGAACAATTACTCCACTTCTCAGACTTACTCTATCAAATACTTACAATTAAACTAAGTAATGGAGGTTACTTAAGATATCAACCGCTATTTCAGATTCAATCACAATATGTGTGCAAGATGATATTGATACCAATATGTTTAATAGCACTGTCGGATATAATGATATGAAATATGCTATGAATATGATGTTTCCTATCACTTATAGTGATAGTATAATGATGGTATGTCTGATATAAACAATATCGATATACAATCAATAAGTATTGCTTACAGCAATGTATTTGCTGTGTCTGATATGATGATGTAATTATGCAAATGTGTAATATCGCTGAGTGATATGTTGCTATTTCAGATTCTGAATTATATGCTTGCAACTTCAAATATTGATGCTGTTTCTGACTATCCTTTCTATCTGTGCAATCATGGTGTTGTCTCTGATCTG
Source organism: Chamaecyparis obtusa (assembly GCA_027943335.1). Taxonomy (NCBI): domain Eukaryota; kingdom Viridiplantae; phylum Streptophyta; class Pinopsida; order Cupressales; family Cupressaceae; genus Chamaecyparis; species Chamaecyparis obtusa. The sequence continues at coordinate 1,778,387 of BSBK01002848.1, forward strand.
CAATGATAAACTTGAAACCAAACTGCCAAAGGCAGATGCTCTATTGAGTATATCCAAATATGGATAAGTAAATAAAGTTCTAATGATGCCTTGAGTGACTGACGAGAATGCATTCTTATATTGTCTTTAACAAATGAAGAGATGCTATGAATGAGACGTGTCTTGTTTCTTCCTCCATGTCCCTTTGTTAATCACACCTTTCCATAATCCGACAGTTCACATAATATTATTTCATTATTTTCTGATCATAGATAACTCCCAGATTGACTCAATATCAAATCTTTTTATGAAGGTAATCTTCCCTAATTGGTAGTGCAACCAGTAGTTAACATCCATTGTGTTTGTATTAGTTTGGTCTAACTATCATTAGTATTTAGTCAATCGATATTAACTCTTGCCTTATCCCATATTGTTATGATGATATCCAATCTTTCTACTCTGATATAAGTCGATATCATTTTCTGATAATTGTCCATTTATTGGTTGATTGCTGGTAATGGAGTTTGATCTTCAAATTGACTTCCATTCCTGTTAATACTTAAGGATACATTGTACTTATTATCCATGACTAATGCCTCATTCATCAATAGCTTGTGATATAATCACTGATGCTTTTGTGTTTCTACAAGATGTGGTTTATCTCAGACAATCGATAATCTTTCAATCCTTTAGTCGATATCCTCCTATGTGGTGTCTATTGATATAGATAGTAGAATTCAATCTAGTTTATGTTATTGTCATGATAACATAGGAAGTGATGGTGCATATTTGCTAGCGGGTCTTCATGTTTGATATTGCTTTATCGGATATGTCATTGTCTAAACTTGTGCAATTAATGATTATTTATAATATATGAATGGTTATCCTTCTTGCTTATCAATACATCTTCTGAAACACATAGCGACCTATCCCTTATTCATATCATGTTGATCTTGACTTCATAGTATTTGGTTCATTAATCATCCTCTCATGGTATCGATGTGTAATGACTAGTGATTGTTGTATCACTTCTTCATTCCTCATCGTGATAGATAATGCAGATGTTTAATGTAGATGTATATCGATTACAGATATTTGATATTGCTTTAAACGTTATTATTATTATTATTATTATTAATGTTATTGTTATTATTAAATATTATAATTAATGATGTTAGTAATATTAATAATATTATAATAAATATTATTATAGTGATAACATATTGTTTTATATTGAGAGGTTTATTAATATTATTTATATATTAAAATTATTATATCAATAATTGATTTAATATTATTACTTAATATATTATTATAATATAATATATATAATTTATTAATAATTATTTATTATTAATTTATATTATAATTATAATCATAATTATATTATTTATTAATATTTTAATATTATTTAATTAACATATTACTTATTATGCTAACTATATATTATTATTATCTTTTGATAATAAATATGTATTATTGTTATATACCATTAATAATAGATTATTATATATCATCTAATCATTTTATTATTATACTAAGTTCAATATGTCACGGCTCATGACATTGTCCCTTGTGTAATTGCCACTTGAATGTATTGCTATTGAACCACATTAATGCTTTTCTTCTTCAACAAATGAGGACAGTCACTCTAAAGACAACATGATAATGTACACTCATTGTAAGGACAGTCACAAATGAGGACATCTCACAGTGACTGTCCCTTGTGTAATTGCCACTTGAATTACACAAGGGACAGTCATTGTGAGATGTCCTCATTTGTGACAAGGACAGTCACACATGAGGACATCTCACAGTGATTGTCCCTTGTGTAATTGCCACTTGAATGTATTGCTATTCAACCACATTAATGCTTTTCTTCTTCAACAAATGAGGACAGTCACTCTAAAGACACCATGATAATGTACACTCACTGTAAGGACAGTCACAAATGAGGACATCTCATAGTGACTGTCCCTTGTGTAATTGCCACTTGAATGTATTGCTATTCAGCCACATTAATGCTTTTCTTCTTCAACAAATGAGGATAGTCACTCTAAGGACAACATGATAATGTACACTCACTGTAAGTGTACATTATCATGTTGTATTACAAATGGACCTTATGTTGGTCGGGATATAAGTGCAAAAAAAAAAAGGAACGTTGTCATTTGTGTTTTCAACAGTGCCGAGAGAGATTCCCTCCGCGAAATCAAGCGGGTTATCATTTGTGTTTTGAACAAAGAGGTTTGTCATTTGTGTTTTGAACAGCACCGAGAGAGATTCCCTCTGCGAAATCAAGCGGGTTGTCATTTGTGTTTTCAACAGCGCCGAGAGAGATTCCCTCCACAAAATCACAGCTACAATTTCTGAGTACGTTGGGTTTATTTTTCTTTTGTCATTATTATTTAATCTGGTATTCAGCTGTTAGAGAGCTAAAATACCCAGAAATGAGGACATATCTGTGTTGAATTTATTGTTAGCGGCTTTGGTTATTTAGAATGCTTCCCCACAATACTTAATTACACAAGGGACAGTCACTGTGAGATGTCCTCATTTGTGACAAGGACAGTCACACATGAGGACATCTCACAGTGACTGTCCCTTGTGTAATTGCCACTTGAATGTATTGCTATTCAACCACATTTATGGGCCCGTTTGGACCACGACACACAGTAGCATCTACAGAGAAGAATATCCCTGGTGTAACAAGTTGTAAGAATATACCAACAGTTCTAAGAAGTTCCCTAGCACGTAGTAGCATCTACAGAGAAGAATATACAATATGAGGGCAGCCACTGTAAAGACAACATGATAATGTACACTCATTGTATGTGTACATTATCATGTTGTCTTTACAGTGACTGACCTCATTCAAGTGGCAATTACACAAGGGACAGTCACTGTGAGATGTCCTCATTTGTGACAAGGACAGTCACACATGAGGATATCTCACAGTGACTATCCCTTGTGTAAGCCACTTGAATGTATTGCTATTCAACCACATTTATGGGCCCGTTTGGACCATGGCACACAGTAGCATCTACAGAGAAGAATATCCCAGGTGTAACAAGTTGTAAGAATATACCAACAGTTCTAAGAAGTTCCCTAGCACATAGTAGCATCTTCTAATTGTCTATACCACTTCACAAGGTATTGTTTGCACACATTGTTTTTGGTTCTTTTGATGACCCTTGTTTTGAAATTGCTATTAGGCCTTGTAGCTTATATGTTTTGATTGCTGGAGAGCTTCTAAAGCTAAGCAAGAAGACCATTGCACGAGTTATAGCCACGCGCTCAGGTTTGAAAATTGTATATTTTTTAATCTAATGTATATTTTAATCCTTTTGCCATGTCATGTAATATGTCTTGCCTTGTAGCTTATATGTTTTGAAATTGCTGTTAGGCCTTGTAGCTTATATGTTTTGATTGCTAGAGAGCTTCTAGAGCTAAGAAAGAAGACCATTGCACTAGTCGTAGCCGCGCGCTCAGGCATGAAAATTGTATATTTTTTAATCTAATGTATATTTTAACTAGACTTTTAAAATATTAAAGGATAGGTCTAAGAAGATTTGTGTACTTTTGACAATTTTGCTTAGTCACTGAAAGTTGTAGACCGAAGTTTTCATAGCCCAATTTTTGCTTCCTGCGAAGAACGATCATGTCAGATAATATAAGTGAAGAACAAAATAGGGAGACAATCGCTAGATTGTGGTCTAACTTGAAAAGAAAAGGTGATGGAAAATGTTATTGTCCCTGCAAAATTTGTAAGGGCTTAAACCATAGAAGATTGCTAATCAAAACAATTAAGAGACATTGTAGGGAGAATGGTCACATTGAAGGGGGGCATGACTATCATCCACTGGTAAGTTGTTCATTATATCATTTTAACAATTTATATACATATGAAAGCACTTGATGATGAGTTGAAGATCATGGTTTATTTATGTTAATCAATTTTATATAGGTTGATCTCCCCAGGGAAGTATATGATATGGAGGAACATGGGGGTGCGAATATCCAAGGTGAAGATAATGATCCCATGGAAGATGACGATCATGCGCCAGAAAACACAATTGAAGATGATGGTATAAATACATTGATCCATGACACATTTAGTCCAAGCGGATCTGATCATGATGATGATGATAGCCTTGATGTACCTCTACTTGAGAAGGCATACGAGCCCCTATACAAAGACTCCCAAACAACTCTTCTCTCTGCTGTATTGTTGTTGTTGAACTTGAAGGTTATGAATGGTTTATCCAACATAACAATGTCACGTATGTTAAGGTATGTCATATATGTCTTTATAGTTAACAAAGGGTGAATAATGTACCACTAATATTGTTTATATTAACAACTTATATTTTTTGCTGTAGATTGATAGGCAAGTTTTTGTTACCACCATCAAATATTCTACCTCGCTCATATCGAGAATTATCTGCTATTATGAAAGATATTGGAATGGAGTATCAAGCAATACATGCTTGTCCCAATGATCATATTATATATTATAAAGAACATGAATTTGCAACACAATGCCCTGTATGTCATACGAGTAGATATCAAACAGATCGAATAACAAAAAAGGTGCCTCACAAGGTTCTTCGTTACATCCCCATTATTCCACGGATGCGACAATTATTCAGGTGTACTAGCTTGGCACAATTTATGGATTACCATGCACGCAATAGAAGTCGAGATGACATTATTCGAATCCCTGCGGATGGTTCGGCATTTATGCACATAGAGGAAAAGTGGCAACACTTCAAAGAAGAACCTCATAATCTCAGGCTTTCATTGGCAGCGGATGGTGTCAATCCATTTGGAGAGATGAGATCTGTTTGCTCGGTGTGGCCTGTTTTTGTTATCAACAATAACATTCCTCCGTGGATGTCAATAAAGAGGGAGCACATTATGTTGGCAATGATTGTTCCAGGTATTTTATCATTTGATAGTTATTAATTTACATGTACTTACAAATCTTACAATAAAATGGTCACAATAATTATGTAATGTTACTATTCATTCAAGTAGGTAAATATCAAGTTAAAGATATGAATGTATATATTGAGCCTCTTATTGACGAGTTGGTGGAGTTATGGAACGGTGTCACTATGTATGACGTGTCTAGACCAATAGGACAAAGACAATTTCAATTCCATGCAATACTTGTATGGACAATACATGATGCCCCAGGGCTAACACATTTTTGTGGTATGTTATAGTGAATTCAAGTTGCGCATGATAATTCTAATTATAAAAATCAACATATTTAATAATCCAATTATATCATTATCTTGTAGGTCTTCAAACAAAGGGAAAATTTGCATGTCCAGTTTGTGGTCCAAAGATGAAATCTCATCATTCAAAAAGTTTAGGAAAGCATGTGTTTGATGAGTACAGACACTTCCTCCACAGGAATCATAAGTATCGAAGTATGGAAAAACATCTTTTCAATGGGAAAGAAGAGACTACATCAAAGCCACGAAGAATGACACCTCGCCTATGGAAGTTGGAATATAATAGAATTAATCGTCGAGGTAATGTCGTTCCACTTAATGGTTTATGTTTGTAATTTATATATTTCTATTGTGATTTTTGTTTACTAATTATGTAATTGATGATCGTGAAGGTCGTCAAGGCACTACTGACAACCTTCCAAAGGGACTAAAAAGCTATCCCAGACAATTTAGTAGGTTGCCCTACTACGAGGACCTACAAATTGTGCATTTGTTTGATCTTATGGATGTTGGAAAGAATATAACAGAGACATTGTGGAAAATACTAGATGGAAGGCATGACAAAGAAAAAATTGTCAAAATTTGTAATGACATTCATGAATCCAATCATGCACTGAAGAATTTCATTCACTCAAATAGCAATAGAGATCAGATTAATATAAGTGCCCTTCCTTGGTTATTAATGGAGCAGCAAAGTGATGCCATAAAAGAAGTCATACGAAAAATTCGATTTCTCACAGGATTTGCTGGGAACATAAGCAATCTCATATCAAAGAAAAGTGAATTTGGGCCAGGGCTCAAAACGCATGATTGGCATACTTTCATCAAGGTAAGTTATGTTCTTCTGTATTTACAATATATTCATAAACTACGTGTACTATTCATTATGTTATGTTAAAAAATAATGAAATGATTGGTTTATAATTACTGCAGTACATGCTACCTCTATCTCTCCCAGAGCACTTCAACAATAACATCAAACAAGTGATATATGATCTTGGAAAATACATGAGGTAAGTAGTAATATCTGTTTAATTTGTTGTATATATTTATTATATTCGCGATTTGTTTTTCTTGCTATGTAATCTATTGTATATTATTTTGTAAAGTCTCGTATTTATATATTTTTTGTGACTTGAATCTCTTAATGTAGGTGGTTGTCATCTAAAGAAATCCATAAAGAAGATATAAACTATTGGAAGAGAAGAATTCCTCATTTATTGTGTGAAATGCAAAAGTGTCTACCTCCAACTTTTTTCAATGCACAAGAACACTACCTCATACACCAAGTTGAGGAGATTGAATTGTGTGGACCTGCACACACTAGGTCAATGTGGATGGTTGAGAGGCACTTGAAATCTTTGAAGGCTTTGGTTCGACAAAGAGCACATCCTGAGGGTTCTATGGTAGAGGGATACATGGTATACCAGACTATGGTGTACATTACTGAATATCTTCCTAAGTTTGCTTCAAATATCCATGTAGATCGCATTTGGGATCTCGACCCTTTTAAAAAATTCAAAGGGGAGTAATTGATGGGGAAAGGTAGATTGAGGAAAGTGATAGGTAATAAATTATAAGATGTTATTGTAATAAATTATTTCTTAATCTTCAAAATAAATCGGTTGTAAGTCGTCTATTTTTTTTTGTACAGTTGCTCAAGAGTGGGATGCACTACATTTGTATATTGCAAACAATCTTGATTGGATGACGGTATGGATTGAACGATGTCAACATTCTGGTCACACATTAACATGGGAAGGTGTATCTTCATTGGTTAAAGAAGCTCATCGTAATGGAGATTCTAATGTTACGCAAAGGGAAATAGATTTAGCATATGGTTTAAGAGATTTCCAAGTACGTACAAAATTATTAATCACCCGTATGTTTATCAACTCACGATATAATAATTTTGACATGTTTCACATATTATTGCAGGTTAAACACCACAAGGGTATGTTCTGTAATGGTCAAAAATTTTGCGTCAAAGTGTTGGATGACACGAAGAAAACTTGTGATTCTGGAATAACTGCAGTCTTTCAAGTGACTAATATTTCATCTAGAAATGACTTAGATCCTCAAGAGTCTAAAAATCAATACTATGGCATTTTGGATGATATACTTGAGTGCGACTTTAGTTCCTTCAAATTAGTACTCTTCGTTGTCAAATGGTACAGGCTACGACTTAATCCAAATGATCCTAATAGAACTGTTATTGAACATGATAATGGATTTACAATGGTTAATACAAGGTCGTTTGAGCCAGTTGGGCATGAGCCCTATGTTCTTCCAAGCCAATGTGAGCAGGTATTTTACTCAGAGGTTTCACATAAACCGAGTTGGTCATTTGTTGTTAGACATGAACCGAGAGGAAGGCCGATAAAGTATAATGCGATGAAGAAGAAGATACCGAAGAAGTAGAAGATGATGTAGATGATGATCACGATCGATAATTATTGGATGATGTTCCTGAGACAAATTTTCATGAAGAAGAAGAAGAAGATGATGCTGCTACTGATGATGATGATGAAGATGATGTTGATGTTGATGATGATGATGTTGATGATGACGACAACGACGACAACGACGACGACGAGGATGATGATGATGACGACGATGATGAGGATGATGATGATGATGATGATGATGATAAGGATGATGATGATGAAATTTAAAGGTATGCCATCAATCCTTAATGTATTTAATATTCATTTCTTGATAGAAATATATTTGTCTTAAATGGTTACATAGTTTATTCATTATCTATTTAAAAGCTATAAGTGTTATAATGTGTACGTTTTAATGTTTTTAATTTTTATGTGATGCTTATGATGGATGTGATTATGATTATGATGTGATTATGCTCACGATAATTGAATTACATTTGCAGGAAATTGAACCCCTTTCAAGAGCATCTCGCACAGTCTCATGGATCGACAGGTATAAGTCAATACACCTTATAGAAATTCTATTTAATACACTTATCAATAGTAAGATTGATGTCTTCTAAGATCTCTCCCATTTGCAGGTACCAGCAAATAGGTATTTTTCAGAAGTGTCTTCCTCGAGTGAGGGAAATATAGGAATAGAAGAGGAAAGTGAGACATGCAGTTTATCTAGAATAGGGAGATTAACTAGAGGTCAAAGGACTAGAAGGAAATTCAATAAACACATGAAATTTTTCCTTGCTCAAGGGGGCTCATGTTCTTATGATGATGAGACGAAAGGCGACATCGAGGTGCCCTTGAGGTACCAACATCTACAGAAACATTGGGTACCCAAGGAACTTCCTCCAATAAACATTGATTTTTGTGTTAATGAGAGGATATATCGCATAGCACCATCATCATTACATGGTTTGGGCCTATTTTCTATGGATGGCATAAAGGTGTCTTACAACAAAGTTTCTGAATTGATGGAGTATGTTGGACCATGTTACGATTACAAAAGTTGGATGCATATTGTTCAATATAAAAAAAGTATGCTTAGGTATGCACTCTCGGCAAATTATATACAACAGCAAGACAATAATCAAAGTAAAAGTGTGGCTATATACATTGATGGAAGGCCAAAAGCAACAGGGAATATTGTGGGTTTTATAAATAGTACACGACCTGGGTCAACTATAAAGCAACCCAATTGCATATTTGAGGCACGCGAGGGAAATCATGTATTCATCTGTGCGATAAAATCAATACGTGCAGGGGAAGAGCTACTTATTGATTACAATTTGAACCGCATAGATACAAACGAGGCTACTATCATGGGGGTGGTACATACTATTAAACCAACTTCTAATCAATGACTCCAACATACCATTTAGTTATTAAATTTTTGGCTAACATTTTTATACTTGGTCTTTGACACAGGGGCACAATATGGAGCAACCACCCGAAGGTGATGGTGACGATATTCCTAGCTCATCTACACATGAGCAGGTAAAACTCATTGTAATTGTGCAAACTAGATAGAAGCAAAATGTTATTTTTTTTAATGTTATTTTCTTCATTGTTTTGGAGTAATTTTGATAATACTAATACTATTGTTGTCACAGAGGGCCGGTGGTCGGAGAGAGGGAAAGCAACCTGCAGTCCCTCAGGAGTCCCCCCTTGTGGACCCTTTTTTTATTGATTTAGCAGAGACCGATGACCCGATCGGTTCCATTAAAAAGCTGCTAAAGAAAATTGGGAAAGAACTTCTACGTTTGGTATCCATACATCCTCAGACTCAGGAAATAAAAGACAGGGCAGCTGAGTTGTTGCGCACTTCTGAAAACTTTAAAGTAAGTATTAATGAAATTTTTAATTATTACAAGAGTTCAATAATGGTTTTTATGTTATGCTCTTTTATGACATTAATTAAAATATGGATGCATTGTCTTTACAGAGTTATTTGCGTAATTTTGAACCCCATTCCCATGATGAGGCCGGTATTGCAAGTGGTTCAGTTAGATCACATGTTCCATTCCCCACTTGTGTTTTCCACTGAATATATATAGGAATGATCATAATCATTGACAATACATGCTCGAACAATCTTTTTTTTTAATGCTCTAACAATCTTGTCCATGCTAGTCCACGCGTTCTATATTTATGCATGCTCTAACAATTTTATTCTTCAGCTCCTTTCCATGATGATATGACAATGCCGCCTCCATCCAGGACAGCCACAAATGTCTTGCCGACTGCCATGTCAACAACACACAGCCTAAATGCACCAACTGTTGCACCATCTACTGGTACACAAATCCCTCTTTTTCTCTCTTTTGTTATGTGTTTAAGTGTTATGTGTTTACGATGTAGATCCCTTGATTGTGTTTGTGCCATGGGTGCTCTGCACCAATTTATTTCCCTTGAAGTATTATTTCTTGGAGGCATTTGATAATGGTTTTCATTTTTTGCAATAGGAGATGCAACAAGTCCCAATGCAACATCATTTCCTGGATGTTCCCGTGTTCCTAGTACGGGAACGGTGAAGGATTGTGTATTGATCATCAGTGACGATGAAGGCGTTCCCTTAAAAGTATCCAAACTTCCAGGTACTTTAAAGTTATTATTATTCTATAGTGATATAATAGTAATTTAGTTTTTGATCACTCTTCATCGACTAATGATCCCATGATTATTTTGTAGGGAATGATATTTTTTGGTGAAAACTTGGTGACGAGTGTTTGTGGATATTCGGGCCCACCATACGTACATGGTGGAACATCATATCCTAACTAAAACCCCAAACCAATATTTTGATTTCATATCATTGCTAGAATAGTTTTCCTTTTCATCAATTTCTTGAACTATATTAAAGGTAGCTTCTCTTCATTTATGAGTCTAACATGTTTTTTTTTACTTAAAAGGTGGAATAACCAAGATAAAAAGTTGAAGGATGATCTTGTACATAGTATGACCCAGCTTTTTGGACCTCGTGCATTCGAGAGAAACAAGCTCCTTGAAAGAGCTGGTTTATGTTTGAAGTATATTAGGGACCAGTACAGGAAATATTTAGAGGTTAACCCAAGGCACGAGCGTCCGCCCTGTGTTCTTGAGGCTGAGTGGCAGGGTTTGATTTTGGATGGAAAGTATAAAGCCGACATGAAAAAAGGAATTACGCTAGTAGAGAGTAGAGCAAGGTATGTGATACTTTTGAGAATGTAATTATGTACTAATTAACCTCTAAATTTTTCCTATACTGGTCTCTAACATATTTCAAACTTTTCATAGATTGCCTGACACATCAAAGGCAACAAAGGCAAGATTAGAAAAGCACGGGACACACAAGCTTGGCTCTGGTGGTTTTTCCAAACTTCAAGCACGAGTTGTAAGTATTAGTAAATGAAAACTTGTATCAATTTTTTTATATATTGCAAGGAAATTTTTTTTGATCAAACAATGCAAGTAAAATTCACCATACCAAGAAAAAATGTAGGGGTCAGAGTTCAATAGATGCCTCACAGAAGAGGACAAGAGAATTGGCTTCCAACAAGGCTATAGAGCCGTGGCTGAACGGCTATGAGCTGAAATCAGTGTGCAAGGTTCAAATAATGATGCATCTGAGCCACAGGTAAATAAGCTAAATGAAATTTATTTCAAATTGAATACTTTACCAATTAGTCTATTTGATGTTAAGTTCTAATATAAAGTGAGTATATCTGTTTTAAGAAAGCAATGATAACAATGTGTAGGATATTGGAATGCAGCCTGACAATCCTTCTACACAATCTATGCATAATGAAGGTTCGCATGATGTGCATCCTAGTGGTGGAGGTATACATTTGCTATTAAAATTTTTATATGTAATTACAATTGGTGTTTGGATTAATGTAACATTTTGTATAGCAACTGTAGAGGATCGAGGGGTCGGTGCTCATGAGCATGTTGAGGTTGAGTCTAGACAAAATGATGTGGCCAGATCAGGTAATTAAAGAGCGCCACAGTTATGTTCTTTAAAATAATTAAATACTTGTAACAATTATAATTAAATATTTTAAATTTAACTCTTTTATTTGTTATTGTAGAGGACCCCCCTTTGCAGCAGCATAGGAATTTGAGATCATCAAGAACAAAGAACAAAACAACTGATGAGGGGGGTATTGATGATAACACTGATGCTCCTCTTAGAGCTTACATAGAAAAAAAAATTAGAAAGAGAAAAAAGAAATGATTGTCATCTAAATACCTTAATTGATAATGACTGAATTTTATGTCTCAATGAATTTAATTATGTGCTAATGAATGTTCATGAATTATGTGTTTATTTTCATATTGATGAATGTTGTGTGTTAACGAATCTAATGTGTTAATGAATGTTATCATGTGATATTGATTGAATGTTACATTTTATTAATAATTGAAAGAATGAATGAATGTTAGATGTTAACGGGGAATGTAGAGTGATGTTAGGGGGAGGGGGGTGGGGCCAAATGAGCTTCCACCTTCACGTGGTTGGCCCTGTTTAGTAGAGAATATTAAACTATATTCTCGAAACAAAGTGAAGCTCAATAAGATACTAAATGAGTCAAAATGGTTATCAAGGTCCTCTATCCATAAGATACTTGTAGTCAAAATGGTTATTAATAAGATACTTGTAGTCAAAATGGTTATCTAGGTCCTCTATCCATTCCATAAGTTCTTCACCATTCAAACTTCCTCCATAACAAGGAATGTGCTCTAGGTTAGTCATGAAGCCTAGCATGGACTCTCTGTCAGATAGAGCCACTATTTCAGAGCCTTTTCTGTGCATTTCCTTCAAGCACTATACAGTGTACGGATGTGAAAGGGAGGGCAGACCAGTGTGGAAGTTAGAGTATTTATATCTTATGCTTTGAGAGTTTATTTGGTAGATTCAAGACACCTTATATCAAAGTTATTCCTTTTTCTTATCTCTTGTTCTATCAAACCCTCATTTTTTGGGTTATTGCATTCAAATGGCCTTAATTTGCAAATAAACCATAGGATATCCTCTGTTCTTTGTAAAATGCAAGTTAAGGGGGTTTATTTTCATATTTTAAAAGCTTTGGAATAGGATACTAAGCCAGAGAATTTCAAGAGCAAGCCCTAGGTCAAGAATCTCAATGTTCTTGACTAGGAGTTGATGGATTATGCAAGATCAGAGGGTAGCGGCAAGTAAAGGACCTCAAACCTTGTTGAATCTAGATCTTTAGAGCATGGTGGACATCTTCAAACTCTGATCTTGGTTTCATGCACCCATTTTCAATGCCTTATTTTGGAACCCACACCCAAAGGCATGCATTAGGTCTGCAGACTCAATAAGGACATTGATATGCTGGAGTGGAGTCAAGGTCTGGGAGTTGGAGGATTGTTAGAACATCAAAAAGGGTACTCAAAAAACATATAAGTTCATAAGGTCCTTTGTCAAATTGAAGAGTTATTGTTGCAGAACAGGTTTTGGAGACCTACTAGAGTCACTAGGTCTATTTGGACCCGTTTGGACCACGACACACAGTAGCATCTACAGAGAAGAAGTTTGGTATGCAATGGTCTTGAAACCTCCTGAGAAATTCTTGGTATGCATTTGTGTGGTGCAAAAGCTTCGTTGAAAGAGAAAAAGAAGAAAAGAATAGAAATGATTTTTTTTCTTTTTATGTCATATACTGTAACCAGCTACTTATAACTTACAAAAATTATTATAACCATTTGAAATTGAAACTTAGTTTAATGTGAAACTGAGAACTGCTTTATTAGAGCTTTCTGTGATTTAGATTCAGACATCAAGAACATTGTTTGCCTAATATTGTGATTAATGTTTATTTATTAATATCTCATACTGACAAACAATTGATAATTGTAGGGAAAACGTCATTGGGGGTCTTTGAGGATCCACCAGAAGCCAAGGAGAAAATGTATTCAAATGCTAAAGATGGTGTAACAGTCCTTACAGCTGTTGAACCTTGCTGTGTAGATCATCTCCGATTCTCCAAGTTCAACAGTACTGTGGTATTCGTTTGGATACTTCTAATGGTAAATTTTAGACATCAAGTTCTTTTCGTATGAAACTACTACATTTGTAATCTATAGTTTTAAACTTTTAGTTTATAAATGTTCATCAGCTTTAGTTCGTATGCTGCCATTTCAAGTATGATTAATGAAGTTACCTTTATCACAGGATGAAAGTGAGCAGTCAGCATACTGGTACGGAGCTGGCAGCATTGATACGGTGACTAGGGCATCGTTTAATGGTGGTATTGTGTTTTCCCATATTTAGGGCATCGGCCTTTTGAAGCATTGCCTTCATCTTTCTTAAGTCTAAGTTTTAAGTTTGTTTATCTCTCTTGGCGCTGTTGAAAATACAAATGACAACGTTCTTGTTTGTTTTGCCCTTATATCCCGATGTGATTTCGCGGAGGGTTACGACGCTGTTGAAAACACAAATGAAAACACAAATCCCTTGTGTAATTGCCACTTGAAGGAGGACAGTCACTGTAAAGACAACATGATAATGTACACTTACAGCCCGTGTACATTATCATGTTGTCTTTAGAGTGACTATCCTCATTTGTTGAAGAAGAAAAGCATTAATGTGGCTGAATAGCAATACATTCAAGTGGCAATCACACAAGGGACAGTCACTGTGAGATGTCCTCATTTGTGACTATCCTTACAGTGAGTGTACATTATCATGTTGTCTTTAGAGTGACTGTCCTCATTTGTTGAAGAAGAAAAGCATTAATGTGGTTCAATAGCAATACATTCAAGTGGCAATTACACAAGGGACAATCGATCACTGTGAGATGTCCTCATGTGTGACTATCCTTGTCACAAATGAGGACATCTCACAATGACTGTCCCTTGTGTAATTCAAGTGGCAATTACACAAGGGACAGTCACTGTGAGATGTCCTCATTTGTGACTGTCCTTACAATGAGTGTACATTATCATGTTGTCTTTAGAGTGACTGTCCTCATTTGTTGAAGAAGAAAAGCATTAATGTGGTTCAATAGCAATACATTCAAGTGGCAATTACACAAGGGACAATCGATCACTATGAGATGTCCTCATGTGTGACTATCCTTGTCACAAATGAGGACATCTCACAATGACTGTCCCTTCTGTAATTGCCACTTGAATGAGGACAGTCACTGTAAAGACAACATGATAATGTACACATACAATGAGTGTACATTATCATGTTGTCTTTACAGTGGCTGCCCTCATGTTGTATATTCTTCTCTGTAGATGCTACTATGTGCTAGGGAACTTCTTAGAACTGTTGGTATATTCTTACAACTTGTTACACCTGGGATATTCTTCTCTGTAGATGCTACTATGTGCTGTGGTCCAAACGGGCCCATAAATGTGGTTGAATAGCAATACATTCAAGTGGCAATTACACAAGGGACAGTCACTGTGAGATGTCCTCATGTGTGACTGTCCTTGTCACAAATGAGGACATCTCACAGTGACTGTCCCTTGTGTAATTGCCACTTGAATGAGGACAGTCACTGTAAAGACAACATGATAATGTACACAAGTACTGTGAAGGTAGTTGCAAGTTATGGCTATTTCATTGCATACCCGAAACAATGAAGATGTTACGGTCCACAAAACGTTTGTGCTTGAAAGATGAACAAATAAAATTAAACTTCTAAATAACCAAAGCCGCTAACAATAAATTCAACATAGATATGTCCTCATTTCTGGGTATTTTAGCTCTGTAACAGCTGAATACCAGATTACATAATAATGACAAAAGAAAAATAAACCCAACATACTCAGAAATTGTAGCTGTGATTTCACGGAGGGAATCTCTCTCGGCACTGTTGAAAATACAAATGACAACGTTTCTCTACATTATCATGTTGCCTTTACAGTGACTGTCCCTTGTGTAATTGCCACTTGAAGGAGGACAGTCACTGTAAAGACAACATGATAATGTACACTTACAGCCCGTGTACATTATCATGTTGTCTTTAGAGTGACTATCCTCATTTGTTGAAGAAGAAAAGCATTAATGTGGCTGAATAGCAATACATTCAAGTGGCAATTACACAAGGGACAGTCACTGTGAGATGTCCTCATTTGTGACTATCCTTACAGTGAGTGTACATTATCATGTTGTCTTTAAAGTGACTGTCCTCATTTGTTGAAGGAAAAAAGCATTAATGTGGTTCATTAGCAATGTATTCTCAGCATCTGTACCTGCATCTCTCTTATATACTACAAGTTACTTGCCATCAAAAATTGCAGTTCCCTCACGTGACATTGATGGTGAAGTGTTCTTTTCAAAACCATGATCTGTGGTTACCAATGCTCCTGTTTTAGGCAATAAGTTTGTTGCATTCCATGAGCCATTGGTCAAGTTTCTTCTACGAGCTTCTGATGCCTCAAAATCTAAGCAGTGCCTACGCATGCCTCATTGTGGTTGATTATCATTCTGTACATGAATTATAATGAGTAATCAGTTTTGGGCCTTGGAATCTTGTATGTAACATGCACAGGCATTTCATGGCTAAATGAATCTATTTAAAAGCATCAACTTTTCTTACATGATGCTGGATACATAAGTAGAACAAGCGTATATCAAATTGGAAGCAATCAGAACTCCACAATGACATATTATTTAGAGTACTCTTCAGTTTAAGTAATAATGCATATATTGACACTGTAAAGACAACATGATAATGTACACTCACTGTAAAGACAACATGATAATGTACACTCACTATAAGGACAGTCACAAATGAGGACATCTCACAGTGACTGTCCCTAGTGTAATTGCCACTTGAATGTATTGCTATTCAGCCACATTAATGCTTTTCTTCTTCAACAAATGAGGATAGTCACTGTAAAGACAACATGATAATGTACACTGTGAGTGTACATTATCATGTTGTCTTTACAGTGACTATCCTCATTTGTTGAAGAAGAAAAGCATTAATGTGGCTGAATAGCAATACATTCAAGTGGCAATTACACTAGGGACAGTCACTGTGAGATGTCCTCATTTGTGACTGTCCTTATAGTGAGTGTACATTATCATGTTGTCTTTACAGTGGCTGTCCTCATTTGTTGAAAGAAAAAAGCATTAATGTGGTTCATTAGCAATGTATTAAATTAATTTTATTTTTTTAATCCACCCACGGGCGTCGCAATTGCGACGGCAACCCATCGCAATGCGATGCAGGCGCCCGTCGCAATTGCTTGGGAGGTCTGTCATGATTCTGACGGCCCTCCGAAGCCATGCGACGGGGGGGCGACGGCCATGCCGCTAACAAATCTTAGTGACATTGCGACGGGATATGTGTCGCAATTACGACGGCTACCCATAGACATCGCAATTTGCGACTAAAAAATAGCGACGTTTATGGGTGTTGCTATTGCGACACTTAGCTGTCGCAATTGCGACACATAGCCATCGCAAAATGACCCCAAATGTATTAGTGTCCTCTTCCTCTTTGATCTCTATTATTCTGATCTTGGAAATGATTTGAATTGTTTCCTCTCTGATTCTGGCTACTACTGGCCTCATCCTTCTTTTTTAGATCTTCATTTCGGCCACCATATGACCATCCACAAGATCTTCCACCATGACCTCTTCCATTTTGTCTGCTCTCAAACTTCTTGTTCATCTTTTCCTCTACTTTTAGCAAAAATTGGTATGCCTCCTCAATACTGTTCATTCGAACTAGATTCAACTCCTCTTGAATGCTTGGCCTTAACCCATTAAGGTATCGAGAAACTTTCTCCTCATCAGCTTCTGTATGCCCTGTTCTGATGAGGAGTTGATAGAACTCCTCTGTATACTCCTGAATAGATCTTCCTGCTTGCTTCAAACTTTGCATTTTCTTTAGTAGGTCAAGCTCATAATCAATAGGAATGAACTGTCACTTCAATTTGTCCACCATCTGATCCCATCTTGTGATTTTATCTTTCCCTCTTCTATTTCGCTCCAATTTAATTTCTTGCCACCAGATCTTTGCATGACCTTTCAGTCTGGCCTTCGCAAATTTGACCCTATCAGGATCCTCAACATCTTCATACTCAAAATATTCCTCACATTCATTGATCTAGTCGATCAATTCCTCTAGGTTAAGATTTTGAGAAAATGTAGGAACCTCAATCTTAGGTCTTTTCCCAATCTTGGAAATCGCCCGAAAAAGTCTTTCTTCCTCCTGGTTCACAATTTTAGCTTCTCCTTCTTGATATTCTACTTCGGCTTCATCCTCGCTTTCATCTCTGACATTAAGATTCATTCCTCTAAAAATCTCTTTTGTAATGCTCGCACTTGTCTCTATAGCTCTCTAACCTCAGGTGTCACAGCACCAGCTCTTCCAGCACATTCTCTTCGTGGAGGCATTTTTGCGATGCACACTGAAACCCTAACCACGGTCCTGGTGCAAACTGTCTCACAGTCGGTGATCTATTTACACACTCAAGAACTCCTACTCTGATACCACTTGATGAAGGGTGCTCCCCTTAATACCACAAACACATAACAGAAATAGAGAAACAACAACAATAATATGCAAGAACAGAAAATTGGCTTCTTATTATCTCCACAAATGTGGAATTACAAACTTTCAAAATTACAATATGCAAAGCCACATGGGCATTCCCTTACAATATTCTATAGGACAAAGCCTCGAATCAATACCCAGATCTACTACCCAGAACTACCCTAGACAACACTACGGGCCTTCTTTATATAGGCAATTTCCACCGCCCGAGAAGGTTCCAAAAATTTAGCTCTTAGGGCCGACCAAACTTAGAATTATTTTATTTTACAATTTATTACATCAAAGTCGACTCAAAATGATTTTTGAAACCCAAATAGAAATTTTGGAGAAAATTATTTTCTACCATTTCAGGGGACCCAACTTCCGAAGACCATAAGTCATCGCCCGTTGACCCGATTGGCTATTATAACCCCATTCTGGAAATGCCACGAAGTTCTCTATAAGCTTGATTGGTGCAATGCACCTGTCACCCAAATTTTCAACTTCATTTAGGGCCTCTAAAGCCTTCAAAACTGAGTTCAAATTTTTTGTACCCTGCTGCCAATATTGAAAATCTTCAATATCTTCAAAACTAGACTTGATCTAGCCATGAAACTTTGCTGGCAGGCTAATATGACTGAGATGAACCTCCACATGTAAAATTAGAACATTCTGAGATCGTAAGACCAACTTACTAAAAAAATAGTAAGTTTCCATAAATAGTGGCTCTGCACAAGATAGCCCTTATTGAATACAAAAATAGAAATATTTTTGGGTGATGCAAGATTGCTCTTACACCCAGGATGCTCCTGCATCAGAACCAAATGACAATTTCCAAATAATAGTTAGATCAATGCCTTCTAAATACTTGGGCTATAGAGTCATAAAACTTTCAATCCTACGTACGATCAGAGACGGTTTTAAAAAATAGTAAGTTTCCATAAATAGCAGCTCTGCACAAGATAGCCCTTATTGAATACAAAAATAGAAATATTTTTGGGTGATGCAAGATTGCTCTTACACCCAGGATGCTCCTGCATCAGAACCAAATGACAATTTCCAAATAATAGTTAGATCAATGCCTTCTAAATACTTGGGCTATAGAGTCATAAAACTTTCAATCCTACGTACGATCAGAGACGGTTTTAAAAAATTGCTTTAATAAGACAAGACCATCACTTCATAGGCTTTTACTTGACTTATAATTCAAATCAATCTATATAGCTAATCTTATTGAATTTAACTCAAATTAAGAGACTGATAAAAACAAGAGAAGATACACAAATCTTTCAATTGATTTTTTAACTATATAAATTAATTTTGAATTATGATACTCAGGGAATTTAACACAATGAAACACTCTATAAAATATAACATCTAAAAGACTAAATGAAAACATATAACTTAAAACCACAAATAAAAAAGAAGAGCACTTATCTTTATTAATGTTGAAAAAGTAGTATATTAGAGTTCATATTGCAGTTGTGATCAAATTTTATTCTATGAAAATCTTAATTATATTCTCTTCTCTCTTTACATTTTACATTATGTATATATATGTGTTTGAGTGGCTTTCACACCTCTTTAGGGTGAAAAGACACAACCTTATTACAAATTATTTTGAAAAAATAATAAACTAAATAAAAAATAACTACCTAACTTTCGGATTTGGATCTAGTCAAAAAACCAAAACACCTCATGGAAAGCTAAGATTTTTATTGGAAATAGAAAATTTGATTTCCCGAGCTAGGTCTTTTTAAGATTTTTAAAATTTGACCATCTTCATTCTCTGTTGGCATCATCTTTGTAGTAGGTCAAAATTTGAGCATTTTGTGAAGGCTTTGATCACAAGATTTTGATTGTTCCTGTCACAAAGCTTCCTTCCTTAATCTCTCAACTTTTTAATTGAAAATTAATGTAATTTTTTCATCCTATTTCATGTACTCCATCATTAATTATTTTTATGGAGTTTAAGAGGCCATTTTTTAGGATTTTATCACTATATAGGACTCCAAATTTCACCCAAAATTTAGAGCTCCTACACTTCCAACTCCTCTCATTCTACCACATTCCATTATGTCTTTGGCAAAGGAATCCGTACTTGGAGCTGTTGGGAGTTCCCTTTGATCTTAAACTTGTAGATTTATACTTTGATGGATAACTTTAATAAAACTTTGACTTTATTACCACTCCAAAGTCCACAAGGAAGAGGGCCAATTAACAAGGATCGAAAGAGATCCTCCTACACTTTGAACCTTAAGGCTCAGGCGGGTGAACCCTTGATTCACTTCTTCAAAGGAATCTCAAAATATTATATCAATATACTCTTTACTAATTGATTTAAGGATTTGGTCATTTAATTTGTTTGTGTGTGGTTGATGACAATGAAATGCCTCCAGAGGATGGACCAGTGCCTTAACCTAGGGCAAAGAGTCACCCAATTACATACATCAACTGAAGATCTTAAATCAAATACTCTTGGGCTCAAGATAAGTGCTTTTCCTATTACCCCTCTCCCTCAAACACATGGACATCAGATTATTACTTGGTTGTAAACACACTAAACTCACCCAAAAGACTTTAATCCTAACTTTGTTAGGAACTTAGAGATGACTTCACAATACTCTTTGTTTACCATATGCTAATACACTTTGTGACACTAACATATATGAGCTTAGAATAGAAACAAGAAGACATACACAAATGCAAGATTGGAACTCAGTAGCATTCTCATTAACATATTTAGGATCAATATACAATCAGAGCAACACAAAGATAGGAAAAGACCCAAAATCCAGCTCCTCTCTTAGTATAATACTATCAACAACTAGGGACCAAAATTTTTTCGAACCTGCACTAAGTCAATTTTTTTTTTATAAATACCCCCTAGTCATCTTGGAAACCCAAAATAGGTTACAACAAGCTACAAATGACTAGGGTTAGGGTTTTACCCACCGAACCAACCAGAAATGGTCACAAATTCACTAGAGGGGATGAAACCTAGGAAACCAGGACAAAGAAAATCTCGGAGTGATCCATAATCATGAGAAATATCATAGAGAAGGTACTGAGAACCACAAAAACATCAAAAATGTCAACCCTTTCAGTCACTTGCAACATGCCTCAAGCATAAAACCACATGGTACAAACCCATGCAGATGATCAAACAACACCCTGGACCACACTACAATAGCAAACACCACCAAACAAATCAAAACCAGCTATTAAAACCATAAATTCTGGTACTTCCTATCATTGGAAACCCTCAGAGAATTCAAATTTGAAATTAAATGGTCATTTCCATGGCACCAGTAGCAAATCAGCAGTTCACATTTGAAATTAGATCAACTTTAAGTCACAGCCATTAGATCATCCCTTTTCATGGTCTTCATGTCCTTAACTCAACTGCCACCCTCCGGTTAACACTCAGTGACCACATGACAAGGAAAATCCCATTCACGAAGTGAAATATTAACTCACCACTCAACCCCATGAATAGGTGACCAAAGGAATATAAACTTACCCTAGTTATATTTGGTGAACTGGGGACAAAAGGCTTTTCGCCAGTTCACAAAAAGATTTATCTTACCGCTAGAAACTTTAGCGATTACGCGAACAAGTGTTCGCTGAATCTCCAGTCAAACACCTCCATTTTATTATGTGAATGAATGAACCCATTGAATTTTGTCAGGCCGCTAACCCTATTTATCCAGACCGCTAAGACCTTAGACCCCACCTTGGCCCACTTTATGCCACTTGCCATTACCTCATTCGTGGCTCATGCTCGGTCACACTGACACATGACCCACTTTCTGTAAGCCTTATAATCAGATGGTAGATGTAAGATATCATAGCTTTGACAAAACTCATGAGAACTTACACCGACCGTAGATCCTATCCTCGTCACTGATCTCTTTGACAATGACCCCACCCTACCGCATCATCCACATCGACCAATAAAATTTGAACAATCCTGCACCACCTAGAAAATGGCCCCACTAAGAACATTAAGCCACCTGGAAGATTGGATGGTTGGCCCAAGATCTGAAGGGCTCAAAAGATTCTATGTGCTTACATGCCAATCGTCGATTAGGAATCCTCTGATTGAGATATCGGGCCCGCCTGACAACATGTCCAACTCACACAATGTGGACCAATCATAGTACAACAAATCAGCATATCTAGCAGATTGACCCACCGAAAGAAAAGGTTACGTCACACAAAATAATCAACAGTTGTCTCAAAATCTCATATGTCTGACACATCTCATAAGAATTTCCGCCCATCGTTGATTCACTGCAAGTGTCAGGACCCTCTAACAAATTGACAACCCAGGACCCACTGACAACTACCAATGTGTTAAAACATGGACCAATAAGATGTCGCCATTTATGCATACATGTCAATGGACCCACCTATTTGAGAAGCTCTATCATCAGGAAAGATCAACGACTGGTGTAAGATCTCAAGCCTCTGACAAAGTCAATGAGAACTTACACCAACCATTAGATTGAGATGTTGTTAGAAGACCAGGCCCAAAAAATATTAAGCTAGAACATAGGAAACATTAAACAGTAGGACTTAGGAAAAATTAATTTCATCGGGGTTAGAGACCTAGGAAATATTAAAGGGGGGCCGATATAGAACCTTAGTCGCATGATTGCAAGACATGAAAAAGTTTCATGCGATCATGCGACAAAGGGATAACAAATTTTAACACATGAGTTAAAGGACTTTTAAGTGGCCTGAATAAAGTAACATGAAATTAGAACAAGGCCAAGGTTTTTCTTACCAATGGCTACATTTTTGAATTTTTGAACTAAGGGTTTTAGCCAGAGACATGAAAAACATTGCAGAGACCTGGGGGAAAAAGCTAGAGCCATGAAATTTTTTACACATGCTAACAATGGCTCTATCTAGGGATGTATGCCTCCTACAGGCATAACAAAGATCTAGAATCACTGGTGAAAGTAGACCATCCCACTGGAAAACTGACAACAGAGACCAACAGGACCAAAACCTTACAGACCAGGACAAAATAGGACAGGGGCAAGCAACTTATTTACAGGATTTACAAAATGTATAGACCTAACTACTGTTCATGGAAAATTAAATACCTTCAATTGAAGTATGTCTTCAAGAATTGTCCATGAACTGGCAATTCATGAACTTCACCATTTAACTCTTTCACAATGTATGAATCTTGGCCCCATTTCTCATGAATTAGATATGGCCCTAGCTAGATGGGATCAAACTTACCATGTTTTCCATTATCCTCCAATCTAGCATTCCAAATTAACACCAAATCACTAGGTTCAAACCTTCTGTCAACAGTCTTCTTATCATACAAATTCTTAACCTGCAATTGCAATCTGGCATTTCTTGCAACTAATTCTCTTTTGGTTTCATCCAACCTAATGAGGTCCTCAATTCTCAACAGCATCTCATCATCTATGTCATCATCATATAACTGCACAAACTTGTACATTTTCAATAAATTATTCTAAGGCATTCTTGCATGAATTTCATATACTAGGTCAAATGGTGCGCAAACAATTGCCCTCTTCATAGTTACCCTATCAGCCCATAGAGCTAATGGAAGCTTTGAATTCCATGCCTTATTCTTTTCAAGAATCCTCTTGAGGATTTTAATCAAACTCTTATTAGTAGATTATGCTTGACCATTTCCTTGTGGATGATAAGGTGAGGAATTAGAAATCTGAATTCCTAAACCTTTTGTAGAATTCCTTATATTTAGTATACCTGAAGCACATGGCATTATCACTTACTATTCTCTCAGGGCACCCAAACCTTGTAACAATATTATTCAACAGGAAATCAATTACCACCTTACTAGTTGCATTTCTTGTAGGTATAGCTTCTACCCACTTTGTAAAGTAATCAGTGGCAACCAAGATCCATGAGTGTCCTCCACTTGACTTGTTTGGTATCTCCCCTATGAAATCAATTCCCCATTGTTGGAAAGGAGCCTGCACTTCTACTGGTTTTAATGGCACATTGCCTAAAAATTTAAGCTTACCAGAGAACCTTTGACAAGCATCACACCTCCTCACCAACTTTTCTACATCCTTGAAGATTGTGGGCCACCAAAATCCTACTCTCAAGATTTTATGAGTAGTTGTTTTACCCATATAATGCCCACCACAAACTCCCTCATGCATTTCTTTCAACAACTTATTAGCCTGATCCTCATCAACACATTTCAAAAGTATGCAATCTAAATTCTTTCTATACAATTTACATTTCACAATTACATACTTGATGGCCTGTAATTTCAATGTCCTTTTCTGATTATCATTCATTCCTACTAGACATTTCATATTTCTCAAGTAATAGATAATATCCTGATACCAGATACAATCATCCATATCACATGTATAATCAATTTCAAAATGATTTACCTGATTTGCATCAAGATTGGATTGAGCCATCAGTTTTGCCAATCCTTGTCCTCTAACCAATTTAGTAATTTGGATGTCAACATTGAATTCTTGAATCCTATTGATCCATCTGCATCTTCTTCCAAAGACCTCCTACTATGAGAAAATATCCTTCATAGCTGCACTTGGCATAAAAGCAATCACAACTTCCCCCATCAAGTAACACCTAAAAGCCTTGATTGCCTTCACAAGTGCATATGCTTGTTTCTCATTGATGTCATATTTCAATTCAGAAGCCTGCAAAGATTTACTGAAAAATGAATTAGGTTTCTCATAACTATCCTTATTCTTTTGTAACAAAATAGCAGCAATAGTGTGAAAAGATGCAAAGGAAAATATGTGCATTGGGATATTATAATCAGGTTCCTTAAGCACTAGTGCATCTTTGATAGCCTGCTTGATATTTTTAAAAGCCTCATCAGGCTCACCCTCCCAATTGATTGCAGATCCCTTCTTCAACATCTTAGAGATAGGTCTAGTAACTTCTACAAAATTTGTCACAAACCTCCTTAAGAAATTGACCTAACCAAAGAAGGATTGAATCCCTTTAACATTCTTTGGTCTCTAAATTTTATCAATAGTTGCTACCCTCTCAAGGTCAATTCTCACTCCTTGCTTCCCAACTAAGTGGCCAAGAAACTTACCTTTTGTGACACCAAAAGCATATTTCCTTGGGTTTAATGAAATGCCATATTCCAAAGCCCTCATAAATATTTTCTCTAAATGAGTACAATGGTCTTCTTCCCTCTTGGAATAGGCAATTAAATCATCTTGATATACAACAAGGAAATCATTTATGAAATCTAAAAAGGCAACATCCATTGCCCTCTGAAAAGTAGCACCAACATTTGTGAGACCAAAAGGCATTCTCACATAAACATATGTCCCCCAAGGTGTAGTAAAAGCTATCTTGAATTTCTCTGATTCTTTGACAATGACCTAATTGTAACCAGAGAAACCATCCATCATAGACATCAATTCTGACCCACACAAAGCCGGATGTCACCATTCTTCTTTCTCACAAGTACAAGGTTTGACACCCAAGAAGAGTGCCTTATAGGCCTGATAATTACAGCATCTCTTAGCTTCATTAACTCTTCCTACATCTTGGGTGCCAGAGTAGGATTAATAGGCCTTTATTTTTGCCAAAAATATTTAGCATCTTCTTTCAATGGAATAACATGCTGAAACAAATCTTCTCTATAAAACTTTAGGTCATCATATGACCATGCAAAAACATGCCTAAATTTTCTTAACAATTCAATCAAAGATTTCTTTACCTTTTGAGATATATCTCTACCAATGTATACTTTCTTAGGTGCCTCATGTGTTCCAATATTTATCTCCTCTAGATCAGCATGACCTTCTCTTTTGATATTCTTTTGAACTCTATCCTGGTTATCAAAGATAGTCTCCAAAACAAAAAGCCCCTTGGGCACCTCGTTAGTTCTAAGCTGAATGACCTCATTGCCTAAGACAACCTCCCTTCCTTCCACTGACTCCACCAAGGCTGAACAATTAAATTCCTAACCATGATACTGATCTTCATAACTCATAAACTTCAAGATATCATTATCATCATCAAAAACTTGCCAATTTTCAATATTGTCTGGTATACTAGGCCTAGCCTAAATTTCAACTTTAGAGATACCAAAAAAAGTAATATCAATGGGATTGATTGCAATATTGGCTAACAAGTCAGCCATCTTATTGTTACTCTTATCCTTCCACTCAATATTGAAGGCATCAAAATGTTCAATCAAATCCCAAACTGCATTCCTATATTGTTTCAACCTCTTGTTCTTGGAAGCATATACTAACCTGACTTGGGACACCACCAACTCAAAATCACCAACAACACTCAAACACTTAATTCCATTCTTTTGTGCCAACCTCAATCCTAACAACAATGCCTCATATTCTACTATATTGTTGGTACAAAAGAAGTTCAATTTGAAAGAAAATTTGTAGGTGTTTCCATTAGGAGAAATAAGTAAAATACCTACTCCTGCTCCATCTTTGCAATTTGCACCATCAAAGTAAATTACCCACAAATCACCCCTCATAGAATTAACACTTACCACAAAAGAGATAGGTGACAAAATAGGTCCATTTTCAAATACAGGGATCTTTGTCGTAAAAGAATTAATATCAGTATCCATAAAACATGTAGTCTCATTGTCAATATTCCTCTTAATCATGTGGCATACTCTTGGCTCTCGATCAATCTTGACAAACTGATCATCAATCTTGAAATTGGCATAGGACAAATCACACTGTAAACTTCCACCCATGGCAGCACTCCACCTTCTAGATAGTAGCATCCCATAATGAGGAGGGATGTCCACCACCAAAACACTCATTGTTAACTCTTTCTCTGGATATGCTGCTAGCCTATATGGCATTGCATTGATAGTCCCAATGACTGGTATCTCCCTCTGATCCATTGCACAACATCTGCCTTGAACTGTATCAACTTTAAGGCCCAACTTCTCCATGATTTTAAAAGGCATAATAATATTAGAGGCACCACTATCAATCATACAATTTTTTAGTTTCATTCCATTCACAAGAACACTTAAAAAGAATGGATCAATGTTTTCAAGGCTAGCATTGACAAAACTGTCCAAATATATAGGAGGAATCTGAGATACAATTCCCTGAGAAACAACACCTTTCAAAGCTTTATCTTGAGATCCATTGCATGCAACATCATTGTTATGAACATTATCTACCCATGCAATAGCTCTATCTTTGTGTTCAGGGATCCTCAACAATTCTAACAATGGAACCTTAACTATAATTTGGGACAATACAATAACATATCAATAGGAGAAGAGGAAGGAATCTCAATCTACACTGCTTTAGTATCCTTTTGCTTGTCTGATACATTAGGTGTATTGGCCACTCTCATTTTTTGCAACCTTAGCCATTGTGTTAACTGGCTTCTCAATCTCATTAGAAATTTTTTCAACTCCAACTCCCTTAGGCTCACAATTCTTACCTTTTATGTTCTTGAATTTCACCATGTGATCACCTTTTGATTTGTTCTCATTAGGCTCTCCAGAGTTGGTACTCTTTATAAACATTCCTGCAGCTTTCTCATTTGTATTCCTTGCCACCATACCTCTAGTTTGCACTTGGGCAATCATTTTTGTAGTAATTCTCTCCATCTCTTCTGTAGAAGGTCTTCTCAAATTTACTGGCTCAGAAGAAGAGTTCATGTTACATGTCTTTTTATCAATGTCTTCACTATCAAAAAAAACCTCTTGATGAAAAAGGGCATGATTATGTCTCTTCACATTTACATCTGCCTCTTCATCAAAATTGGAATCATCTTCATATCCTAGATATGAAGTAGCCATGTTACATCCAACATCATCTTGATCTTCTTCTTGATCTATCTCCTCATTGCCATGATCTTGATTTGCAGCCATAGAAACTGCAACTACATAATGCTCTACAGAATGAGGGGACTGGCATGCAACACACCAAGGTATGTCCTCCATGACATTTATTGAAGCTTTTTGTAGAGGGTCAGGGACACCTCTGTCATTGTTTTTTCTTGTAGTAGGGACAATAAGTAAAATTTAATGAGAGATGCTGGAATTATCAAGCCTATAAGGCACTCTTCTTGGGTGTCAAACCTTGTTCCTATGAGAAAGAAGAATGGTGACATCCGGCTTTGTGTGGACTTCAGGAATTTGAACATCAGTTAGTAAAGAGTATATTGATAGAACAAGGCCAGGGATAAAACATTTTAACACATGCGTTAAAGGACTTTTAAGTGGCCTGAATAAAGTAACATGAAATTAGAACAAGGCCAAGGTTTTTCTTACCAATGGCTACATTTTTGAATTTTTGAACTAAGGGTTTTAGCCAGAGACATGAAAAACATTGCAAAGACCAGGGAGGAAAAGCTAGAGCCATGAAATTTTTTACACGTGCTAACAGGAGCTTTCTTCTAACTACTTTATTTTAACTATTTTTCATCCTTGGATGATTTAATCTTTTCTTCTTCATCTTCTATAGTATCCTTCTTCTCACTCTTCTTATCTATGTATTTTTTCTTCCTCTTGTATTTTTTCTTTACCAATTCCTTCTTAGTTTCAACTTCCTTTGTTGTAGGCTTACTCTACTTTCCTTTTACTTTTGCATATGAGGATGGAATTTTGGATGATGGGTCTTTAGTTGCAACTTTAGTAGTACTAGATGTACCTACTTCATCACTACCAAATTTATGTTCTAGGTTAACTAACATCCTTCTAGTTCTCCTTTCAATGACCAATTTCTTCAGTTCCATATTGATTTTAGAAAATGCTTCTTCATATGTTCCAAATCTTTGTGCTTATTTATCCAAAGGTTTTGATAGTAACTCATTTTCATGTAGGCTCACCAACTCACCTTGTTATTCATAACCCATAGGTGGAACCTAATAGGTTCTAGGTTCAACCACCAACATAATGCATGTATTTGTATCTACTAGAAAATATATATCATCCTTATATTTTTCTACTATGCTAGCTGGAATTCTTTCACATTTATGCATCTTAACAAAGAAATATTTGAAATAACCCCACATAACATTGTTAAAGTTCTCACCCAATTTCTTATTAAATTCACTTATCTACTCAGCTACTAGTTTTTCCTTTGACCAAACAACATTTCCTCTATTGGGGAAGAAATTTTGGATGTAGAAAAACATACATACCAGTATGGAAACATAATTGAATGACTTCTTCTTTTCTTTATTCATCCTATCCATGTTTGCCAAAAATTAACTTCTGATCACTCACATAAATCATACACTGAATCATCTTTCACTATTCGATAACTAACATGGATAGCACCACCAGTCATAATTTTAACTCTTCTTGATTGATAAACCTGATAACCTATCACCATAGATGAAAAAAAAACTTCTCTATCTCCAATTTCATCTATAGTCATAACACTTTCATCCTATCTAGATTTGGCTAAAAAAGTAACTAAATGTGTTACAATCATTATCAATGTGCATTCTAATCCTTTTGCTTTAAATCTAGTAACTCTATGAATCATTATCTTTGAAATATTATATGGCTTGTCCAACAAAATAAAATAATCATGTACTCTTCTTAACACATAGAGAAACTAATTGGGATGGAATTCATTAGGAATGTCCACCGCATATGTTAAACCTTTTTCCTCCAGATGCTTGTGTTCATCTCTCAATACAGCATCGGTACACATATCCTCATATCCTTTCTTCATAGCTCAAACTTGCAATTCTTCAATCTTGCAATGAACATAGGACCAAACATCCTCAATTAACAACACTTGTGGAGGAATCCTAGATAGGGCACTAGTCATATCAATTTCAGTCACTTTGATCAGATTGATCTTGAAAATGGGTTGAGGCTTCTCAATAATGTTCATCAAAATAGGATTATTGATGCTTCTTTCTATTTGAACCAACTACAATAACACAAAAATCCAACTACGAACCATATTTATAAATCACAATACATTGATTAGGGATCATGAAAACTTGATAGAAAATTAGCCTCAAATGTCTTAGCTCAAATTCAACCTATGAATGAGGACGTTCATAAATGAATGTAAAATTAAAAAATTGAAATCACTTCCCTCTATTTATCATTGAGATATAGACATTACACACTTCTTGATAGACTACGACTAATTGATTATCTAAAAGGAGTGATTAATTATCACCGAGATACTAATGTGTATGTGAGTTAATGTGTTTGATTAATTAATGTGCTATCATTGATGTCAGCTAGTTTTGACTATACTTATCATGATGGTTACAAATATCTTAAGAAGTAAATAATGGTGAAGGAATGAGATATCTACATGAAGATAAGATGGATGAGAAAGATATGGATATAGTAATCATTGGGTAACTTATTGATGGGTCTATGACATTATGTTAGTGATTTGATTGCATTACATGAATCTATCCTGGATTAAAGATCAAGAATGAACAAGTTTATGTTGTCTTTAAATGAAGAATTCAGTATACACCAAGTTGGAACAGTGTATACCGAACAAGTGTGGTGCATACCAAGTATAGTGTTAATTGAGCTAGTTATTGCTAACACATTATGGTATTGATCAAGTGAAATAAATAAATGAATCTTTTGACTGCCGACTAAAGATGATGAGATGGAAAAAAATTTATGATTCCGAGGTAAAATATAATGTTTTTTAAGATGATCAAATGACTGACAAAATTCAAGGATGATCAGATGAAGGAGAATGAAACATGTTATTGACACAACTACCAAGGAAGGTTAAAGTGGAAAAATCAACGGTAAAGATTAAGAGGAAAAATATATGAATGGAAATAAAATGGTTTATGATGTCTATACAAAGACATAAGAGATTCATTATTGAGTCTATTGTAGGAGAATTCACGTGTAAAGATTAAATTCATACGTAGCTAATCAAACAGGTTGAAGATAGAACTGAGAAATTCTACAGAGAACACCGAGCGTCAGAGAAAGAAATTACCAAGAAGAACATAGTTGGAGGAAACAAAGAGATTGAATTGATTATTGATTAGAGGTATTTTTGAGCTTAGCATAGATCTAAAAATCTATAAATCAAGTTGTATTTGAATAAGATCATTACTATATGAATTTAACCATTACTACAGATAAATCTCTTAATTGAGTGGGACTTAACAGTCTATTTCAATATGACATTCAATGAATGTTGATTATTTTTTTGTTCACCCCATAGTGAATGTTTGGTCAAGAGAGAACTATTAGTGATAAATCCTCTAACCAGGTCACACCTTATAGTGTGTTTTGTAACCTTTAATAGGGTTGGCTCTTAACTGAGATCACTTTAGAAGAGTGAATTATTTTAGGTTCCCAATCCTAGGTGGGTTTTCCCCTAACTGGTTTTCCACATTAAAAAGAAAAGTGTTATATGTTTATGGATGTGGTGAATTATTATTTTACATTACACATTACTATAACTAGATTGATTGGTAAATACACTAGTTAATTTAGTGTAAATCAGTAGATGAACAAAAAGGCACAATTGGTATATTATCAAGTTGATTAAATTGTTTGAAAGATTTGTTTTATAAATCAGGAAGTATTTGGGACTATAGATAATTGGACGTAACTCATTCACCACCCCTCTCTGTTATCTAAAAATTGGTATCAAAGCATAGAGTGCTTGAAGGAAAAGTGTAAAGGACTTAAGATAAAGATCACAAGATGTATAAGAGACAGGTGCCAAAGCTTAACAAAGACAACTTCTCAACATGGAAAAGAAGAATGAATTTTATATATATTAGGAATTGGTAAGTCTGCAACATACTACTTGGAAAATGAGTTTAGCTTACCCACTGGATGCTTGACTATTGATCAGATGAGAGAAATACAAG
The DNA here is from genome assembly GCA_027943335.1 of Chamaecyparis obtusa. Taxonomy (NCBI): domain Eukaryota; kingdom Viridiplantae; phylum Streptophyta; class Pinopsida; order Cupressales; family Cupressaceae; genus Chamaecyparis; species Chamaecyparis obtusa. The sequence goes on from BSBK01002848.1 coordinate 1,810,427, forward strand.
AACACAATGCTATGATGATAGAGCTTGCTTCTTCCTTATCATATGCCAAATTTGAAGATGTTAAGACATGTACAATTACTAAATAGATGTTGGAAAAGATTACACTAGTTTGCGGAGGATATGTGAGTGTGCTAAGGGATAAAGCCAAAAGTCATAGAGGAAAGTTTGATGGCATGAAAATGAAAGAAGGTGAGAACATATCCCAGTACAGTAACCAAGTCAAGGAGGTTGTGAATGATATCTAAGGAGTAGGTGAAATTATTGATGAAGACACCATGGTAAGTAAAATCCATAGAACCTTGTTACCTACCTATGCTATAAGAGTTTCTGCAATTCATGAAATGAGAGGAGCTCCTGGTAATAATGTTACAAATGATAGTCTAATCAGTAGATTGACTACATTTGATTTGAATAACTTTGACAATAGTATTGTTCCTACTGTTGAGTCTGTATTTATGTCATCTCTAAAAATTGGTAAATCAAGCAGCAAATATTGGATAATAAATGAAAGTGATATTGAAAATGAAGACGATGAACTTGATGAACTTGAAGAATTAATTACTAGAAGATTGCAAAAAGGTAAAGGGAGATATAGAGGAAAACTACCTTTGGTATGCTTTAAATGTAAAGAGATTGGCCATATTGCTGCTAGATGTCCTAATAGGAAAGAAGGTGAGAAAACTAATGAAAGATCTAATGAAAGGAAGTATGATAGAAGAGATAACCGAGATCATAGAGGCAACCGACAATATAGAAAGAGAGACAACTGAGATTACAAAGATAAAGGAAAGAAGGCATGTTACCTTGTTGAAGATGATGATGACATAGACACTGACACTGATGAAGACATTGAGATGATATTTGTGGCTTTGAAAGAAGATTAAGAAGAAGAAGAAAGGTATGTTGAAATGACACTTATTTCTAAAGTTAGTAAGAATGATACTTGGATTATTGATAGTGGATGTACACATCATATGAATGGTGATGAAGAGAATTTGAATACCTTGAACATTATAATGGTGGATCCGTTAAAATGGGAAATGATACACCTTGTCTAGTAAAAGGAAAAGGGTCTATATTGTTGCACAATAAGATAAGATGTGAGAATGCATATTGGGAGAAAGGACTTAATTACAATCTATTGAGTGTAGCACAACTAAATAAAATAGGTCACCGAGTTGCATTTGGAAATAGAAAGGTGAAATTTTTTTATGAGATTGGAAAGTTGGTCAGTACTAGTGAACAATCTAAAGGTAATCTATTTTATCTTGACAATGTTGAGACTTCTTGTTTGTTAGATAAAAATGAAGATGTGTGGTTATGGCACAAGAGGTTATGTCATGTGAGTTTTGACAACATGACTAAGATCAATAAGAAGAGGAAAGTTATAGGTTTACCAAGCATAACTAAACCTAAACATGTTATGTGCAAACAATGTCCAATGGAGAAAATGTCAAAATCTAGTTTTAAGAAAAAAAAATTTCATCTAATGCTATTTTGGAGTTAGTTCATACTGACTTGTGTGATCCTATGAGAACTCAAAGTTATTATGGAGAAAAATATGTTATCTTGTTTGTTGATGACTTCTCTATAATGATGATTATCATGTTCTTGCAAGAAAAATCTGAAGCTTTCAAAATATTTAAGTGGTATAAAGCTAAAGTGGAAAAAGAGACTAGTAAAGAATTAAAATGCTTGAGTTCAGATAGAGGTGGTGAATTTATTTCTGATGAGTTCACTAAATTTTGTGATGATCATGGAACTAAAAGACAAGTTTCTACACCAAGGACACCCCAACAAAATTGGATTACTGAAAGGAGAAATAGATCAATTGTTGATTATGCTAGAAAACTAATGATTGAAAAAGATGTTTCACAAATGTACTGGAGAGAAGTTGTTAGTACTATTGTTTACACATTAAGCTAAGTTCAATTGAAGAAAGAGTCAAACAAGACACCTTATGAATTATGGTATGGTTACACAGCTAATGTGAGTTATTTTAGAATATTTGGAAGTAGATGTTACATTCTGAAAGATGATAGAAATGGAAAATTTGATTCAAAAGGTAATGAAGGAATATTTATAGGATATTCTACTAAAAGAAAAGCTTATAAATGTTTGAATAAGACTACGAATAAGATGATTGAAAGCGAAAATGTGAGAGTTGATGAATTTGTTGAGAAAAATGATAAAGAAAGAAAAAAGGAACTAGAAGACTATGGTAGATTTGTTTACATTGAGGAACTAGACACTCTACTTGAGCAACAGTCTGGCATTACCGAGCAATAGGGTAATTCTACCAAGCATCATTCTATACAAACCAAGAATCAAAAAACTATTACTAATGAAGATCATGATCATGCACCAGTGGAGAACACATTGAATAATAGAGAATGAAACCTATACTTGCAATATTTGTAAGAAGATATCATCCAAAAAATTAGATCATTGGAGATGAGAAAGAAGGAATGATGACACGGAGTAAGTTAAGAACTAATACATGCTTAGTTTATGAATTTTATCCTAAGACTATTAGAGATGCATTGGAAAATGATGAATGGATCAAGGCAATGAATGAAAAGATTGAGAAAATAAATAAAAATCAAACATGGACATTGGTATCAAGATCGAAAGATAAGAATGTGATTGGACCCAAATGGATATTTAGAAACAAATTGAATGAGAATGAAGATGTCACTAGGAATAAGGCAAGACTAGTATGCAAAGGTTATGCAAAAGAAGAAGGTATTGATTATGGTGAGACTTTTGCACCAGTTGCTAGACTTGAAGGAGTAAGGATATTACTTGCAAATGCTGCTTACAAAGGATTCAAAGTTTAACTGATGGATGTTAAATCTGCATTTCTAAATGGAATACTTGAAGAAGAGTTATACATTGAACAACCTAAAGGTTTTATTGATCCTAATCAGAGGAATATGGTATGTAATTTGCACAAAGATTTATATGGATTGAAACAAGCACTAAGAGCATGGCATGAAAGTCTGCACTCCTATCTTATTAGTATTGGATTTGTTAGAACAAGTGACAACAACAATTTGTATTTGAAAGGTGAAACTGATGGCAAGATTCTTATTGTTGAAATATGTGTTGATGATATCATATTTGGAGGACATGATAACTTATGCAAATCATTTGCTGATGACATGAGGAAATAATTTGAAATGTCAATGTTTGGTGAGATTAAATTTTTCCTTGGCTTGCAAATTTTACAACAAAATGAAGGCATATACATCACTCAATCAAAGTATTTCAAATAAGTATTGAAGACATTCGGTATGGAGGATTCAAAACTAGTCTGTACACCTATGGTCACTAGATGAAAATTGATAAAGGATGACAAGTCAACCAAGGTAAACTAGACATTGTATAGATCAATGATTGGTAAATTGATCTATGTTGTGCATAGTAGACCATATATTGCACATGCAGTTGGAATTGTAGAAATATTTTTTGCTCATCCTAAAGAATCACATATGACTGATGTGAAAATAATTTTGAGATACTTGAAGAACACTAAAAACTATGGTTTATGGTACAAGAAAGAAGGAAAATTTGAACTAAAAGTTTACATAGATGTGGATTGGGCTAGAAACATTGATGATAAAAAGAGCACTAATGGTGGAGAATTTATTTTTGGGAGAAAAATTGATTACTTGGATAAGTAAGAAATAAGGATGCATTTCTTAGTCCACTGCAGAAGAATGATATGTTGTTGATGCTTCTAATTGTTCAAATATTGAATGGATAAAATAACTATTGGAAGATATGAATGAGGAGATCACTGACCAAGTGATAATATATTGTGAAAATATAGGTGAAATTAATATTTCTAAGAATCTAGTGATGCATGCAAAGACAAAACATATTTCTATAAAGCATCACTACTTGAGGGAACAAGTTCAAGAGAAACAAGTAAGCCTGAAGTATCTGAAATCACAAGAGCAACTTGTTGATATATTTACTAAACTCTTACCTAAGGACACATTTGAAAAATTGAGTAGACTTTGGGTTCATCCCCTATCTATTAGTCACTAAGGTGATTAGGAGGTTGCATCAACCTATACTTTATCATAATATCAAATGATGTTGATGCATTATGTTCACACTTTGGGATTCCTAAGGCTATGAAAACTAAAAGATGGAAGACAAACTAAAATTGAATATTAGTACATACAAGGTACTTGATCTGAACCAAATAACACATATAATATTTTGGCTATTGAAGAGCTAATAATTTTCTTTTTGGCATTTCTATCAAACGAAGAGATGATTCAATGAAATATCTAGATTAGGGAGAGAAATGTACATCAAATATTCAAGTTAAATCTACATGGAGAGAGACTATATGGAGTAAGGGAGAGAACACAAAAGAGAGAATTGATGATGTGTAGTGATTAAACATATTAAATGGATAAGATAGGGAGAGCTTACCAAGTTACAAAATTTGCATACAGAGTTGTAGAACAGATATTTGGTATTCTATGGCATATTTCATATTGTGTTACCATCAATGCCAAACAGAGAGATTGATAAAATACAACTGGTTGAATATATGAAAGGAGTGATTGATGATCACCAGGCTACTAATGTTTATTTGAGACATTAAATTACTTAATGTGTTGTCATTGATGTCAACTAGTTTTGGCTATACTTATCATGATGGTTACAAACATCTTAAGAAGGAAATCATGATGAAGGAATGAGATATCTACATGAAGATGAGATGGCTCAGAAAGATATGGATATAGTATTCATTGGGTAATTTTTTGATAGGTCTATGATATTATGTTAGAGATTTGATTGTATTACATGAACTGTTATTGATTGAAGATCAAGAATGAATAAGTTTATGTGGTCGTTAAATGAAGAATTTAGTATACACCAAGTTAGAACAATGTACACTAACCAAGTGTAGTGTATACCAAGTATAGTGTTAACTGAGCTAGTTATCACCTACGCATTATAGTATTGACCGAGTGAAAGAAATAAATGAAACTTATGACTTCTAACTAAAGATGATGAGTTGGACAATTTTTTATGATTCTGAGGTAAAATATAATGTTTTTTAAGATGATCAAATGACTGAAAAAATTCAAGAATGATTGGATGAAGGAGAATGAAATGTGTTATTGACACAAATGCCAAGGAAGGTTAAAGCGGTAGACTCAATGGTGAAGATTAAGAGGTAAAATATATGAATGGAAATAAAACTATTTATGATGTTTATATAAAGAGACAAGAGATAAGTCTATTGCAGGAGAATTCATGTGTAAAGATTGAATTCATGTGTAGCTGATCAAACTGGTTGAATATAGAAGTGAAAATTTTCGCAGAGAACACCAAGTGTCAAAGAAAGTAATTAACGAGTAGAACAAAGTTGGAGGAAATAAAGAGATTGAATTGATTATTGATCATAGGTATTTTTGAGCTTAGCATAGATCTAAAAATCTCCAAATCAAGTTGTATTTGAATAAGATCATTACTATAATAGTTTAACTATTGCTATTGATAAATCTCTTAACTGAGTGGGACTTGACAGTCTTTATATTTTAATATGACATTCACTGAATGTTGATTGTTTTCTTTTTGACCTCATAGTGAAGGTTTGGTCAAGAGAGAAATGTTAGTGATAAATCCTCTAACCAGGTCACACCTTACAGTGTGTTTTGTAACTTTTAACAGGTTGGCTCTTAACTGAGCTCACTTTAGAAGAGTGAATTATTTTGGGTTACCAGTCCCAAATGGTTTTTCCCCTAATAGGGTTTCCAAATTAAAAATAAAAGTGTTATATGTGTATGGATGTGGTGAATTATTATTTTACATTACACATTACTATAACTGGATTGATTGGTAAATACACTAGTTAATTTGCTGCAAATCGGTAGATGAACAAAAAGGCATAGTTGATATATTACCGAGTTGATTAAATTGTTTGAAAGATTTTTTTTATACATTATGGAGTATTTAGGACTGTAGGATAGCTGGACTTAACTTATTCACCCCCCTCTCAATTATCTAACACTTCCAATAGTAAAAAAATGTTTTTCCAACAATAGGAATAGTGTCATATCACCGATTATTGCATATCCATCGATAGGTACTCCAATAGTTATAGCTGATAGAAAATGGTAAATGGGTATATACCATGAAAAATAAATGTGATTAACAAAGAATAATCAATAATTTCAAAAATATTTAGAAAACCAAAATCATAGCATCTAATCCATAATATGCTTACTTTGAAGAATAATCCTTTGCACTAGAGGATGGTGAATTCTCTTCAGATGATTTTACCTCTTCCTATTTCTCTCCTACCTTCCTCTATATCTTCTTCATATCTTGACCAACTTCCTCAACATCAACAATCTTCTTACCATTTCTATCTTTTGACTGGCTAGGTGACCAGTTCTTGAGCCAACATTCTCTTGTAAGATGACTAATCCTATGGAAATGGAAACATGTTATACCAATTGACCTCCAAGGTCCAACACTTCCTCTTTGTGTTATCATTCTACAATTCACCAGTAAATGACCATAGTTACCACATAGTGAACATGTGACATTGAATTTCCTTTCCCTTTCATAAGGGCTTACTGGTTTATTTGGAGACCTAAGAACATATAGTTTAGACCTGTAATTCTCAACTTTATGTCCATAACTATTTCATGTGAAATAATATCCATAAAATTTATCACCACTAGATCTATTGGTAGATCTATGACTAGATCTAGATCTACATTCGTAAGTAGTATGACCATAGTTGTGATATTATATCAATAACCATCAAAATTATAAGGTTTATTCACTGGGTTTCTCCTACACACATTTGTAATGTGACCAAGCTTTCCACATTTATAACAAGCAGGTCTGTTAGGTTTATTACTTGAACTTCTTGGATCTACCTTCTTATCTATTTATGGCTTCTCAAGCTCATATTTTGATGACTCACAAGTTTTAAATATTCCTTAACTAGTGTACCCAAGACCAGTAGGGTCTTTGTGTCTTCTTTGTCTCTTCAATTGTTCATCAATATTTTTGCAAACTTTCATTATATCATTTCAACTTTTTATTTGCATCTTTCTTATTTTTTAATTCATTCTTCAATTTCCCATTCTTTTATCCAGGTCTTTCATTTTCACTTAGAATTTTTTGACTCTCCTCAGACATGTCATGTAGGCACTCATACATGATAGCATTCTCTTGAGATATTTTAAAGAATTGTTACTCTCTTTCCTTCAATGTATCTTCAACAACTTTATTAGCCTCTTCATCAACCTTCCGTGCATCTTCAATTATTATTTTCTTTTCAAGGTCTTCACACATCCTAACAAACTAACTTTCAAGATCTTTTTTCAGATTTTACACTTCTTCTTTGAGTTTCTTTTCCTTTTCCATCAGATCTGCAATTTCTTCCCTAAATTCTTTAGACATACCACCTTCAGATAGTTGATCAATGTAATCTTGTCTTTCACTTAAATTCTTAGTAAGCTCTCTCTTTTTTGCAAGATACTTCTTCATCTTTCCCTCCAGCTCATTGATCATCTTGTGTACATTATAAAGTTCCATCTCATACCTATAATTCTCCATAGTTGTAGATATTTCTCTCAAGTTGTTAGGCTTATCACCAAGAGGACCAGTTCTCTGATACCAATAGTTAAAATTATTAGGTATTAAGAGGGGGGAGGGGGTGAATCAGTACAAACAAATTATGGACTAATCCAACCACCAACCTAAATAACTTCAATAATAACTTCCTAAATACATAGCATATAATTGAATTAAAAAATAAAAGAAAATAGTATCAAGAATCCACAAAATCATCACCCATGAGACAATGATTTTTGCATGAAAACCCTTGGTTATAGGGAAATGCCATGGTGGGGATGACACCCACAAGCTCACTTTTGCAGTAAAATGAGTCTTCTATTAGGAGCTACAATTACCATTTCTAAGGGTTCACCCTATTAGGAGTGATTAGTACCTTGTTAAAAGTAAAATCAGATCTTCTTAGATCTACATCACAAGAGGATTTTAAGACTCTGTTAAGAGCTCACCCGATTAAGGGATTAACAATGAGGAACCTATTTAAGTTCACCTTGTTAAGGAATTTTCTTGTTGGAACTACTAGGAAACAACAAGTGATTGATCTAGATGCAACATTGATTGCCTATAAAATCTAATCTTTTCTCTACACTTTATAAATACTCTCAAGTTTGTCTCTATCAGATCTTTGATCGCAGCCTTTTCATTAACCATAGAAACAATAACCTTTTACAATATGAGTAGTTCCACTTATATAAACTCCTAGAATCATCTACATAAAATCAAAATGCTTTACCACACAAGGACCACATTCCAAAATGATAATCTCAATGTAAAAAACATTTCCCTATGACTGTGTCGGCTCAAAATAAGATCTGCATGATATATCTCCAAGATAGTCAAATACATTTTGACTTCTCCAATGCACCACCTTAGATCTTTCTTAAATAATAGTGTTGATTCCAAGAATGAAAACTCATTGATTCTATAAGCCTTATTACATGTCATCATAACAAAAAATATCATCGCAACTGCTATATCGCTTACTGATCTAGAATCTTTCAACTAATGCTCAAGAACACAAGTGTTCTTACCCATCTCAAAGAATGTATCAAAAAAATCTCTCTTATCGATCAACCAAATGGGTTGTAATTAGAACCACTATGTATTCTAACCATGTTGATCCTATAGCTATGAATTTTCCTCATAATTCTTCATCTATCATGACTACTACCAAAGTGTTGACCTCACTGTCTACCGATCTTCTAGACTTTCCCAATCACATATCCTTCATATAGATTGCATCCTACACTTCATTGATTGTGATACATGACTGATCTAACTTAGTTGCCATAAATGACAACCAAACTAATCAATTCCTATGACTACAACTAATATACATAAAAATGTCAATAAATCTCCCAAACTCATCATAATGCTAATTATGCAATTTAAAATAGTAATGTTTTTAATGGAAAACACATCTAACTATAAAATTAAAAGATCTAATGTAAATCACATAAAAGTAGATGTATATCTCACTATCAGAATTAAAGGTAGGTAATGCATATAATGTAGGAAGCATACAATGTAAATATATACTACTACAATCCATCTAAAGTAGATCATGCAAAGTGGATCTAACCAAGAAATCAAAAGTATGTAAGAGGAACCTATATATCTAGATGCATAAAATGTAATAAAGATATGATCTAATATAATTCATACAAGGAAATATAGATACAAAATCAGATTTTAAGTGTTATAAGTCGAGTTCACCAAATGTATAATGGGGAAAAGGGAAATAATGGATAAGATAGGTAAATCACCTTCCTTTAAGACAATTACACATTAAAGAATGAATATTCCCCACTAGGTTCAAGAGAAGACTCATAAGCTAAGTGGAACAATAGTTCCTTCACTAAAATCTATGATTGATGAAATGTAAATGGCATATTAATATGATTAAAGAGATTAATTAGATAAGATGTAGAAAAGATGAAATAATAGACTGATATTGAGTAAAAAAGTACAAATATGGAAAGTAGAGCTAAGAACTAACTAGTGTATACACCTAAAAATGGTCAAGAAAAATCAAATCAAGAAATTGAGGATAAAAGAATGAATTAATTGAAAATCAAATCCAAGAGGATTATTTAAATAGAAAAGATCAAATAATTGTGCAATTGATTTTAATCAATTAATTATATAATTAAATCTAAATTCAATCCAATCTATTCAAAAGGGAGACATGGCTAAATAAATCAATTAATAAATCCAATTATTTTCACCTACCACATGAGGAAAAAACTCATTCAACCAATGAGGTGAGAGTATTTTAAATACATGGATCACTCAAGAGGCTTTGTTATCTCCACCATCTAATTTTTCTTTCCTATCTTGAATGTCCAGTCTTGTCTCTTTGTCCCAACATTTGAAACCACCAACTCAACACACCTCTAATCATTAGTCAACCTAACTCATATCTAACTCACCTTCCTAATTTTAGGAATCCTTTAAATACAGGGAATTATTAGAGAAAAGGAATCCATGATCTTAGAGCATCATTCCTATAGAAAATTTTTTCTTGAGCTTAGCATTTTATTGGAGAATTTGTATTGAATAGTGATCATAATCGATTAGTTTAGCATAATTGAGCTAGAATAGGCATGGATCTTCATTTTATCATTTTAGGACTATCACTAATGGATACTAATCTGAGAGAATTTATTTAGCTTTTCTAGTAAGAGATCCATAAGATGCCTATTATCTCGATTTCAATTTAATTTTCTCTAAATTGTTATATTTTCTTACATTTGAATTGATATTTTGATAAAATAATATTATGAAGGTATTTTTAATACACAAAATGATGCCCACCATGGGTAATTTGCCTCATACTAACATGTTTTGATGATTTGTATGAAATGTTTGATGAATTTGTGTTGAATATTTTAAATTTGTAGGTACAATGGTGCATTTGACATAAGAAGTAGCATGTATATGGTGAAGTTTGATGCCTTTACATAGAGAATTAGCATGTATACAAAAATTTATGATGCATTTACATAGAGTTTTGACACGTGCAATATTTATTCTATCTTCTATCTTTCATTTTTCAACACGTATCAGGAGCTTTATGCTGCATTTAGATTATGTTTCAGTGCATATTAACTTTTAATCATTCAAATAACATGTATCAATAATAAAATAGCATATTTAAAACTTTTTGTGATGATTATGCTAATTATTTTGGCATTTATACTAATTATTTTGATGTGTACACAAATTCTTTTGACGTGTACACAAATTATTTTGATGTGTACACAAATTGTTTTGACACATACACAAATTATTTTGACATGTATGCTAATTATTTTGACACATATGCTAATTATTTTGACACTTATGCTAACTCTTTTGACACATATGTGAATTCTTTTAATGTGTAGCACTATTCAATTACAAATTTAAAAATCTTTATATGTGATTTAAATCAATCTTTGTTTTGCATATATCTGAGCATAAAAAGGTCCAAAAAATAGTGTGCAAGCTACTTGATCAATATAAGGACAAGGAAGAAAGAAGAATAGAAACATTTGAACAATGAATTCATAAGGAAATCATAGTGGCTAATTTGGATGACGATGCAAAGTGATATGATCATTCTATTAAAGTTGTCAATGTATACAAATCCAAATATGTCTCCTTAAATTAGATGTTGTATCCTTGAACTTAAATTTGCATGTTGAAAGGAAAGTTGAAATTTCTTTGATTTGCATTTATTCACTTTGTGTGGCCATTTGTTAAACTAACATTTGTGAAAGGGGATGCTAAGGAGCTGGAACTCTAGCCACTAGGTGAGTAAAATGAAAATAAATAAATAAAATGTGCCTAGCCTTTGCTAGATTTGGATAAGGTAAACCTAAGACCTTATACAATTACTTAACTTGTGGCCTTTCAATTTCAAAATCTAGCTTAATTAAAAGAAAATTTGAATCCTAAGTGAGGCATTAGGGATATTATCTTCACTTTTATAGTGAATCAAACTCCTATAAGTGCCAAAATTGAGAGGAAAATGAGCCAAATAATGAATAAACACATAAAATAAGCCTCATTTTTTGTGAAGGAAAGAATTAGGCCTATGCTCTTCACTTTTATAGTGAATTAGAATGCCAAACGTGTTCAAATTCCATTAGATTAAAAGGTTTGGAAAATAACATTGTTAATTGTGTTTGTAAGTGAGAAGGCAGTAGGAATAGGCTCTTCACTTTTTGGTGAATCAAAATCCTAAACCTACTTGATCATTTCATTTCATTTCTTTCATTTCACATGTTAGAGATTTGGTGGGCTTTCCTCCAGAGAACATGCCTTAACGAGGCCAATGAGAAGGATGACCCAAAATGGGAACAAGGTGAAGCCAAACTACTCCACCCACTATAAATAAAGACCTCAGTTAAGTTGAAAATATTAGATGTAAAAATATCAAATGCCTAGACTTGTAGGGATACATGTTAGGAATGGAAACACTAAGAGGGGGGAAGGGGTGAATCAATGTTCACTGTATTTTATCTTTTTTTCTTTATTCTTTAAACTGAACTTGAATACTTAAATACTGAAATGAACATCAACATAAACATGAAACATGAAGTCAACACATAACACCAATATGGTTATGGGGAAACCCAAATAGGTAAAACCCCTGATGGGAATTGACACCCACTAATATTTTGTACTAGTGTTTTATGATCCTTGTTAGAAGTTCCTTAACCTTGTTAGGAGTTTCTTTACAATATCTTTAGAAAAGTGACCTTGTCAAGGTTCACACCCTATTAGGAGTCTTTTATAATAACCCTATTAGGGGTGTGGACACACTGTCCTAGAGCTCACTACTCAAGTAGTGAAGGCTACAACCTTCTAATCTCAGATACACACTATATTTGTTGGATGGACTGTCACGGTGACACTGCTTGTCTGATCAGTTCCTTTGATGCATTGATGCTTTGACCTCTTGAAAATCTCTAATACATCTTATCATCTCTTTTCACACTTCTACTCTACTTATCTCAACTCTATAACAACTCCCATGCTAATTAAAATGGGTGCATCTAATATTTATATGCGCACACAAAACAATTAACTAGGTCGGCCCTTTAACCGATCACATATAATGCTTCCAATTGAATTGGCTCAAGCATGTTTACAAAAAAAGTTAATTATATGTCTACAACCTATTTAAAATAGGTTCATAGCCTTTAAATCATGGAAATATAACTGCTAATCAAAATGCCAACAGTCAGCTGCTTGCTCTATTCTACTCTAGCATTCACTCTCTGTGTCACTTCAACTACCTGTAACTTTGTCATACCTGCACATTTGATCATGTGCTCATAGACTAAGCATGAGTACACTCAAACTAACTTATCTTCTAGGGTGCATACCATAACTCAGTCATACGTGTTCTCTGATGCTCTAAACTACTGGTGCTCTACTTACTGTCTAGGCTTCTATACTTAGCCAATTTATGATCTTCTCATCAAGTGCCCTGACTCCAAAATAGCATATGACTTTTTTCCATAATTAAAACACTATATTAAGTCATATACACCAGTATAGTTAACTTTCCAAAAATCTCCCCCTTTTTCATTGATGGAAACAAAGGAATATGGCATAGTTACTAATTGTTCTCTTATACAAAAAACTTTTGTTATACTCTATCTTATATCTCCCTTATATTCTTTACTGTACATCTTATTTATATATCTATAACTCCATATTCTATACATACTCCCCCTTTGACATTAATGAAAAATGTGCTTCAAAATTATATCTATAAGTACTTACAGTGAGAGAACATCCAGATATGCTATCTATAGGTTTTGGATCTCTTTCTTCCAAAATGTAATCAGTGAATTAACAATCTGGAGATGGGCGCATAGTGCATACTGTATCTTCTCCATTTTATCCAAATCTATGCTAGGACCATGATCATATGTCACCATGGTGGCATTGATCTCCTTGATATTTTAATTAAGTATATCTAGTGAGGGTGCAAGAGCATTTCTAAGATGAGTTTGCCTAGCCCTTATTTTTGACATCTCCTTTTCTACCTTCTCAATCTTGTCAATTTTTCCTTAATATACATTATTGCACATATTTACATCATTGGATGGGTCTTTCACTGATTTCTTTACCTACTCTATCATAGCTTTTGCCTCTTTTATCTTCTAGAAATGGTCATCAGTTAACTTGTCCTGATCCATACAGTCAACAATGATTTTTCTTCCTTTGGCTGCAAACTCTTTCAAAGTTGCTTGTCCAACTTTGAGTGAACTAAGGTCTAGTGAGAAGTTACTGACCAATTCACTTAGCCTTTTCTTTCTATACTTCTCTTCTACAACTTGAGATGTAGATGCTTCCAAGCTAGCAAAGTTAGTTTTAAAGGTTGTGATGATGTTGCTAACATCATCAACTATACTGACCTTGGACACTTTCTTGTCTGAAGACAACAGGTTGTTCAATATGTTCATTGACTCAACAAATAGTTGATTCCTCATCACTTTTTTCTCTTTGGATTTTTCCATAGCTAAGACACTGATCTTGATTAGGTCTTCTTCTCCCCAAGAATCCAAACTAGTTGTGTCAGGTGTCGAACTTGACAACAATATTGCTAAGGGTAGTGGAGTGATAGGAGTGTTTTCCTCTACTTCTTATTTTACTTTGATTAGAATTTCAAGAGATGGATTATCTGTTGACTCACTTCTTTTTACCTCTTCTTCTCCTTTTTCTTCTTCTAACTTTTCTTTCTCTTTCTCTATTTCTTTTTCTATTACCTTTTATTCTTTTTATTTAGTTATATCCTTAATCAATGTTTCTTGTTGATTAAGAGGATTTTTACCACATAATTTCTCAACCTATTGAATTCTTAAAAAGGCTTCTTCAAACTTGTCCAAATCCATGTCTGTGGCCGCCATAGTAACTTTAACATTGTCAATGAAAATTGAATCATCCTTGACTGTCTCTATCATGGGCACAAACTTATCTACCTATGTATGTGTTTCAACTACAAGCATTGAGTCCTAGGGACCTATCATAGGTACATTAGTGGGCTCTACCACCTTGACTTCCTTTGTGGGCACTTGAGTTGTAGATGCAGTAAATGGGAACATGTGCCTATTCATGAAGACCTTCTCAAATGCTTTCTCTATTTCCTTAGCAATTAGTTCATAGTTCTTATCCATGATATTTAATGTTCTTGTCTTGGTTCTGAGGTGAGGTTTCACCAAATCTAATAGTAAGGTCTTCTCCTATAAATAACACACTAGTAAAATCTCATCTAAGATCTTCTCTCTTATTCTTAGATCTTCCTCCATTGCTTATCTCTTCAAGAATCTAAAATGTTCCAAACACTACCTAGAATCATAGTTTTCAATTCTAGCAATGTCTTCTTAAACTTAAGCATGTGTTTGAAAATCATGCCATCAATCTTTGACTTATCTATTTCACTGTACTTATCATAAAATTTTCCTATTTGATCAATCCTTCCTTCATCAACAACCCTTTTACTCAACACTTGAAGACTAGGTCTGAAACCTACCTTTGGAGGTGCTTGAGTGTTTCTTTTGCTTCTTGTTGCTCGCGAGGATGGATGACTGGTGCTAATCTCTTTCTTCCTCTTTTCTATTGTCTTATACTCTAGAGGAGTAGTAAGATCAATTGTTCCTATGGGTGCAAGAGGGGCAACGTCAGATTTAGTCTTTTGATCATCTGATTTATCAATTTTCACGTTCTTCATCTTGGGATCATCAGATTCTGTCTTTGCTACAGTTACACTTTCTATCTCCAAAGAAATATTCTCTTTCCTTTCTTTGTCTAAGTTGGCTTGGGATACTCCATAAATTTTTAGAATCCCCGAAGTGACTTTGGCAACCTCTCTTTTTGTTGCTGCATTGTTCAATACAGCATCTACTTCTCTTATTTTCTCTTCATAAGTTCCCCATCTAGGTTCATTGGGGTCCTTAGGTGCTGACAACAGAACTTGAGCATAAGCCTCAAGAATTGGTTCCTCAACCTCATATCCAAGTGGATGAATCCCCTTTGTCCTTGGTTCAACTGCTTCCATACATGTTGTATCAGTCTCCACCATAAAGCAAATACTATCTTTGTACTTTTCAACAATGCTTTTTGGAATCTTGTATCTCATCTGCATTTTGACCCTAAATGTTTTCAATTCAAGTGTCATGTAATCCTTTAGTGTGCTCTCAATAGATGCCTTGAATGATATCTGTGGTATAGTAGGAATAGTCTTGTCTAGGTATAAATCTAAAACCTTTCCAAGAATGTGGAAATACATGTATATGATTAGAGATCCAAACCTAAATATCTTGGTCTTGTCATGTTTAATAGCTTTGATGTTGTCTATAAGTTGTGCACATAGGATCTTGCATAGATTGAACTCTCCATTCTCTCTCACAAGTCTTATTACAAGAATTGTGACCACTGACACACTGTTCACCCTACTGGTGTGTTGAAACCTATACCCTAGTATCATAGACATCAATTTGATGTCTTTCTCCTCTATAGGCTCTATAGCCATTCTGCGCCTATCACTTCTTGTTTTGCATGTTTGTTCAACAATCTTTCTTACATCCTTACCCACTGGAAGAATGATGCCTATTCTTGAGAGGCATGTCATCTCATGAATAAGGTCTCTAGTGATCTGTACTGGAACTTCACCTATCTAGAATAGGTCATCATGAATTCTACCAAGTAGAATATTTACCCACTTGGACTCATAGAACTCATATGCAGTCACATATTCAATAATCAAGTGGTTTCAAGCTATGCATACTCATCGAGGAAGGTTTTATCTTGTTTCATCATGGTTTCTAAATGTGCTCTTATCCTATCAAGACCTACTAGTTCCTTCTTGCAATAAATGTATGCCCTAATATCTTCAACATGCATAACACCCATGGGAGTACAGGAGAATGCAGCTTCTAGGTCATCTAGAGTGGACTTGAATGGATGTCTTTTAAACACATATCTCTTCTTCTCCACCACATCAAATACAATGGGAGTAGCCATTACTTACTTGTACTTCTCTTTCCAAATGATCTCAAAGACTTCTTAATCAACGTGATAGATTAGGGCTTCCGCAACCGATCAAATGCACTGCAAACCACTGGTGAATTAATCTACAATCATTTTTTATCAAATTCTAGGGCTCCTCTACTCTCCAATCACTCTAATTTTGAATGAAATGAGAGATCTAAAGGCTTCTATGTACTTTAAAGTAAGAATTTTTCCATTAATGCTTGCTGCATGAACCAGGTTATCACTGATAATTTCCAACTTCCATTTTGTTAACAATCAGCTAGTGTGCTCTTGCACATAGGTTTTGCTAGTCTCCAAAAGCATAAGTCAAAAGGTGCATACTTTGATGGTAAGTATACTAGCTGCGTAGGGGTTTAGAGCTAAACTAGCTCTCCCTATGACTTTGAGAAGCATTCATCTAGATGTAGAGGGTGCATTAACTATGGATACATCCAATACATTCTCATCAACCTTATCCTTCTTTGACTCTGACCAAATCAAGCTCTCATCCTCTGAAGCTTTCATAAACTTGACTTCTGCTTTGGTATCCAATATTGTTTCTTCTAGCCTTTTAGGGCTTTCTTGACTTTGTGTCCTTGATCTACAAAACTTTGAGATGTGTCCAGCCTTGTTACAAGAGTAACAAATAACTAGAGGTCTTATATTCCTTAGCACATTGACATGTGTTACCATTTTACATTGTCTAGATGAATGACCATTTTAGTTACATATTTGACATGTAACATTCTGAGAACTTCTTACATTTGACTGATTCTGATTTCTCTAATTATAGTGAGTCTTGTTTTTCTAATTTATCTTACAATTCATAGCTCTATGACCAAATTTATTGCATGAATAATAGTAACCATTGAAAGGTCTTACCTTTGTATAGTTCCTTGCTATATGTCCCTACTTGTTACATGCATAACAAATGTGGTCTACTATCTTGTGCTCTTTCTTAGGTGGTTCAACATTATCTTTAGTTTGATCTTTAGTCTTCTTAGTATCAGTAGAGTCTTTTTGTTCTTTCATCCTTGCTCACATGTTGTCAATCTGATTTTGTGCTTCATTGTATCCAATGCAAATAGTATCTCCTTTAAGTCTTTCTGCATACAACTGAGATTCTATCAAATCAGAACTGGTGTGAAATTTATCAATGTGATTCTTTTCCGCTTTCAACTCAAATTCCAAGCTTTCTTTGTTGTTCCTTAGCTCCAATATTTCCATGTTTTCTTGCCTTAATTCTTTATTCAGTTGAAGGTTCTCTTCAATATGTTCATCATAGACATCTTGATTTTTGGTTAGCTTATCATCTAATTCTTCAATTTCTTCTTTCAGGGATGAATTTTCTTCATTAAGCTTCTTTCATTATCCTTAAATCACTGGTAGAGCATTCTTTCAAATCCTTTCTTAGCCTTTTGATGACTACTTGAGCATCACTGACTTTTTCTTTTAGTTCAATTTCTTTTTCAGATCTATCTAGGTCTTCAAGAGCAGCTTCAAGATTTCTTTTCAGATGTTTCATTTCTACTTTGTCCATGATCTCCTCAAGTGGTTAAACTTCTTTGCTGAGCACCAGAGCTCTAATACTAATTGTTAGGAATGGGAACACTGAGAAGGGGGGGGGGGTGAATCAGTTCTCACTGTATTTTATCTTTTTTCTTTATTCTTTAAACTGAACTTGAATACTTAAATACTGAAATGAACATCAACATAAACATGAAACATGAAGTCAACACATAAAAAAAAATGGTTATGGGGAAACCCAAACAGGTAAAAACTCCAGTGGGAATTGACACCCACTAATATTTTGTACTAAGTGTTTTATGATCCTTGTTAGAAGATCCTTAACCCTGTTAGGAGTTGCTTTACAATATGTTTAGTACAGTGACCTTGTCAAGGGTCAAACCCTATTAGGAGTCTTTTATAATAATCCTATTAGGGTTGACACACTATCCTAGAGCTCACTACTCAAGTAGTGAAGGTTACAACCTTCTGATCTTAGATACACACTATATCTACTGGATGAACTATCATGGTGACACTTCTTGTCTAATCAGTTCCTTTGATGCATTGATGCTTTAACCTCTTACAAATCTCTAATACATCTTATCATCTCTTCACACACTTTTTCTCTACTTCTCAACTCTATAACAACTCCCATGCTAATTACAATGGGTGCATCTAATATTTATATGCGCATACAAAACAATTAACTAGGTCAACCCTTTAACCAATTACATACAATGCTTCCAATTGAATTAGATCAAGCGTGTTTACAAAAAAAATAAATTATATGTCTACAACCTATTTATAATAGGTGCATAGCCTTTACATAATAGAAATATAATCACTAATCAAAATGCCAACAGTCAGCTGCTTTCTCTGTTCTACTCCGGCATTCACTGACTGTGTCACTTCAATTGCCTATAACTTTGTCATACCTACATATCTAATCATTCTCTCATACACTAAGCATGAGTACACTTGAACCAACTTATCTTCTAGGGTGCATACCATAACTTAGTCATACACACATGCATTGATGCTCTAAACTGCTGGTGCTTTGCTTACTATCTAGTGTTCTATACTTAGCCAATTTATGATCTTCTCATCAAGTGCGCTAACTCCAAAACATCATATGACTTTTTTTCCATAATGAAAACACTATATTAAGTCATATACACTAGTATAGTCAACTTGCCAATAATACAAGCCTCAATTGTGCATTCACGGCTACATGTTCCTTGTGTGATTCATTTGATATTTTTGTTTGGAACTTGAACTAACAATGCCAAATTAATCTAGTGATCTCTACCTTTAGAGCCATTTTAAACATTAAATCTGACCTTATGTAGATTGCATGAGGTGACTTATTGTGCAAGACCTGTGTAAATATTCTCAAATATTCAACTCTTTGTTTAGGGGTTAGAATTGAAAAACCATTGTTATTGTAATTATTGTGCTTTAATTTCTATGATTAAAAAAACAAAATATCCATTAAGATCCAAAAATTAATTAAAAACAAAAATTAAAAGGGATATACTATTCACAAAATCCAAGACTGGGAAAAAGAAAAGGATACATCATCTAAAAAATCCTCATTAAGATCAATGTTTCCTTTTCTGTATGATCATAATCCTCCATCCATGTATTCATATTTTTCAAATGAAAATACTACTCCTAAATCTCATATCAATTGTGTGTTTGATCGAGAAGAACATCATGAAAATCCTATCTTTGATCAAGAACATCTTAATGATAACCCAATCTTTGACCAAGAATTTATTTCACAATCTCAAGAAGATTCCATATTTGATCAAGGAAATTAAGAGAAATTAGTCCTATCTCAACAATCCTCATCACATGATAGTGGAAAATTAGATCATCATGATATTGAAACTCAAATCCCTTTGGTCAACACAAGTACATCTCAACATCCATTAGATAGATTATTTATTCCTTTGGGACAATCATACGAATTAGTTTTGGAAAAAATCCTTGAAAATGATCTCATTAGGTTGCCTCAAATCACTTCATGTGGTTTTATCTTTTTGAGAAACTATCGTGCATATCATATATACATAATGAACATGAAAATTCAGATTTCATGGAGTTGAAGCATAAAATCCAATATCTTATTGATGATGACCTAATCAAAATTAAAGATCCTAATGACTCATATAATAAAGATACTACTCTCAAGAAAGATCAAACTCATGAACCTATGTATATTATTGGTTTTCTTATAGCCTCCACCTCTTCCAACACTCACATATCTCCTAAAGAATAAAATATAGCAAACATGCCTCTATCGAGCAAAGAACCTAATTATTTTCATGATGACTATGTATACTCTCAAGGACTACCTCTAAAAGAGATCCAAGCTAACCTACATCTTTCTAAAAACTTCTTTCATGCTTAGAAGGTTATAGACACCAAGCCTTCATGTGCTACAATGCCTATCATGCCTATTTAAAATGAACCTCCATAATCAATTCAAAAATTCCTCATGAAGATCTAAACTCCTACATTGTCCTTAGATGTGGCTCCATGTCAAGAGACTAAGCCAAAGTCTAAAGAAACAAGCATAATTAAGGATCAAGATCAAGATATTATCCCTCCTTATTCTATAGTTGACAAAAGTCCCATACTCCAAGAATCCCATGATGATCCCATCATACCCTTCCATTTTTTTCAAGAAGATATCCTTCCACACCAAGAGTTCCATATTCCTTCACCTCCTATATCCTACCCATCTCCTAAGAAAGACCAAAATATCCTTTCCATCCCTGATGAACTTGTTGAAAATAAAAAGAAAAACACTATTCCTATGCTATCCAAAGATCCTTGTCAAGATCAAAGTACCCTGACATTCTCTAAAACTTAAATTATCCAATGGGTGTTTATATGTACTTGTCAAGAATGAATCCCCTCAAGCTTAAACTACTCCTATCAAAGTTGATCCTATGAAATCAACTCATAAGCCTATTGGTATAAAGATAAATCCAAAAGATGAGAGACTTGGACATGCAACTCACTCTAAAGATGTTGATATTTCTCCCACATCTCATTTACCTCCATTTTCATATAAGCATCATCCTTATAAATCCTCCAAATCCATCCTTGGTCCCTATATCCCAAACTTGAAACCTTCATATCCTCCATCTATATTGGGTCCTTACATCCCTCCATCTCTTATTCATACCATCCATAGCTTTCCATTCACTTACCCTACCTATATCAAGATCAAAAAAGACATGTATCCTTGAACCCTCCATATCAATCTTATTCATCTACCAATCCCAAGTCTTTTGGAAACAATTTGGATAAGAAAAATAAAAATAAAAAATCCAAGAATTCACTTATATACGAAGATCACTATGTCCAATCTACTCGACATGTGAATACAAATCAAAATGAAATATTAAAGAGACCACAAAGGTTCATCAAGAAAAAATAAAATCAAAGATAATGTGGGTTCCTAAATCCCTCATTGAATAAGTACATTCTAAAGCATCCAAAAGAAAAGAAAAATCAAAGACTATGTAGATTCCCAAGTCACTTTTGAAGGACTTGCATATAAAATAAAAATCAAAGTTGATATTCAAGCTTCCAAAGGCTTCCACTCCATATTATCCCAAACATTTTCCATCTTATCCATCCATTTTGGGTCCTTGTATCCCAAGATTCATATCCTCTCCGACATCAAATCTTTCATCTGTTTCACCCATTTTTCCTCTATTATTTCACTACCCTTAAGGTGTGTGTCAATTTTTTTTTAAACAAAAGTTGGTGAACCACTTATTTTTATTAATTTATAGACAAAAAAATTGGTTCAAGGGCTCAACTAGGAAAGGACCGGAAAGAAAACCGAGTATCCTTTCCTAAATACAATAGAAAAAGATAGAAATAGCCCAACAAAGAAGCCTAGAGAGCCAACCCCACCTAGAGAGATGCATTCTCCTGATCTAATACAAGAAGATAAAAGCCCAAAATACATTTTACAATATCTGATTTGTGGGCTTAATTAATAAAATTTACAAATCCCTTACTATTTAAGTCATACTTGGAGCATCAGAAGAAGGTATACCAACCACATGTCATCATTCCACAACACATTCTAAAAGGAGAAGGTGTGTGTCAACGTTGATCTTGTTAATACTTATTATCCTCCTATTAATTATCCTTCCATTCCTCATCTCACACCCACACATAGAAATAATTGTTATCCTCTCATTCTATATCCTTACATTTCCCTTATCCAATCCATCACATAAATCTTTAGCCACCCTCTACCTTATCCACCATATCATCTTTCCATTACCCTATCAACATCTTTTAGCATACCTTTTAGTGGCCTTGGCCTATCATATCATACATTGTCAAGGAGTATCCAAAGATTGTGAGGCTTGAGACCCTCCAAAAGTAAAAAATAGAAAAAAAATTTAAAAAAGAGAAAAAAGTGCCTTGGTGAAAACCTAGTAAACAGGCGCCTTAGTAGCAAAAAAAAAATAAAAAAGAAGAAAAAAAGTAGAGAGAAATAATCCATCCTATGGTGAAAACCACTTCTAGTGGCACCTTGGGAAAGTACCATGATGAAAACTTGACAAGTAGGCATCATGCATAAACCTTCCTCTTCCAATCTGTACTTGGGGAAAATTTCCATCCATCTTATCCCAATCTTCCTACCATTTATCCCACTTGCATTTGTATTCCCTCTTTCACCTTTGGCCTTGACAAGTTTGAGCTATCCATGAGCATCAAGTATCTTGACATGTGTTATCCTATCCATCATCTTGTACTTTTTCAATTGTTGCATCCATGTTACCTTATCATGATATTTCTTATCCAAAGTCAACCATCACTCATAGCCTCCATCGAGCCTTATCTTATCTAAATCCTATCCAAATCGACCCCTTGATCATGATCCAAATGAAGAATGAAAGAATGAAAAAATCTGTAATCAAAAGTCTCTTGACATATCCACTCTTTTGGACCACATGCTTTTCATGACACCAGGTTAATACCCTATATGTCATCTTGTATTATATCATTGGATTTTTGTTGCTTATCCAAAACACGCTTCACATTTCTATATCTTTTTTCCTATCTTGGGTTATCTTATGGAGGTCATCTTTTAGGGTTGCATTCATTTGCTTCATCCATCATCCATTAGCTTGCTAATCCATTTTTCATATCCTATACCTTGCTAGACATTGGGGGATATTTCTTGAGAGTTAGTAATCTCTAGAAAATCTAAAAAGTGAAAAATTGGTCCTAAGAAAATCCAAAAATATCTTAAAAGTTTTAAAATTAAACAAAAAAAAATCTTTAAAATTCTAAAAATATCAAATATCTTTAAAATCCAAAAAAATAAAAAATCTTTAAAATTCTAGAAATATCAAATATCTATAAAATCCAAAAAATATTCAAAATCTTAAAAATCTTAAAAATCAAATATCTTAAAAATAAAAATAAAATAAAAAATCTTAGAAAAAAAACAAAAAAAAATCTTTAAGAAATAAAGAAAAAGAAAAAATCATAAATTTTTAAAAGTTGCATTGCCAAAAAAAAGCATTATCATTATTGAATCAAACCAGGGGCACAATCTAAACCTAATGAGTTCATCAAAATAGACATAAGCATGACACACAAGTTGACTCTAAATCAAGAATAACAACATTTGAAATTTCAAAAGATCTAATGATTTTAAACATCCAAGCATTCAAACAAGATCAAGATTCAAATGAAAACATCAACATTAAAATCAGGCTCAACATCAAAATCTAAAGGATCAAAATGGATGAAGTTATATTGAAATATGGATCTACAAACAAAATAAAAAATATTCAAAGTGTTACTAAATATTTGGAGTCATGTCTTTTTAGCAAATTGATGATGTTTTTGACTAGATGAGAAATGATGAAGGCATGATACTTTCTTGATTTCTGTTTGAGTGCTTGTCAAGTTGATTCATAGTAGTATGTAAGTTCATCTAAAGACATGATCATCAAAGAATCATCGAGGACATTTGCATATGAAAGGGATCAATTCTTTATCTATTTACTTGAAACATTAAAATTCAAGGAAAGTGGTATTCATATCACCATGGTTGAAAATCTAACCACTAAGGGTTGTACCAATTTTGTGTTCCAAAAGCTCAATGATGAAAAATTAAAAGCATTCCTTTTAAAAGTGACAATTAACTGCATTCATATATATTAATTTTGCATGTTATAAAGTTGAAGGATTTCTTTAATCAGGAGGTGAGTTAATCATGATCACATTCAAATGTTTCTCAATATGAAAATGTACATAATCAAATGTCCATGAATGTCCATAATCAAAGTATGAATCAATTTCATTAAATGTTTGATCCATCAAATAACTAATGCTACATCAATGATATCATCAACATGCATCTAATCAACTAGGGGCAACCTCACTTTTTTTAGCACTTGTACTTATGTATGCACCTGTGCCAATAGATGACCCCGTTCTTCTACCAATCCCTAATTTTTCATCATGAGAACATATGATTAACCCCGTATCATTGAAACATATAACTAAGCTTATCAAATCAAATATCAATCGGTCTAATCATCCAATTTCTCCTCAAATGTTAATAAATCATCCCATCATCTAGTTTCTCACCTTTGACCGCATCAAATTTCCTAACACTAGATCTTGAGGACATAAAATAAACCTATCAAATTGACATCAATACCAAATCAAGCAAGTGATTATAACTGACATAAAGTCATATCAAAACATCATCAACTTATCTCAAACATCAACAACATTTTATCAATCAAAGCTTTTCTCGACAATTTTTCTCATGACTAGGGTATTTTTAAATTGATTTTATTGAGAAACAAATCAAAATTTCCCAAACTCAACCAAATAATCCAAAATCATTTTGATTCATTTCTCAAGGGGGTATGCATATCACATCAATGTCATAATTCAAATCAGGGGCATTGAACGTAATTTTTTTTGAAAGTGTCAGTGGGGCATCCTAATTAGGTTTTCCTTCAAATCAAAACATCATATTAGGAGTTCAACATCATATCAAGAATATTCATCATCAAATCAATTAAGAGTCAAATTAGTCATCAAGATCAGATTAGGCATTAGTTAATCAAACATCAGACATTATTTGAACCAACGCACTTCACACGTTGATTCTAAGAGGGGCATTTGTATACACCTAAAATTGGTCAAGAAAAATCAAAGAAAGTAATTGAGGATCAAATAATGAATTAATTTAAAATCAAATCCAAGAGAATTAATTAAATAAAAAAGATAAAATAATTGTGCAATTGATTTTAATTTATTAATTGTATAATTAAATCTAAATTCAATCTAGCCTATTCAAACGGGAGACATGACTAAATAAATCAATTAATAAATCTAATTATTTTCACCTACCACATGTGGAAAAAACTCATTCAACCAATGAGGTGAGAGTATTTTAAATACATGGATCACTCAAGAGGATTTTTAATCTCCACCATCCAATTTTATTTTGCTATCTTGACCGTCCATTCTTGTCTCTTTGTCCCAATGTTTGAAACCATCAAATCAACACACCTCTAATCATGAGTCAACCTAACTCATATCGAACTCACCTTCCTAATTTTAGGAATCCTTTAAATAGATGGAATTATTAGAAAAAAGGGATCAATGATCTTAGAGCATCATTACTATAGAAAATTTGTTTTTGAGGTTAGTATTTCATTGGAGAATTTTCATTGAATAGTAATCATAATGGAGCAATTTAGTATAATTGAGCTAGAATAGGCATAGATTTTTATTTTCTCATTCTAGGAATATCACTAATGGATGCTAATTTGAGAGTATTTCTTTAGATTTTATAGTTAGAGATCCATAGGATTCTTATTATCTTGATTTCAATTCAATTTTCTCTAAATTTTTATATTTTCTTACATTTGAATTGATATTTTGATAAAATAATCCTATGAAGCTAGTTTTAATACACAACTAGTAGGTAAAATTTGAGCTAAAAGTGGTAGGTATAGGCCACAAGTCATCATGCACCTAGGGAAAAATAACCAATAGTGATTCGTACTTGGAACCTTGGTCAAACCCTTTTTTAAGAATCAACATTGAAACTATAAATAAATTGCATAAAAAGTTATGTAAAAAGGAAAATGGTATATTTACCTTGCATAAACCCTCATGGATGGATGTATAAATCACTCATACCCATGAATATGCTTGACATCCAAATATTTGACCTTTTAATGTGATGTAGAATCAAGTATGACCTTATAAGTACATGGATCTATGAATTCCACTCATAGATCTTGAATGTTGATATGCTTGAAAACACTTGTAAAGGAGAGAGAAGAAGAATGAGAGAAAAATATTCTTGTTTGATTGATAATTCCTCTTCTTGGCCATTATGGGAGATAAAATTTCTTCAATGGTAGAATATTTACTTTGAATTGATAGATCTTGAATAAATGGAGGCTTGGAGATATTGAACTTAGATTATTTCCTTCAAATATTGAATCCAAGTGCTCAATTTATCTTTCATTACTTGATTGCAAAAACCCTTGTACTTGAATATCATATCTTGGTAGAATAATAGGATGTCAAAATTAGGAGAGATAAGGTCCTTTTATACTTTAATCCATCATTTTTTTATTTAAAAATGATCTAGGTCAAGCAAAAATTCAAAAATCCTGCTAATACCTTGACATCAGGCCCTGGGAAAATTTTGGGCCCCAAATCCCTAGGACAAAATTCCATTGGAATTCTTTACCATTGAAAATGAACCCAAATTCATAGGAGATGTCAGGATGGATGAAAAGAGGCAAGGGAAAAAAGACAAATTTCTAGGATTAAGCATAAAAAGCATTTAGACCTCAAAATTGCCAAAATGGGTTCTAATAGGTCCTATTAGAATGATTTTTGAATAATTGAGGGGGGGTGAATTAGTTATCTTTAGGTCCAGATGTACTAATTCAACTTTTCAACGTTACAACAAACTTAGATCTATTCAATAATTCACCTAGTCTCTATAGAATATATCAGTAACATAAAACTTGCAGTCCATTGTCCAAAAGTAATCAACTTGCAGAATATAAAGCTTTTAACAAAATAACACATCAAATAACATTCACATAATTGTGACACCAGGATTTAACATGGAAATTGAATATGGGAAAAACCACTAGTAACATGCTACCAAATTTTCACTCTTCTAAAGTGAGCTCTGTGAGGAGCTAACCCATTTAAAGGTTACAATAAACACTGCTAGGTGTGACCCTGTTAAAGGATTTAATCACCTTGGTAGGATTGGATTGGTTAGAGGACTTAAGAACATTCCATTAGAATGTCACCTTTATTAAATGGTTTACAAAATGACTGTTAGGTCAACCTTGATTAAATGATTTTAACTGATATAATGGTTAGAAAGTAATAGTAGGTTCTAATTTGAAATATACAACTCACTTTAAAAATATAGATCCAATATGCTCATATGTTGATTTACTAACTGAACTTCATTACCATCTCCATCTCTGATCTACTAAAAAATCCCTTCAAGCAATCACCAAAACTCTATTGAGCTCTTCATATCTCTTCTCAGCCTTATGCTTAGGCTCACCAGTAAATAACATCAACCTCTTCCCACATACTGCATAACCCAAAATTAGGTCATCCTTATACCTCCTTGATTAGGTAGCTTAATATTTTGTCACTTAATCTCTTCTGTAGATCTTAGGTTTAGGTCAGATTCATCGAATCCTTCCAATATTTTGTTTTCCTCCTTATCCTTGTAGATACTTCTTAAAAATTCTCCTTGAATCCATAAGAAAATGGTTTACCATGCATTAAATGATCCAAGTCATTCATCTTTATCTTCAACACATTTTACATATCCCAAGAATTCAATTATATCGGTTGGGAATCTCAATTCCTTCACAAGCTATAAATTACTAACACTCGATCAATATTTTATTCATCT
The DNA here is from genome assembly GCA_027943335.1 of Chamaecyparis obtusa. Classification (NCBI taxonomy): domain Eukaryota; kingdom Viridiplantae; phylum Streptophyta; class Pinopsida; order Cupressales; family Cupressaceae; genus Chamaecyparis; species Chamaecyparis obtusa. The sequence continues at coordinate 1,838,586 of BSBK01002848.1, forward strand.
GCTCGATCATCACTGGATAGCTTGGTCATTGCTAAAACTGTTCTTCTTGGAAAACATTGTCTTTGCTTGATTAATTCTCTAATTCTTGGTAATTACTGGTACTCGGTCAACACTAAAATTTTCTCAGCTTATACTGGCACTCAGTTGATACTAGCATCACTCAACTTATAGTGAATTTCTTCACTTTTGCTCGATTAGGCCTATGCTTCCAACTTTCTTTGTTGATTTCTTCTATGTTTCAAATCAACTAACTTCTTCACTTAATGTTATAAATAGAAAATACATTACCTTGCCAATGTGCCAACTAATCAAGTACCCATTGTAGTTTCTCTTAACTCAACCTTTCACTAGGTCCTCTTTTTATCTCCTCTTTTAAAATCCTCTTCATCAATCAAAAGATATTGTACTTTACTAGATAGCAATTGTCTCACCAATTAAGGTTTGACATGAATGACAATATAAAAATTATTTCGATTCTAGTTTCCAACAATCTCCCTCTTTGGCATTGATGACAACACCACATGCACAACCATAAAATCCATATGCATAACTTCACCATACAATCCCAAAAAAATTTTGCATCTACATATCATCTCCTTCATGGATAGATTTCTCTTTTCTTTATCTGTTCACCAATTTACTAAATCTCTCCCTCTTTGCTTAGGGTAACTCCTTTTGAATATTTTTCTATATCTTTCTCTCAGGTTCACTAAATCTCTTCATCTTTGACAAAAATTCCAAAGACATTCATCTTCACCATGTAGATATCTTCATGTCAGTTTTCTAAACTTCTTACTCCCTCCATCATATTTCTTATGATTGATCAACATCTTGTGCTTTACTCTTCACAACTTTAGGCAACTCCTAAAGTGTGACCTTCCTTGCATCAATTTTTCATATATTTTGATTAGTACATTTGATGCAATACTCCTAAATGATTATGGCTAGCCTTAGTTAGGGGAATCACCCCTAATTTTCCTCTTAGATACCTCAGTATCCTTTTCACTGCCATCATGTGATTCTCCTTAGGATTGGCAGAAAATCTTGCAACAATCCCAACTGCTAGGGAAATATATGGTCTGTTGTGAATAACATATTGTAGCTTTCCAATCATAGACTTGTATAAGGTTTGATTCACTTTAGCTATATCATCATTTTTTGATAGTTTCTATCTAGTATCCATGAGTGTACTTACTAGTCTAGAATCCTCCATGCCCAAAGTTTTCAATATCTCCTTGACATACTTAGATTATGTAATATAGATACCTTTCTTCATTCGATAAACTTGCAAACCAACAAATAATTTGATCTTTCCAAACATAGACATCTCAAATTCAGTTTTCATCTCATTTGAAAATGTTTGGCATAGTGCATCTTGTCCTCAAAATATGAATCATCAACAAATATTTCAGCTAACAATATCCATTTACCTTTTTCAGTTTTCAAGTATAGATTTTTGTTTTCATTAGTTCTTGCAAATCCAATCTTAATCGAGTAATTATGCAATCCCTCACACCATGCTCTGGGGGATTGCTTCAATCCATATAGTTCTTTGTGTAGTTTACAAGCCATGTTCTTCTTTCTTCGATCAAAAAATCCTTCTGGTTGTTCAATGTATACTTCTTCTTCCATTATTCCATTCATAAATGTAGATTTTACATCTATTTAATATACTTTGAATCCTTTGTAAGCTACATATGAAAGTAGAGTTCTAACTCCTTCCAATCTAGTGATTGGGGAAAATGTCTCCCCATAGTAATTGCCTTCTTCCTATGCATATCCCTTGCATAACAATCTAGCTTTGTTCCTTGTGACTTCTCCATGTTCATTCAACTTATTTCTGAACACCCACTTTATTCCAATAACATTCTTGTCCTCTGGTCTTAGCACTAGGGTCCTAGTTTTTTTATTTTCTATCTTCTCAATTTATTCATTCATGGCTTGGATCCAATCTTCATTCTCCAAAGAATCTTTCACTGTCTTAGGCTCAAACTCACATAACAAGCATGTTTGATCTTTCAACTTACTTCTTGTCATGATTGTAGATTCTTTAGCTCCAATGATTTTTTTGGTTTATGACATCTTCTCACATATTGTGCTAATGTAGGTGTTGATCTCCTTTCTTCTTTCTCTTGATCTTCAGGTTCATTTTGTAGATTCTCTGATTCCTCTCCTGATTTCTTGACAACATCCTCCTGATGCTTGACATTTTCTTGTTGTGACTTGGTAGGTTCTTGTTGTTGCTCGACATTTTTTTTTTCTAGTACAGGTATATTACTAGTCTCTTCTTTCTCTATGTATACAAAAGATCTGTAATCTTCAAGTTCCTTCTTACATTCAATTTCATTATTTTTTTCATATTTATCAACTCTAACATTTTCACTTTCCACAACTTTGTTAGCATTAGAATTCAAACACTTATAATCTTTTCTCTTATTAGAATAACTAAGGAATATGCCTTCATCACTTTTAGCATCAATTTTTCCATTCCTATTGTCCTTCAGTATATATAATTTTCTTCCAAAGGCTTTAAATTATTTCACATTAGGTGCATAACCACGCCATAACTCAAAATGTGTAGCATTTGTACCTTTCTTGATTTATACTTGGTTCAAGGTATAAGCAATTGTACTTACAACTTCTCTCTAGTACTTTTGTGCAACATTCTTCTCTATCATCAGTGTTCTAGCACAATCCATAATTGATCTATTTCTTCTCTCTAATATACCATTTTGTAGAGGTATCCTTGGTGCAGACATTTGTCTCTTTATTCATCTATCATTGTAAAATATGTTGAAATCATTTGATATGAACACTCCTCCTCTGTTAGATCTCAGACATTTCTAGATTTTACCTATTTCTTTCTTAAATTTTGCTAAATACCACTTAAACAAATGAAAGGCATCATATTTTTCTTTAAGAAACATCACAATCATCATTCTAGACTAGTCATCAACAAACATAATGAAATTTTTATCAACGCGGTAACTTTGCACACCAATAGGTCCACAAAGGTTAGTGTGAACCAATTCCTAAATATCATTAGAAGTATATGTCTAGCTCTTGAAACTAGACTTTGTCATTTTTCCCTTGACATTGTTTACACATCACATTATCAAGTTTCTTCAATTTTGGTAATCCTCTAACTTTTTTCATCTCACTAATGCTTACCAAATTTTCAAAGTTCACATGAAGCAACCTCTTATGCCATAACCATACATCATCAAATTGTGCAAACAAACATGTTTTTTCAGATAGGTCTAGATATAATAAATTACCTCTTGTATGTTCTCCACTTCCAATTAGCTCACCAATGGCATCAAATATTTTAGCCTTTTTGTGATGAAACACAACTTGGTAACTAGTAGTGTTCAACTCTACAACACTCAATAGATTATAGTTAAGACCTTCAACCCAATAAGCATTGTCACATCTGATCTTATCAGTCAATCTTCTTGATCATTTTCCCTTCACAAGATATGGTGCATCATTACCAAACTTAACACTACTACCTCTATAATGATTTAGGGCTTCAAACTTACTTTTATCACCACTCATGTGATATGAGAAACCACTATAAATTATCCATCTATCACCTTTACTCACATATGAAATAAGTGCAATTTTCTCATCTTCATCAGAATCATCTTTCATAGAGACATAAACAACTTCTACATCACAATCATCAAATTCACTTGATTCACTATCAATTTCTTCTTCAATAATATAACAAGACTTCTTACCTTTATCCTTTTATTCCTTATACCTTTTGTGATCTCTATATTCCTTTTATCTTTATACTTGCTTTCCCTTCTTTCATCATTTTCATTCCTATCAAGGCATTTTGTTGCAATATGGCCAACTTTGTTACATGAAAAATAGATTATAGGAAGTTTAACTTTAAATTTTCATTTTCCTCTTGGTAGCCTTCTAGCCATAAGTGCCTCAAGATCATCTAGATCATCATCTAAAGTGTCAATATTACCGTCCCTATTCACACATCTTTTTCCTTTCTTAGACTTATGAAGAACCCTTTAAGATTTGAATGCGGATTCAATATTATGAGTAGTGAAATTATCAAAATTTGACAACTCAAAAGTAGTAAGCCTACCAAAAAGTCCTTCCAAATTTAAGATGTTACCAGGAGTAAATATTGATTCTTGTATTGCAGAAAATCTAATAGCATATATAGGAAGGAGGGTTCTCAAAAGTTTTCTAATAACAGTTTCATCATCAATATTTCCATTAGCTCCTCTAATAGCATTCACTACCTCTTTAACTCTCCCACAATGTTGAACAATGCATTCTCCTTCTAGCATTCTCATTTCATCAAACTTACCTCTCAAGCTTTCAGATTTGGCTCTCAACACATTTGCGTCTCCACCATGGATAGCTTCCAGTGTGTCCCACATTTTATTTGCATTTGTATAGTCCTTGATGTATTCAAATTTAGGATAGCTTAGGGCTAATGCAATCTCCAACATTTCCTAGTTGTATTCTTGATTTTCCTTCAAACTGGTACATAATCATGTTCCACATAATATTTTTTTGAATCACCAATACCATCTAGGTGCAACTTCATCAAACTTTGTCATGCAGGAAAGTTCTTTTTCAGCTTTGGTACCTCCTTTTTGTACATCATGATCATTAGCTTCAAGTACCTTTAAACATTTTCCTTACAAGAACCATAAGCTCTGATACTAATTTTTAGAATTGTTTTAGAATAAATGAGAGGGGGGTGAATTAGTTATCCTTAGGTCCAGATGTACCAATTCAACTTTTCAACATTACAACAAACTTAAATTCATTCAGCAATTTACTTGGTCTCTATAGAATATATCAGTAACATAAAAATTGAAGTCCATTGTCCAAAAGTAATCAATTTGAAAAATATAAATCTTTTAACAACATAACATATCAAATAAAATTCACACAAGTCTGACACCAAGATTTAATGTGGAAACCCAATATGGGAAAATCCACCAGTAACATGCTACCAAATTTTCACTCTTATGAAGTGAGCTATGTGAGGAGCCAACCATGTTAAAGGTTACAATACACACTGGTAGGTGTGACCCTGTTAAAGTATTTAATCACCTTATTAGGAGTGACCTGGTTAGAGGACTTAAGAAGATCCCATTAGAATGTCACCTTGATTAAAGTGTTTACAAAATGACTGTTAGGTCAACCTTGATTAAAGTATTTTAACTGATATAATGGTTATAAAGTAACAGTAGGTTCTGATATGAAATATACAACTCATTTTGCAAATATAGATCCAATACGCTCATATGCTAATTTACTAACTTACCTTCATTACCATCTCCATCTCTGATCTGCTCAAAAATTCCTTCAAGCAATCACCATAACTCTATTTATGTCTTCACAACTCTTCTTAGCCTTTTTCTTAGGTTCACCAGTAAATAACATTAACCTCTTCCCACATACTACATAACCCATAATTAGGTCATCCTTATACCTCCTTGATTAGGTAGCTTAATCTTTTGCCTCTTAATCTCTTCTGTAGATCTTAGGTTTAGACCATATTCATCGAATCCTTCCAACATTTTGTTGTCCTCCTTATCCTTCTAGATACTTCTTAAAAATTCTCCTTGAATCCATAAGAAAATGGTTTACCATGCATTAAATGCTCCAAGTCATTAATCTTTATCTTCAACACATTTTACATATCCCAAGAATTCAACTATGTCAACTGGGAATCTAAATTCCTTCACAAACTATAAATTACTGATACTCGGTCAATACTGTGTTCATTTGCTCGGTCATCACTAAAAAATTTCTTCTCATAAAACACTATCTTCTCTTGGTTAATTCTCTGATACTCGTTAATTATCATTTCTTGGTCAACACTAAAATTTTCTCAGCTTATATCGGCGCTCGATCCACACTAGCATCACTTGGATTACAATGAATTTCTTCACTTTTTCTCGGTTAAGCCTAAGCTTCCAGACTTTCTTTCCTCATTTCTTCTATGTTTCAAATCAACTAACTTCTTCACTTAGTGTTATAAATAAACAACACATTACCTTTCCAATGTGCCAACTAATCAAGTACCCATTGTAGTTTCTCTTAACTCAACCTATCACTAGGTCCTCTTGTTATCTCCTATTTTCAAATCCTCTTCATCAATCAAAAGATATGGTACTTTACTAGATAGAAATTGTCTCACTAGTTCAGGTTTGACATCAATGACAATATAAAAATTGTTTCAATTGTAGTTTCCAATAGGTCCTAGTAAAGTATCCCATAATAGGTGCTAACATTTTAGGACTACACAAACATTATGATTATGTAGAAGTTATATGCATTTATTTGATGTACTTATTGATGGACTTGATTCTTTTATGTTATTTATGGTGGCCATGGACATTAGAATTTCATAATAACATTATGGACTATGATGGACATTGATGATGTATATGATGATGCAGAGGATATCCTATATGTATCTTTTATATGTGTGTATGGATGCATATGTACTATTTGATGATTTATGTATGATATTTTTATGTAGAAGTTATATGCATTTATTTTATGTACTTTTTGATGGACATGATTCATTTATGTTATTTATGTTGGACATGGACATTAAAATTTTATAATAACATTATGGACTATGATGGACATTGATGATTTATATGATGATGCAGAGGATATCATATATGTATCTTTTATATGTGTGTATGGATGCATATGTACTATTTGATGATTTCTATACGATATTTTTATGCAAATGAAACTTTATGATGCAAGATATGGATGCAAATACTTATATGTATGAGATGCAAATATATAACATGTTTATTATGATGATGTATGCACAATTATGGTGTTGGATTTGTAATGGAAAGTTAATTACTGATAGGGGAGGGATGAATCAGTACTCTAAAAACTTTTATCAACCTTTGTTAACTTGATTTGTATTGTTGTCATATATTCTAATCATTTACTCAACTAAAATATTTGCATGTAACATCATAAAACATAGAAATAAAAATATGAAAACATAATTCATAAAACAATAATTTTTGGTCTCCCATAAACCCTTGGTTAGAGGGAAAAACTATGGTGGGGATGGTACCCACAATCCTTCACTACTGCAGTAAAAAGGTTGGTCTGTTAGAGCTACAATGTTTAGCTACTTCTAATAGCTTACCCTATTAGGAGTACAAAAAGACTTATGAAGTCTACCTTGTTAAAGGATTTTAGAATCTCTAATCTAAGAGATGTACCATGTCAAATGATTTACAAAATAAGACCTATTAGGGCCTACCCAATAGTGGAATTTTACAATTCTGAATACAATATAAATCAGTACTAAATATGTCTTTAATAATACATCAAAAAATGTTGTTTAGACTCATTGTGCTTAATAACATCTTTACCTCATATGTACTTTAGTTCCTTTCACTCAAAATTCAATTTTTGTACTCGGTAACCTCAAATCTGATTCAGCTTCTTAGTTATACTCTAACTACTCTATACTTGGTAACCTTAATCAACTTCACATCACCATCACATTAATTTTTCATCCTTCTCATTATTCTTCTATGTCTCCTCTCTCTCTTTGATCTTCATACTCTGTTCTTTATATACTTTGTAATGCCCCACTAGGGAACTCAAAAGAACTTAACCTAACAAGCAACTAAGTTTGCGGAATAATTTTTTTTAAAGTTAACATACAAGATAAAAACCAATGCAGAAGCAATTACCATTAACTCACATAACATAAACAATCAACATAGGTTACAACTCTCAAGAGCTCCTTGATAAAGATTACTTAACATAAATTAATAATATAGATAAGGTACAATTATGAAAATCACATAAGCAAATGAAAGATAAAAACAACATCACCTAGAAGATAACATAATTACATCTGGTACCATAAGGTATCCATAATAACCTCCATGCACTACACATGTCACAAGGTATGTAAAATAATAACTGAAAAGAAGTACATCATGATATCTCTGAAGAACTGATACAATTGTACAAGATCACAAGGAAGAAGATCATGAAAAAGAACACCTCTCCAACAATGAAGATCAAGAAGGAACAACTGCTACAGGGATCATCCAGCACTGGTGCATGAACGTCAAAATCTCAAATGATAAAAGAACCACTACCACCCAACCTCATAAACCTAAATGGTCCACTCCCACTGTGCTGAGGAGATAACAATAGATCCCACTCAGATAACCAACATTAAATAGATCAAGCTAAGGAAAGGATTCCTTAAAGCTCTCTAACTCAATGTGAAAAAGTAATAATGTCATGAAAGACTCACTATTCCAGAGGCAACCAACACATGTAGGATAACTAGACTATGCATAGGAAGGTGTCATCATGTACGTCTAACCCTTGAGTCTCATCTTGGTAATCTTGTTGGATCCTGGCACTCAAGTGACCAGACACAGTATCAATGACCTCTCGTACTGACGAAGTCATCAACTATGCCAACTCATCCCTTAAAAGGGGGCAAGTCATCTTCTCAACACCATCTTAGTCTGTACTAGCACTAACGCCTGGGTGAGGACCATACCTTATTAGGTTCATTTTTAAGTCTCTAAATGTTATATTTAGTTATCACTTGATTAAGATACTTAACAATAAGTGATCCTGGCAGCCACTTGTGGGCTCCGGCACTTATTGCAAGCCACCTCCTACTACATATCTAGGTAAACTACCCTAGGCTCACAGATCTCTCCTAGATCTAATCAGGTATACCACTAGGTAATTCCACATCCATATTCCCACAAAGAACCAGGAATGAATACCAAGATACCATAATAGAATACATAACATCATGAGCCTAATGATCAAACAGGAGTGATAATCAGATAAAGTTCACACACACACCAAACATAGTTGAAACATAAATATCTGACACATACCCCAGCCTCTGTATTTTCCCTAGGTCATCTAGAGCCCGACAACCCATAATGTAAAAGAGAACATGAAGAATACACACTCACATCAACTGAACTGAAATAAAAATCATAATCAAATACATTCCATAATCAACATAATTGAATCCAAGTATGAGGTGTTCTAGGAAAATCTGACAATAATCATTGTCCAACAATAGCATAAGTAACACATATTTCCTAAAGTGTACCTAAGAAATCCATCATAGTAAAAATGCCCAATTTTAGTATAAATATAACAAATGTACCTTTATGAATGACATTAAATTAAGAATTGCAAAGTGTATGTTGCCAGAAGGAATATAAATCAAATTATTAAATTTCATTCGATCCTATAACTAAACCAATTATGCGTACCACAATATGAATGAAATAAAATAAAATGAAACATGTTGTAGATCATTCGATATCTATCAAATCAGATATGTTCATCTAACACAAAATACTAATAAAAAGAATTTACTAGGTGTCAACTTATAGATAATTTCCTATTGTTTCAAATAACTAGAACAATTAGCCTAATAGTAAATTCAATCAAAATTAATTATAAAATAAACAATGACTTACTTTACTATCAAAAGTCTCCAAATAAAAATTATATAATTAATACATATATAGATATATACTTATATCTTCCCATATGCATGTTTATATATCTATTTCCATTCACTATACTAAATAAAACCAAAATAAATTAAACAAGATATAAATTAATACATCGCCCCTTTAATAATTTACCATTTAAAAAAAATTAAACTCTATAACAAATTAAATTAAAATAAATTATTAATTAATATATTCTTTTAAAGAGAATATAAATAAATAAATAAAAACTTAATAAAATAAATTTTATACAAATTATATCATCTAAAAAAAAATTTAAATTAAATTAAAAATTTTAAATTAATACAAATAAATAAAAACAAAGTATTCGGTGTGGGGAGGCCCGCGGCTCCCCACCCAACACCCACAACAGTACTCCCTGGTACTGTCGTGACAGTCCCAAGGGACTGCGCACAACAGTACTTGGGGCTGTCGTGACAATCCCCCTTGGGGGGCTGCGCACGGGCCCTTGGGTGCCACGCAGGGGGGAGGTAAGGGGGTGGCCCCCGCCCCATAACTTATTAATATATTTTTAATTAATTTTATTTTTTTAAAAAAAAATTTAAAAACAAAGACTTTTCCCAAAGCATTTTTTTATTTTTTTATTTTTAAAATATTTTCGGTGCAAAATATTTTATTTTGATATAGTATATTTATATATATATATTTTCTCAAAATAAACATTTTATCATTGCATTCTTCTTTTGTTATATTTTTTTTTAATTAATTCCCAAACAATCAAATAACATAATATAATTTTGAATCACATTATATTCAAATTCTTATGAAAAGAATCTATTCCTTTTGACAATGACCATTGATTAACTTTTACTCAAAACATACATTTCTTTTTGACTGGTGTTTTCATTTTGTCTATAATTTTAACAGAGGATAATTTTTTTTTAACCAGCAAGGATTTTTCTACCCAAATTGTGTTTTTAATACAATTTGATTTTCTTTTCATAGGGGATTAATTTTCTTTCAACTCTATAGTCTAACTATATAGCAGATTTGATTTTTCTATTAACAAACAAACCATAGACAAACTTTTAACAAAATTTTACCAGCATAATGGTACAATGCCAAGTAATCATAAAAACATAAAATAACAAATCTGGGGTTTCTCTAATACCCAAAATCAAATAAATCATAAAGATATAAAGAGTTAAACCATAACTAATCAAACACATATTTTTACCAGATAAAATTTCAGAAGGCACACATCAAGAATTCCAGATCCTACCTTAGATCCAATGCCAGAAACTGTAATAAAACCCTTGTTGAAGATCTGAGAGAGATTTCTTCCAAAACCAATCTTGCCTGTAGATCTGAAAACTATGTTGAAAATAGGAACCAGATCCAGATGCACAATCAAGACAAATCAACAAGCAACCACAACAATCCACAAATCTCCCAAAATTCCAAAGCACACATGCACTCCAAAAATCCTCCTCCAAAGAAACATGTCTGATCTCAAATGAATGCAATAATTTTCCTCATAGGAATTCCATTCCCAAATTCATGCAATCCCTAAAGACAACACAAAAGCTAACTCATAGTTCAACTCCAAATCAGAAAATGACTCATAAGAAGACTCCTTATTAGACTCTAACTCCAAAATTGAAAGTAATTTCTAATTAATAAATAAAATATCTTTTAAAAGCACAACACAACTTGACTTTTGAAAACTAGTTGTTCACTTTTTGACAACAACTCTCTTTTCAATTATACACATATTAATAATTTAAAATGCATATTAAATAAGAAAAATACTTAATGCATCCTAAAATATGCAATAAAATATTTAATTTATTTAATAATACACACAAACATAATCAAACTCAATTATTAATAAAATAATCAATTAAATCCAAATAAACAATTATTTGATTTTAATTAAATGTCATCAAAATAAACTTAGGACATAATCAATTTTAATTTCCAAATACTCAAATAATCAACTTTAATTTAATTTCCTCAATTAATCATAGGAGCATATTTAATCATAAAATTCAAAGATTCAAAGATTTAATTTTATCTCTCAAATGGCTTGGAATTTTGGTCTGAAATTGTTTTTACAAGTTGGCGACATGTCAGGAAAGCTACAGTAAAAAATTTAGAATTTTCTGAGATGTTTTGAATTTTTAATAATTTTTTCTTGAAATTCCAAAAAAATTAATATCTGACGCAAATCAGCATATTTTTCAAAAAAATTTATATTTTCGGAAAGCTCTTTAAATTTTACAGGGGATCCATTCTTTGTGTTTTAAATTTGGACATGATATCATAGCTCAAATAGTCAATTTACAAAAAATGGTATGTTTTGATCAAATGGGTCTCTAGGGCACAAATGAAGAGATTTTTCTAAAAATTTTGCATTTTTGGAAAGCTCTCTGTTTTTTAGTAGGGGTCTCTATTCTAAATTTCTATTTTTGTGACCAAAATCATATCAAAAAAATTAGATCTTATTGACTAGGTCAAATGCAGCAAAAAAAATAAAGTTTTGTGATGGGTATGCACTTATTTTTTTACATGGTTCAATGAATGATATGAGTTGTCATTTGGGTTAATTGCTGGTTATTATTACTGATAATAATTGATTTTTAGAGCTAACCCTATGGTTTTCATAAGTTGAATATATTTTGCATATCTTGTTTGCTTGTTTGCTTGTTTGCTTGTTGGAGAGTTCGTCACTTGCTTGCATGGAAAAGCTCAACAAAAATTGCTAAAAATCAAGTAAAATCTACTAAGTGCATTGCGAGGATCCCAGGTATTCTCCTTCATCTAATAATATTTTTATTTGGGACTTAAAATAAATCTCTTATGTGTCAAGCTTGTGTGCATCTTTTCATGCTTTTGATCTATTTCTACACACTTGCATAATTGATACTAGGTTGTGAACCCTTAAGGATTCATTAAGTAGTCTTAGAATACTTGTGATTGATCTTGATTGCTATCTTGGGTTATTGGACTCGCTAATCCTCCGGCCCCTCATTTTCACCCCGTGGTTGCAATCTCAGCGCCATAAAGGGGAGGGGTCAACAGGACATAAGCGTTAAGTGTTCCACTTGGCAACCCTTTTGTGCTTTTAGGAACTCACTTGTTTTCTAAGTTGGGGACTTGTTTTCAGCTTGTGTGAGGTGTTAAGTGTTCCACCTTGTGGACTCATCTCATATTCACTTTAAACGTTAAGTGTTCCTCTTTCTACTTTTTGGATGCTTTTGGTAGATTTGCTTTCGGAACATACATCTGTGCTCACATAGTAATTAGGCCCTATGAACACTATTCGTGATTCTTGAGAGATTGGATTCCTAGTGAAATCCTTCCTTGATGATGGAATCCTTGTAGGTAGGGAGGATACTTAGTGCGTTTCACATTCATCTTGGTTAGTGCGTCTTCTCTTATTGATCGACACATTTTCTCTCTGGAGAGGTTGATAGATCACGTGGGGTTGATATCACAAGCTTTGGTGAATCAAAATTGGTTAGTGCATCTTCTCTTATTGATTGATACATTCTCTCCTCGAAGAGGTTGATAGATCACGTGGAGTTGATATCACAGACCTTGGTGGAACAAAACTTTGTCTTAGCGTGTCGAATTAATCTGCTTGCTTTGTTTGGATTAAAAGTGAAGAGGTGTCAAAACCTTGAATCTGGAGCCAAGTCCCCTTGTGGTATACTATTGTGAGTCATCTTTAGAGAGGGTTAACCGTAGCGGACAATCCCTTCACAGGGAAAACTGCGTTGATGGAACCTCAAGCGATAATAGCCATTTTCACCATGGTAGTGACAGCCGCTATATAAATGTCCTTGTGGAAGAAATCTCCACGGGTATGGTTCATTGTTGGGTTTTCAGATCTCCCTAGCAGCTCTTGAAGATTAAGTTCTCGGACTGTGTCAAAACCCTGGTGCGCCGGGATTGGAGTTCACCCCTTTGAATCATAAAAGTTGCAGAGTCAAACCATTACTAAAAACACTAGAGAGGCCAATTTTTCATTTTCAGGTATATGTGTGTTATTGCAAAACTTTTCAGAACATACACAATTAGTACTCTCAGGGATTAGCACAATTTGGTCACTTGATTGTTCATGCGCAAGGTTTCTTTTGCCCTTGTTCATTGTTTTCAGATGTGCTTGGAATCACTTGCTTGCTATTCTGCGTGCTTATTTATCTACTTGGCTATTAAAAATGATCAAATCTGGTATAACCTTCAAAATCTGGATAGTACAATTTGCAAACAATCCAAAATTGAAGACCTTAAATTTTGCAAAAATTGACGTAAAATCTTTCTGGAGTCAAAAGTCATTTCAGGAAGTCAAAAGTCGTACGAGTTTTGTTAAGTGTCATTTCAGTATTACCCAACTATCGTATGAGTTTAGCAACTGTCGTTTCATAGACTACCCAGTGTTGTACGAGTCTGCAGAGTGTCGTTTGGAAAAATTTGAGAGAGTTGTCAGAAATTGTCAAATTGCAAGATATCCAATGTTTCCAGCCTAGTTCTAGAATCTGTCAAAAATATCATTGTATCAGGAATAGAGCAATAGCTATTGAGAATCAGTACACATGTCTCAAAGAATTAGTACACAAGAGGAAGAAGCTATAATCACCACTATGATGAAGCAGCTGCAAGCTATGCAAGTCCAACTTGACAAACTTGAGAAAGAGAAGGAATCTAAAAAGTTCTCCATGGAATCTTTATACTCTTTTCCATTTGATAAAGACTTGTACATGTCACCATGCCCCCAGAAAAAAATTGAGCAATATGATACCTCTTCCACGGATAGTGACACATCTAGCTTTGAAGACTATGATGACTATGACAACAGACAATGCAATGATACCTATGACACCTCTGTTCCTAAGAGTCCTCCTCATTGTCCATTCCTGCTTACTAAAAATGGGCCATCACATTGGATAGATCGTGAGGGTGATCCATATGATTCTGATTATGAAAGAGACTTTGATGATTTCTATGCACAATACGTAGATGATCCATCTATTTCGCTTGAGGAAGAGAAAGTTTACCACGCTGATTATAAACATGCATACTATAAGGATCTCTCCTCTAAGAACTCTCAGGCTGAAAATAAAGATTACACTCTCAAGCAAGATCATGTTAATGTTGGACCTTTGTCTTGTGATGGTTCCCTTCCATCCCCTACTTCCTCCAATACCCATACATTTCCTAAAGCTTCCAAGTCTTTCAAATCTTTCACAAAACCTTCATCTGACACAAGCCCTGATACTTTTCATGTGGTTCCCTATAGTTATCCCCCAGGGCTACCTCTTAAAGAAACTCAAGCTAACCTTCACTTGGCTGCAAAGACTTTCAATAATGATAAATCTAAAGAGCCTAAGCCTTCATATGCTATAATCCCTACTTCAGCTAGTCCTCCACCATCTCTTCCAAAGTCATCCATACAATCCCAACATGCTTCCTTGTCCTTAGAAGTGGCTCCATGTCAAGAGGACTCTAAAAATGATGAAGAAAAGAACATAAAGAAAGATTAAGATCAAGAACCCTCCATGTCATCCACTCCTTTTCATGATGTCTCTTATCCGCTTCATGGTTCTTTTGATCCTATACACCCTTTTTCATGCATTCCACCATGTCTTAAGTCTTCTCCTAAGCAAGATCAAGCTACTACTCACACTGTTGAGCTTATTGACAATCAAAATGACCTTACTACACTTGTGTTTTCCAAAGATGATACTTCCATTAAGGTTGGTAAAAATAGTGTTGTTACTTCCAATGTTAAGCCTAGTGAAAAACAAGAGAAAAATTATGCGCTTATGCTATCTGAAGATCCTTGTCAAGATCAAAGTCTTTCATCTTCTTGTTCTACCACTCCATGTTCACTTCCACTTTCTACTCTTCCTAAGTCTTTGCAAGCATTGAACAATCCTATCAAAGATGGTGCTCCTATTCAAGATGTCCACAATTCTACTGAAAATTTTAATGCTCACTCTAAAGATGTTGATATCCTTGGTTGTCATATAAATGCTGATGAACTTATTGATTATCCTTTTGCATCTTCCACTTCCATCCTTGGACCTCTTCCACCACTACTAAGGGCTTCATGCCTTCCTTCCATCTTGGGTCCTTATGTCCCTTCACTTTCCCCTCCTAGCTCTCCTAATTTTCCATCCATCTTAGGTCCTTACATACCTCCATCTCCCATCTTTCCTCAAGATCAACATAGATGCATACCCTTGAATCCTTTTCATCCACCCACCCATCTAAACCAGTCATATCCTCCTCCTTCTTCCACAAGTCCCAAGTCCTTTGGAAGTAACTTGAATGTTCAATACAAGAAAAAGAAGCAATACAAGAATCCATCAAAAAAAATAAGATCACCATGTCTCCTCTAAACAACATGGAGGCATAAAGTCAAAAGAGATATCTAAAAAGAAAATTACAAGGAAAGTATGGGTTCCAAAATCCATCATTGAAGATATTATCTCTAAATCATCAAAAGGAAATAAAAAGCCTACGACTATATGGATTCCAAAGTCTCTCTTGAAAGAGTATGGTGTTGAGAAAAAAGTGAAATTGACATTCAAGCTTCCAAAGGCTTCCACTTCATCTCCCTCCAAAAATATTCTTCCATTTCATGTGCCTAAACCACAACCTCTACTATCCATTCGCCATATTTATTCACGTATTCCTTCTTTCATGATTCCTCCATTCTCTCACCACCCTTCAAGGTATGTGTTGATGTTGAACTTTCCTTCCTTTCCATCTACCCTTTCACAATCCTTCTACCTCCTATCCTTTTTCCTCACTTGCCTATTCCTCCTATCTTCCAACCTCACTCGCTTTACATAAAACCTTATCCTCCATTTTTCTCTTCTATCTCCCTTTCCCTATGAGCATCTTTGAGCATATCATTTGAATCCTTGGTATATCATGGTTTATCCTTTCAAGGAGCATTATCTAAAAAGCTTGCCTTCTTCTAAAAGAGAAATAAAAAAAAAGATATGAAAAAAAGAAAAGAAAATGTGCCTTGGTGGAAACCTGGAAACAGGTGCCTTGGTAGCAAAAGTAAAGAGAAATAAATTCATCCTATGGTGAAAACCACTCCCTTGTGGCACCTTGGATAAGTACCATGATGAAAACCTGACAATCAGGCATTATGCGTAGTTCTTCTACATATCTCATCCATTTCATCTTTGATCTTGACAATGTTGATCTATACACGAACATTTGACTATTTTGTGAGCTATCTTACGATGATCTTGCTTTCATTCCTTCCATGTTTAGCCTTCATATCCATCTTCCTCCATTCATTTTTGCCTATCGCTATCCTTTTCCCCTTTGGTCTTGATCTAATAAAAAAAGAAAGAAAGAGTAAAACACAGTGCTATGAAGCCTCTTGACATGTCTACTCTTTTGGACTACATCCTTTCCTTCTTTGGCATTACGCTATTGTGACTTATCCTATGATGGCCTTTCATTGCTTGTCCAAATGTGCTTTACATGATAATTTTTCCCTAGCTTGGGTATTCTTGAGGAGTTTTCCCTTGAGGATTTCTTCCCTTCATTCTCCTTCATTCTCTTGTCTTCCATCTCTTCCACCAGCTTGCCAATCCCTCTTGTTCTCCACCTTGCTAGACATTGGGATTGCACGATATGATCTTGCTTGGGAGTTTGCAAATGGAAAAAGATACTATCAAGTATATCAAGTATCAGAACAAGTATCAGAACTAGTATCAGAACCAAGTATCAGAACAAGTATCAGAACCAGTATCAGAATCAGTATCAAAACTAGTATCAGAACAAGTATCAGAATGAGTTTCAGAACAAGTATCAGAACACCTATTGGGGCTACACCTTTCGCTTAAGTTTATGGGTCTGAAGCAGTACTACCTATTAAGGTTGAAATCCCATCACTCAGAATCAGAATGCATGGACTTGTCACTAATGAAGACTACAGAGTGTCTAGGTTACAAGAACTTGAATTACTAGATAAGCGCAGGAAAGCAGCGTATGATCATCTCAGAGTGTATTAAAAAAGAATGTCTAGAGGCTACAACAAGAAAGTCAGACATAGAGAATTTCAGGTTGGTGATCTAGTGTTGAGAGAAAATCCTAAAAATCAATCACATCGAGAACGCAAGGGGAAGTTCAAACCCAATTGGTTGGGTCCCTTTGTTATCACTGCTACTTTTGGCTCTGGTGCCTATCAACTCTCAATGACTGAAGGAGAACAGCTCCGAGAACCAATCAACGTTCTCCATTTGAAGAAATTCTACGCCTAAGACATTCAGTGCTTGGTAAATATCCTGAAAAAATATTAACAATCAGAAAAAGCCCTGAAAAAATGAACATCTTGGTGAAAACCAAGCAATAGGCGCCTTGATGATTCGCAAAAAAAATCAAAAAATATCAAAAATTCAAAAAAATCAAAAAATATCAAAAGTACAAAAAAATTGAAAAAAATGAAAAATACAAAAAAAAAAACAAAAAAAAAGTGCCTTGGTGAAAACCTGGAAACAGGCGCCTTGGTAGCAAAAATAGAATCTCTACCAAGATGGTGAAAACCTGGCAAACAAGCACCACTTGTTCCAAAATTCTCCATCTATCAGCACAATCTTGGTCTTTCCCAGCTTTCAGTCTTGCTTTAGTTGTACATATATCCTGGTTTGTTTCTGCATTTCCAGTTTTCAATAAGTCAGTCTGTACACCAATCAGCTCAAGCGTCTGTATCCTATCAATGTTCAAATTTGGGGGCAATCAATGTCATATCCTATGGTCTCCCATGTATCTTAGACATTTCCTATCCAGTCAGAGTCCTTTGAAGCTTCCTGTTGAGTCAGTCAGTCTGTCTCATCTCCAGAAAGGATTTTGCATCTACAACAATCAAACATCAAAACTCAACTGAAAACAATTTGTGCTTTTCATACTTTTATCTCCTTGTATGCTTACTGATTCGTATTGAGATTTTTGCATATTGTGTCCCTTCGAGCTCTTCGATGATGTCTTTTATAGGATTTAGAGAGTGATGACTGGGGGCATAATCTTTTCTTTGTCTTCTGCATGTATGTGAAAATCTAATAGCTTTGGAAATTCTGGATTGAAATGGTGTCTGACTGTAAGAGCCTCTATCTCAAATTGGATGGCCATGCGTACCTCGACCATTGATACCCAAAAAAAATTCAAGGACGTTTGATCTAACAATTATCTTTTTGAAGTAAATTCTTTCTCTTACTGTGAAACGCGCTCTTGCCTAAGGAGGTGAATGATAAAGGGTCACTACGGGTAATTCACACTGGATTTAGAATGATCTTTTGATTGTTTGATGTGTTTGCAACGCAAGGCGTACTCAGGTCATCATGACATTTATGTTTTGATGCTTATACAAATTGCTATATCAAAATGGACATGATATTCAGGTCATCCTGGCACTTGTGCCTTGGTGCTTATATCTAATCCGATATTTCGAAAACAAAATCAATATTCATATATCCATGGTTGTTAACCAGTGGGTGTTGTATTGATTCTTACGCATACAAATCGATATTCATATGTCTATGGTTTCATGGCTAGTGGGCATTGTATTGATTTATCCGGTTACCTAAAAGTTCAATGATGATAACAAATCGACATATGATCAGTGACTAGGTCCTAGGTCTTAGGTTGCATTTCATATTGCATGCTTCTTTGCATTTTTCATCTTTGCATGATCTCACAATGATTAAACGAACTTCAAAGCTTAAACAATTTTTCATATCAATTCTTCAAATCTAACAAGAGCTGAATCTCACATGAAGGTTCCTCCAATGAAATAGCAAGTAGAATCTTTTTTCGGGATCAAAATTCAAATCTGAGATCGTTCATATTATTAATTGCTTGCATAATCAACCTTCAATCATCACAAAAATCTAGTATTCAACTTAACTGATTATCTTACATCACACTATCAAAATTTCAACTTGGTCAACCATGGTCAACTCATGGTCAAACCTAGTCAAACTTGGTCTTTTGGGACCTTCCAACGATGCAGAATGTGTTCTTGAATGTGTTTCACCACACTTCTCAAATCAATTAACATGCTTCTAAACTATAACGCTGACTTTTCTTGTCAGATTTCAATTTTAATCCCGAAGGGGGCATGGTATTGCACATCATTCAAAGTCTGTAAATCAAATTGTATCAATCAAATCTATCAATATCTTTCATCAGTGATCAAGACAACAATCATGTCTAGTCGCTGATTCATCAAAAGTCCTCATCGCTCGGGGCAAATCTATCATCACTTGGGGCATATCAGATTCATCGATCCATATCAATCTGGTATTCTCCTAATCTTGTAAACTGTATTAGTTTTTGCAACCATCAGATCATAGTGTTCTTTCCTTGGTTCTTTGAAAACTAAAGGATTCGAATGTGATACCTGCTAGTTCTGCTAAGACAATCGAGTCTAGAACAGGTCACTCACTTCTTATCAATCCTAAGGTTCAAAATCAGGTGTTTTGACACTTTTTCGCAATCATAGGTTTATTTTCTGCTACAGTGAACATTATCTCTGGTCATTCAGGACCTCCTATCTCAATATCTCTCAATTGGTTTCTATCTTGAGATCGGTTTATCTTTTGAATCAGTTTCATATCTCTATCAAACACAGACTATCTTTGAACCACTACGCTTCGCACAGTAATTCAAAGAGGGGCAAAATGTAATACCCCAAAAATGGGCTATAAGTTCATTAACCTCCTACATCGACAAATCGAACAAAATCGACATCAAAGTCCTAATCTAAGGCACATCTAAACATCATCGAATCATAATTGATTATCTTAAATTTTGGATCGGAGAATATTCCTAGTAATATTCCTAATTATCTTAATTATCTTTAATATAATGATTATTTGGCGATAAATCACATTTATCCTAAGTTTGATTAATTGAATATTTTCATATTTAATTAATTAGATTTAATATTTGCCACTTAATTGTGTAATTAAATTTAATTCTATCTATTATTAATTGTATTATTTAATTTTGACAATAAATCAAAATTTCTATCTTTAATTGATTAAATTCTTATTTAATTAATTAAAGCATGTTGTCATTATTTAATAATATAATTTTTAATAAAAGTTTGGTAAAATAGTTAATGAACCCATAAATTAATTATTTTATTTCAAAAATCAGTTGAGTTGAGGATAAATCACTTTATTTATTTATTTAATTCTTAATTATTATGCATATTCAAAAGAAACAGTTAAACTCCAAATCAGAAAATCAATGCAAGTTATTGACTTTTTGGAACTCAACATCCTTTTGGAGTTCAAAAAGCTGATCTAAACTCTAATTTGAGTTAAAAAGCTATTTTTGCATGTTTTTGCATGATTTTGAGAATTAACTATCTTTCATGATCAGATAACTCAAAAATCAAGATGAGTTAATTTGAGTGATTTATGGCTTTTCCCATGCACCTCCAAAGCCCTGGATTTCTATAAATTAAGGCTTTAGCTCTTCACAAATCATCTCATATTTTGCACAATCACGCTGGAGAATTGGAGTTGAAGAATCAAAGCTCTTGCGAATCGACATCTTTGTGAGATCAATCTTATTTTTGCATTCATATTTCATATCATTGTTAGATTAGCATAGCATATCAATTTTCAATAGCATTCATAGCATATCAATTTCATCTAGCATAGATTCATATCAATTTTTCATCATTATTATTGCATAGAAAATATCAAAAATATAGATTAATTGCATTCAATTTCATATCCATCTTTTGCATTCAAATCCTTCATTTAGGTGTCATCTAGGTCACTGATCTCGATTACAATCTGAGAACATCAATCTCGCACCTATTAGAAGGTAGTAAATCACTTGGTTAGTTTAGCTTTTAATTTTGCACGATTTTGATTATCACTAACCTCTAATGTTTTACTGAGTGTTGTGTCTACAGATCAGGTACAATTTTCACACACACACACCTAACATTGATAATCACATAAAATAATCTATATAAACATAAATCAACTATAATTAATAAATGAATAATCACATAAAAATCACCCACATAACCACAAATCAACTGAAGCCAAACAAGATAAAATCAAACAAAACCAAAACCAAGCAACACCAAGAAGGGATCCACAAACTTTGCCAACCTGATAAATTTGGATAGGGTAGTCAACAGATACTTATCCAACAACTAGGATAAATGGGTTTGGGTTAGGGTTTTGGCTCCGTGTTATCTCCCCTCTCTTACCATTTGAGATATTGCGATAGGGCACGCTCATCCTGACAATTCAGGGAAAATGATGCCCGGTACCTACAAACCTGGATATAACACCTGCATGTACATACATAAATAGATATATAACAGACAATGGCAGGGATCGGCCAATCGTGTGGATCTCGCAAGAAAGTAACTACGAATCCATCCCTCAGCCACATCAAGCACGTCAAATAGAAATGTAAAACCAACACATCAACCATACACATGCAAGTATGGGGTCAGTGAAAACATAAGCATTGATGATTTCCTAACATATAATCTAACACCCTAGAGTAATCATAACATTTATATAATCGGACTAGGGGTGAGGTACTACATACTTGATCTAAAAGCAATGGAAATGTTCTAGATTCTTCTCCTTATATGGTGGTAGCTTTGATTTCATTTCCAATGTATATATTCCTTTAATTTTCCATTGGTGGATCTTACCTTGTAATAATGCATAATCATATTTTTACATTTCCAATGTTTTAACAAATGATTCTCCTTGAAACCAGTAAAACATTTTTTTTCTTGATGTCTAGATTCAATGTATCTCCCATGATCTGTTATGTCAGCCTGTATTACTCAGTAAAACATTTTTTTCTTTCTCAATAACATGTTCTCTCGGCTCAGTAATTATTATGCACTTCTTCGTTCCTACATTGCTCTTCTTAGTGCCTATCATTCATTTTCCTTTACCGACATTGTCTCTTCCTTTATTGACTTCTCTATTTTCTTTACCAAATGAGTCCTATGACTCCTTTCACCGACTAACTTTGACTATCCAATATGACTTTAAAAAAACTAATGACAATAAAAATAACTCTTTAGGAGTATCAATCTCCCCCTTTGACATTAGTTTAGCATCTTTGTTAAAAAATCAAAGTCATTCAAAATTTTGTCCTTCAAAATTTCATCAAAATTATGACCATGCATAAATAAATTGTAAGCTCGATAAAAACTTGTCACTTATAACTCTATAATTCTTATAACTCCCCCTTGTGATAATACTTCCTATATACTGTATAATAATAAATGCTTATATATATATATATATATATATATATATATCCCATATTTTAACAAATATGCCAAAAACAAAATTACTTACTTTGATCAAGTGGTTGGATCTTGTCAAAAATATGCTTATACCTCTTCTTGGTATCTTCCAGGGATGTCTCCCATGATTCCTTTAGTGTTTGAAATACAACAATTTATTCACCAATAGCTCATACTAATCCAATCATGCTATCTATTGCATTGATATCGAGGGTATTGACTAAGTCCTTGGCCTTGTGTATATGTTTTTGTAGTGATTCAACATGGGAAATTTCAAAAGTGCTTGCAGCTCAAGAAGTTCCATTCTTATCTTGTTCTCTTTTCTTATAAGTTCATGGTGTGTTTCCATCAGACTATTCAACCTCATGTAGTAATTTTGAAATGATCTAGGCTCGTTTGTAACATTCATTAGCTTCTTGGTCAAAACTTTCTCAACATAATCATCCTTCTTTTTTATCTCCTCAATTAAATTTGATATCAAACAAATTTTGTGAAATAATGAAAGAATATCATGCAATTTATTTTCCAATTTTGTAATCAACTCAGAAAGTGATACCTTGTCTAGTGCAACATTCTTTAGTATATCTTCAATGATTTTATGCTCTATTTTATTCTTATGTACTTGCATTAGGTACTCGATGATCTCTACAACATGATCTTTAACTTGCTTCACCGACTCCTCCAGTTGATTGAGTAGACTTCCCTTCTCATTGACAAGTGCAACAGAAAAAATTTCATATAGTATATCCTTGACGTCTAGTACATCAGTCTTTTATTTCTTTACCAACATTTTATCTTGGGCTTCTTTCATCTTTAGTGAATCTCCAAACTCAAATAATTCTTTTGGACTAAGTGAAGAGATGTCTACCTTAGGTATTATTATCATTTGGCTCAAATCAACTTTAGTTTTATCATGTCTTCTTTTATTTTTCTTATGCTTCTCAACCATAATGCTTTCACCAAAAGAAAATTTAGGGGAATGTGATGCCTTCAGTGCATCATATGTAGTCTTGGTTGTAGATTCTTCTTTTCTTTCTTCTCTTTTTCTTGTTTCTCCCATTTTATTTCTTCATGTTTTTCCTCTTTCTTCTCTTTTTCATGCTTCATTTTCTTCTCATTTTCTTTCTTATCTTCTTGTTGTTGATGTCATGTATTCTTGGTAGAGGTAACCTGCTTGGTAGTTTATTCCTTGTTTGTCTTGGTTTCCTTAGGTTCCTCGGTTACTTCATGTCCAGTATCTTTCTGTTGTTCGGTGGACTTATCCTCTGCATATGTAGGAATTTCATTTGCAAATTTATAAATTACTTCATGAATCTCAAAATAGTCATGTGCTTTTTTTTAAAATATTTTTTCATCCATCTTTGTTGTAGCATTATCATAAACTTCCATATATTCGGTGTCCTTGTTCTCGGTCTCCATCACATCTTCATCTTGTCTAATTTCTTTTGTTGGATCTTTATCTATGATGTCTTAAATTATCACTTCATCTTTTTCTTGTGTTAAATCAATAGGATCATTCTTACCTTGTTGTACCTCGGTCTCATTTGACTGTTCTAGAAAGAATATTTTTCTCCATGTTTCATCAGTTTCTTTCTGTACTTCTTCCAATTCTCTGACCATGATCCTTAAAGATCTTCCTTTGACAAGAAATATGCCAGAGTGTTGTTTTAGTGCTTATTTAATCTTAGGTAAAGACAACCTGGGTACAGTTATTTCTAGTGATCTTTCCCTCATTTGTTTCTTAGATGTCATTGCATACTTCCAATTTGCATCAATTTTCTTGTAAAGAATTTCAAGTAGTCGGTTCGCAATTTCAATAGGTATTGTCTTGAATTTGTGCAATGTAAAAATAACTACATCCTCTATCTTTACTTGTTCTTCATCACTCCTTGTATCATACTTATGATACTTAATGCCTCTAAACCCTCCATACTTCTTAAGATTCTCTAGAAATTCATCTAATTTTTTTGGTTTTGAGGGCTAGTTTTGCACAACTTTAAATTTACTCAAATCTTCTGATTTAGTTTCACTATCCTCTTGAAATTTTAGTTTTCTTCTCGATTTGGTAGTTTTCTTTTTCTCTCTTAAATAGCTTTTTGGTTTTGGTTGTTCAGGCTTAGGTTTCCTTTTCTCCCTTGGTGTAGGTATAGACCTTTTCAGTGGTCTTGTTCCTATGAGGCTTGATGATTTCTTTTCCACTTTAGGTTTCTTTCCCTTAATTTCAGATGGTCCAACTTCATCTTCTTCAATACTAACTCGAAGATTTTTTGATAGATCAATTATCATTATGGTTATTTTCCTTTGAGCCTTAGGTATCAAGATACCTAGTTTTATCTTCTTATTAACTTCCTCATAAGTTCCATACCTATTTTCTCTCTTATCCACAT
Organism: Chamaecyparis obtusa; assembly: GCA_027943335.1. NCBI lineage: Eukaryota > Viridiplantae > Streptophyta > Pinopsida > Cupressales > Cupressaceae > Chamaecyparis > Chamaecyparis obtusa. The sequence continues at coordinate 1,863,833 of BSBK01002848.1, forward strand.
GTTTAGCTCATAGGGCTTCAATTTTTTGTGATGATGTATCAATATCAATCTCACAACCCATCAGTTGTAGCTAGCTAGTCCTTGGTTGAATAGCTTTAACAATACATGTGTCATTATCAACCTCAAAACATATAGTATCTCAGTGGTCTTCCACTAATTGAGGTGGAATTCTAAATTTTTTATGCATCCTTGTTTGAAATTTGGTAAAATAATCATTCGTGACAATATCAAAATTATCTCCAAAACTCTTGATATACTCATTAATCTGATAGATAACATGTTTCTCCACATTATAGATCACATTACCGATAGATGGAAAGAAGTTTTGGAAGCAGAAAAATATACATACCAATAGAAAACCGAACTTCAATGTGTTGGTCTTGGCTTTCCTAAATTGTGTTCATGTTATCATCAAATTGCTTTAGTAGGATTTTGCACAAATCAATCTTCATATCCTTATTAAAAATTTTGTATTTTATGTCCATAGCTCCACATGGTACATTGTCCACTCAGTAAGATTGGAAGATTCAGTATGAAATGATATTGCATGTAAATTTGAGTTCTAGATCTTCTATAGTAGATAATTTAAGACCTCTTACATACCATTTATCTTTTGTCAATTCACATAGCTTGTTCTTGTTAGTCTTCTTGTTTTCCTTCAGTTTGTCACTAATTGGGTATCCAGTCATGATGTGTAGAACATCCTTTGTGATTTTGACCAGTTCATCTAGCCACATAAAATAATTGTGGACTCGACTTAACCCAATTCTCATCCACTCAGTTTTGAAAATACTTAGAATATGCAGGGCATGCACCCTTAGTCTCGAGTGGATGAGTTCATCCTTCAATTTCCCATTTTCATAGGAACTCTAAAAATATGTATTAATGTCTTCTTGAAAAATTTCCTCAATTTTGCAGTGGATAAAAGCATGAATGTATTCAATCAAAATGAATCTTGGTGGAATAGATGATAGAGCTCCCATTTTTTCTAGTTCAATGGCTTTTTTGGGAGGAAGGTTGTATTTAGGGTTGACATGATCAACCTTCTCAATAATAATAGGATTTTTTTACCTTAGGTTCCATAACTTTGGATGAGTCAATGCTTAATTGAAGTTGGGTTTCATGTGAAATAACTTGGTCACACTTGCACAACTAGAGCATACACCAGAAATCACTCAAATATGCTCAAATGTGTTTAAAATTGCTTAATAATCGCTCAAATGCTCATCAAATAACTCAAATCTACAATGTGCTCAAATGATATTTGAAAACATTAGGTGCAATGAATAAAAAAGTTGTCTATTTATACCTTTTCATCAATTAGGGTTTCCAATGGCTAGTATTTTAGGAATTAATGGTGTCACCAACTCGCCTTTTCAAATTATACTTTCTTTTACTGAATGAAACAAAATATCATTATCTTTCACTAATTAAACATGAAATATAAACTTCACAATATATGTCAAAATGCATCTAAATATGCTTATATAGATCTCTGCACAATTATTAGGAACAGATTTATGATTGAAATTTGACTCACAGTTCCTACTCATACCTTTAACCGAATAGGTGAAAATAGGTGCACCTGATCCAGAGGATGAGATTCCATCAACTGTTCCAAATGATGTTCCATCATCTAGAGACTTCCTTCTCCATATTTTATGCATCTGCTCTCTTATTTATTCAACATTCACTTGAACTATTTCATATGTCTTTTCCTCAATTGGATTTTTTCCTCGGTACCTATAATCTTTGGCTAGGTGACCTACCTTATGATAGTGGAAACATGCCATTCTAGGAGTTCTCCATGATCTTTTTTTATTTCTACCATGCATCAATATGAAATTTTCTATTGTGTCCATATCTCCCACATGTTGTACATAAAATTCTTGTGTTGTAGTCCTATGGTATTGTTGATCCTTGTCAATTATTTGTTGTATTTTGTCGGTTAGGTACCCATTTGACATTGTTTCTTTGTGACTTGCAATCTTCAGACTTATGACCATATCTATTGCAAGTATTGTAGTAACCATTGAATTTTGGTTTCCTTGTATTTTTAGTAATCCGTGATCTACACTCAAATGCTTGATGTCCATAATTATTACAGTTATAACAATAACCATCAAATTTAGGAATGCTCAGTGATTTACCTATTTTTCTCCTATAGACATTAGCTATATGACCATATTTCCCACAATAATAGAAGTTTCTATTCTTTGTCTTTGGTGGCGTAGCAATGTCTCTGTTGTGAGCTTGGTTTGAGGAATCTCCCTTTTTGGTAGTGTTTTTTTCAATGAACCCAAGTCCAATCATATCTCTCAGATGTCTCTGACCTCTAAGATGTTCATCCAACATCCTTAATGTTTCTTCATTCTATTTTAGTACTTCATTTTCTTCCTTTTCTAATTTTAGTTCTCTTCTCAATCTTTCAACCTCACACCTTAATGCTTGAGTCTTAGATTCCTTCCTGGCTATCTCCTAATTTTTATTCACCAATTAGTTGGTCATAGAATGATGTATTTATGTCATTCTAATGATCTCATCATCCTTTTTAGTTAGTCTTGCCTCATCTTACCTCTTTTCTTCTTCTGCCATTCTTTTTGTATCTTCAGTTGATCTCTTTGATTCAAGTATTTCACCCATTCTAATACCTTATGCCTCTTGATCTTTCTTTATCAAGTTTAGCTACTCAGTGAGTGCTTTATTCTTCTCTATCATTTCTACAATGGTTGTTTCAGATTCTCCAGTCAAAATCCCTTCAGATTGTGTCTCAAGTATATCAACATATTCTTGCATAGATTTTAATTGATCAAATAAAATCTTTCTCACCCTCAATGACTTTTCCTATTTCCTTTTTAGGTCATCAATTAGCTCATGTGCATTTTCCAATTCAAACTCAAGATTATTAATCTTCTTAGCTTGATTGTAACTTTCCATTTCTGTGCTCTTTTCAATCTCAGGTGGTTAAACCCTTATCTCAAGAGTCCAAGCTCTGATACCAATTATTGGATTTGTAATGGAAAGTTAAGTATTGAGAGGGGAGGGGTGAATCAATCCTATAAAAAAATTTATCAACCTTTGTTAACTTGATTTGTATTTTTATCATATATTATAATCACTTACCAAATTGAAAGCTGATGCAAGATCATCTCGGGTCCTTGGCAATCCTGTGTCACCAAAAATAATTTAGAGTTTGTTTGTGTTTCTTAGTTCCTACTTTGACCAAGTTGGTCGGTAGTTAGATAGTTTCCTTTGGTTATCGAGTGTGGTTGGTTATCTCCTGGGTGGTCGATTGTTTCACTAGCACTCAGCATTGCTTATCTGCTACTCAGTTATCCTTGCCCACTGATGGGTTTAGTTTTAGTTTTTGTTGTGGCCGACTTGTGCATTTATATTGGATCATGGATTTAATGTTGATATCCATCATTGGGAAGCATGTGGTCCCAGATCTAACCATTCCTTCTATTGATTGTGGATCTAAAGGCCCACTCAATTTGCTAGACTCTTGTATAAATGTAGTTGTTTTCTTGTAGTTTTTTTATATAGGAGTTTGGTAGAAGATAGAAGTAGAGATTTTGACAGATCCTTGCATGTTTGAAGACTTCTGAATTCATTGTAATATCAGGCCATAATCAAGAAGGCCTTATAGCCCAACATGTATGGTTCTATTTGATGAAATATATGAAAGCTTCTGCATTCTCTCCCTCACTATTGTGTTTGTTTACTTCTGCATGTGTTGAGAAGGCTTGGATCATTAGGGTGTGCCATAGTTTGGCCCCTCTTGCATCCCTTCCTTGCATCAGCTAGTATCAGAGTGAGGTGAGATCTTGATCTAGGTTTGTGGATCTAGGTTTGTAGGTTCCTCTTGAAGCCCTAGTTGATTATTGTGGGGTAGCAGATTGCGATCTGACCTACAATTGCAGATGGTTATAAAGATGGTTCATGGGAGGTGAGATGCAGATCCAAGTTTAGTAGATATGCTAAGGCAGATTTCTGCTAGGTTAGAAGTTGTTGAAATAGCCTAGAGAAGAGGCATACATCTTGAAGATGTTAGTGATCATGAAGTTGAGGAAGAACAGGTGAATTCAGAACCTGCACCTATTGTGGATCAAGGTGAAGAAATATTTTTGAAGGCTTTGACAAGTCTAAAGTCAACACCACATTTCAATCCTCTTGATTATGGTGGAAAGCTAGATTCTGATGAATTGGTGGACTGGATCACCGAGATGGAAAAGTATTTTGAGTATGAAAACATTCCTAAAGACAAGAAGGTGAAGATTGAGAGCACAAAGTTGAAAAGTCATGCATCCTTATGGTGGAAACATCTGCAGTTGGATAGGAAGAGGAAAGGCAAAGACAAAATCAAGGTGTGGAATAAAATGGTGAATAAGTTGAAAGGAAAGTTCTTACCTTGTGATTATCAAATTAACCTAGTTTGGTGAATGCAAAGTTTGAAGTGGAAAGATAGCTTGGTAAAGGAGTATACTGAGGAATTCTATAGATTAGATATCAAATCTGGACATAATGAAGATGATGTGGAAAGAATTGGTAGATACCTGAATGGTTTGAGAGTTTCTATCCAAGAGGAAATTAGTATGGTCAAGTTGGAGAACATTGAAGAGGCTTATCAATTTGCATTGAAGGCTGAGAAGAAATTTAACAAAAGACATGAACAAAGACAAAGAGGTCAAGGTGGTAGATTCCCTAGAGGAAGAGGTAGATCTAATGGTGAAAATGGTAGATCTGAACTAGAAAAGACAAATCTAGATAAAGGCAAGATCGAGTCGAAAGGTGAAAGTTCATCTAGAGGTAGAGGCAGTAACTACCAAGGTGGTTGTAGAAGAGGAAGTTTCCAAGGAACTTGTTACAATTGTGGAGAAGAAGGACATAGATCTTTTGAGTGTACACATGCTAGTAAGAAGGCTGGTAGCTGTAGAAATGATTTGGTGCAAGAAGAGTCACTGAATGAACCTAAGAAAGAAAATAAATTGATGGTAAGGAGAGCACTGTAAAATGAAAGCAAGAAGGAAGATCCAGTAAGTAAAATTTTGTTCAAGACCAGATGTAGAGTTTCTAATAAAGTTTGGAAGGTAATCATTGATAATGGTAGCTCAAAGAATCTTTCATCTAAGGAGATGGTCACAAAATTGTAGTTGGAAAGGTTGGTACATCTGAAGCCCTATCAAATTTCATGGATCAAAGATGAGCACACAATCCTAGTAAGTGAACAATGTTATGTGAATTTGAAGATTGGGAAATACTATGACAAGGTATTATGTGATATCATGCCTATGGATTGTTGTCATATTCTATTGGGTAGACCTTGACAATATGATAGACATGTTATATATGATGGGAGATTGCATAAGTATACTATTGTGGCCAATGGAAAGAAACAAATCTTGTTACCATTGATGGAAGAACTTGTTATTAATGCTTGCACATCTTTGAAAGTTTGTTAACTCTTTGAAGAAGAATGATGTATGTTTTTTTGTGATCCCTAACAAACCGAGTAAGAAAATAGAGGATAATGTCCTTGAGGAGACTGATAAGTTACTCACCGAGTACAGTGATATCATTCTTGATAATGTACCTAATGGTTTGACACTGAAAAGAAGCATTGATCATTGTATGGATCTAATCCCTGGAGCTAGTTTACCAAATAAGGCACCTCATCGGTTGACACCTACCAAGAATTGGGAATTGAACTGACAGATTCAAGAGTTGCTGGAGAAAGGTTTGATCAAAGAAAGTTTGAGTCCTTGTGCAGTACCTTTTGTATTGGCATAGAAGAAGAATGGAGAATGGAGAATGTGTACTGATTCCAGAGAAATCAATAAGATAACAACAAAGTATAGGTTTCCTATACCAAGAATGGATGACATAATGGACAGTTTGACTAGAGAAAAGTATTTCACCAAAATTGATTTGAAAAGTGGGTATCATCATATCAAAATTAGAGAAGGTGATGAATGGAAGACTACTTTCAAGACAAAAGATGGTTTGTATGAGTGGTTGGTTATGCCCTTTGGTTTAACTAATGCACCGAGTACTTTTATGAGGCTGATGAATGAAGTTTTGAAGAAATTCTTGGGTAAGTTTGTGATTGTATATCTTGATGACATTCTAATATTTAGTAAGACCAGAGAAGAACATTTCTTGCATGTTAGACAAGTTTTGCAGAGATTGAAAGAGGAAAAGTTGCTGATAAATTTGAAAAAGTGTTCATTCATGAAAGAGGAGATTGTGTATTTGGGATTTGTTATTTCAGTTGATGGTTTGAAGATGGATCTTGAAAAGGTTGAAGATATTTTGAATTGGCCTACACTTGTGAATGCTAGTGAGGTAAGATCATTTCAAATGACTTCATGGTTTGGCAAGTTTTTACAGAAAGTTTGTAAGGAATTTTAGTTCAATTTGTAATGCTATGACTAAAACTATGAGAGGAGACAAAAGAGAATTCAAATGGACACGTGGAGCTGATAAAAATTTTGAGACTCTGAAGTAGAAAGTTGTTGAATTACCTATTTTGGCATTACCTGATTTTAGTAAAGTATTTCAAGTGGAATGTGATGGAAGTGGAAGTGCAATTGGAGTTGTGTTGAGTCAAGAATGTAAACCCGTTGCTTTCTTTAGTGAAAATTTGAATGATGCTAGAAGGAAATATTTTGTGTGTGATCAAGAATTCCATGCTATTGTTCAAGCACTAAATAAATGGAGACATTATTTGATACCGAGTGAATTTGTGTTTTATACTGATCATAAGGCTTTACAATATTTGGGTAGTCAGAATAAGTTGAATCAGAGACATATGAAATGGGTTGAGTATTCGCAGAGTTACACATTTGTGATAAAGCATAAGAGTGGAGTCACTAATCGAGTTGTTGATGCATTGAGTAGAAGAAGATCTTTGATGACCAAGATGAAAATTGAAGTTCTTGGTTTTGATAAGATGAGAGATTCTTATGAGTTTGACCTTGATTTTTCTAAGCCATGGAGAAAGTGCAGATCACCTATTCAAGATCAACAAGATACTAAATGGGATGAATATTTTATTCAAGAAGGTATGTTGTTTAAAGGAATTCAGTTGTGTATACCAAGAGGAGTAATGAGATCTAATTTGGTAAAGGAGAAACATAGTAGTGGTTTGGCTGGACATTTTGGTATTGATAAAACATAGAATTTTCTTAAGGAGAAGTACTATTGGCTACAGTTGTATAAAGATGTTCAAAAATTTGTTAAAATTTGTGGAGTTTGTCAAGTTGCAAAAGGAGTAAGCCAGAATACTGGATTGTATACACCGATTGTTGTTCCTAAGAAACCTTGGATTGACATCAGTATGGACTTTGTTCTTGGCTTACAGAACACAGTAAGAGGTAATGATTCTATATTTTTGTTGTGGATAGATTTTCAAAGATGGCACATTTTATACCTTGTAGAAAGACATCAAATGTAGTACATGTAGCAGATCTTTTCTTTAAAGAAATTGTCAAATTGCATGGATTACCGAGGAGTATTATCTCTGACTGAGACAGTAAATTTCTTGGTTACTTTTGGAAAACCCTTTGGAATAAATTTGGCACTGAGTTAAAATATAGTTCTACATTTCACCCACAAACCGATGGATAGATTGAAGTTGTGAGCAGAAGTTTGGGAAATCTTTTGAGATGTTTAGTTGGAGACACAGCGAGTAATTGGGATTTTGTGTTGGCACAAGAAGAGTTTGCATACAATAATTCAATGAATAGGAGTACTAGAAAGACACCATTTGATATTGTGAATGGAACAAAACCAAGAAGTATATCTGATTTGAGAGACATTACTGATGAGAATAAGAAAAGTGTTGAAGGAGTAAAATTTGTTGAGTACATGAAGACATTGCATGAAGATGTGAAGCTGAAGCTGGAAGACAGTAATCAGAAATACAAAGATAGAGCTAATAGATCAAGGAGGCATAAAACTTTTGATGTTGGTGATGAAGTGATGGTTCATTTGAAGAAAGGTCAATTTCCTATTGGAACATATGGGAAGCTGAAGATGAAGAAGTTTGGACCTTGCAAGATTTTGAAGAAATTTGATAGTGGAAATGCATATGAAATTGAGTTACCTGATGACATGGACATATCATCGATTTTCAACATTTCTGATTTGTATGAGTATCATGAATTTGATGAAGTGACAGTACTAACAGAATATCCTAAGAAGGAGAATGAAGAAATTGAATAGATTTTGAAGGAAAGAGTTGGCAAGAGTACAAGAGGAAAATAGTATATGGAATATATGGTAAAGTGGAAGAATAGACCGATGGAAGATAGTTCATGTATTTCATAGTCTAAGTTGGATGTAACTTGGACAAGACCAACCAAATGATTTAGAGAATCATTTCAAAATAACCCTAGGTGTCTGATGCAGGAGTATCTCAGGTCCTTGGCAATCCTATGTCACCAAAAACAATTTGGAGTTTGTCTATGTTTCTCGGTTCCTTCTTTGACTGAGCTGGTCAGTTTCCTTTAGTTAACAAGTGTGGTTGGTTATCTCCTAGGTGGTTGGTTGTTTCATTGGAACTCAGCATTTCTTGTTTGCTACTTGGTTATCCTTTCTCACCGATGGGTTTAGTTTTAGTTTCTGTTGTGGCTGACTTGTGCATTTATATTGGATCACAGATTTAATGTTGATATCCATCATTGGGAAGCGTGTGGTCCTAGATCTAACTATTCCTTATGTTGATTATGGATCTAAAGGTTGACTTGGTTCAGTAGACTCTTGTATAAATGTAGTTGTTTGGTTGTAGGTTTTTTTTATAGGAGTTTGGTAGAAGATAGAAGTAGAGATTTTGATAGATCCTCGCATGTTTGACGACTTCTAAATTCATTATAATATTAGGTCATAACTGGGAAGGCCTTATAGTCTGACATGTATGGTTCTATTTGATAAAATATATGAAAGCTTCTGTATTCTCTCCCTCACTATTGTGTTTGTTTTCTTCTGCATGTGTTGAGCAGGCTTGGATCATTAGGGTGTGCCATTGTTTGGCCTCTCCTACATCCCTGCCTTGCATCAAAATATTTGCATGTAACATCATAAAACATAGAAATCAAAACATGAAACCACAAATCATAACACAATGATATTTGGTCGCACAGAAACCCTTGGTTAGAAAGAAAAAATGTGGTGGGCATGGTACCTATTGAGCATCATTTTTACACGAGACAATGGTTTTGGATGAACAAATTCCCCTCTTGGAAGAATGATAAAATTAGTCTGAAGGCTTCTTTTAGGGTGGGTCTCAACCACTTAGATAGCTTAACTAAAGATACATGTGAAACTGCTCACGAGGAGGCCTTTGCTCATTTGATCTTGGAGGGGCTACAAAAATAATCTTAGAATAAATGATCTTTCTCTATTTTTTGTATTTTCTTAATCTTGTAAATTTAATTTAGTCTACTATGACTGATTTACAAATAAATTAAGGAGCAAGGTAACATGAATTGAATGAAAGTTTCTGAAAATGAAACTAACGAACATAAACCACTATTGCACTGCTTTGTGAATTAAATTAGCAAGAAGATGGAGAAAACCCACAAAATATAGGTTTGAACAAATCACAGCCCCGATTTTGTAGATGCAATCATCAATGGAAACAAATGTAGATGTAAGGTTTATCAAACTCATCAAATCATGAAGCCAATTAGACTGAAAATCCACTATAGAAGACTGCAAGTTCTTGATGCCAACGGCCCATAAATTTTGGACCCAAACCCCTACTTTGAAAAATAGCTCTTGAAAAAATGACTAAGTCAAAAACTCTATGCTAGGAAAAATTTTGGACTTTCAGAGGCCGAAACTCTAATTTTTGAACATTTGAACTTTGAATTTTTAGACATTCGAACTTCGAACTTTGAATTTCAAACCTTCAAACCTCTGAACTCCGAACCTCTAAAATTTAAACCTCTGAACTTTGAAATTTTGGACTTTTGAACTCTGAACTTTGAACTTCGAACCTTCAAACCTCCAAACTTTGAACCTCTGAACTTTGAACCTCTAAAATTTGAACTTTCAGACTTTCAAATTCTAAACTTTGAACTTCAAACCTCTGAACTTCAAACCTCTAAACTCTGAACCTCCAAACTTTGAACCTTTAAAATTTGAACCTTTGAAGTTTGAAGTTTTGGACTTTCGAGCCCTAAAATTTGAACTTCGAACCTCTGAACCTCTGAACTCCGAACCTCCAAACTCCAAACCTTCAAACTCTGAAACTCCAAAATTTGAACCTCTAAACTTTGAACTTTGAACCTCTAAACTTTTGAGCCTTTTGATAGAATTGGGCAGCTTCATAGCATCCAAATGTTTTGGTTTCCATTTCATAACATCTTCATACAGCTACAAGTCAATCCCATTAGAAAATTTATCTTAACTCATCAATTCATAACATACCACATTGAGATTCTCAGTTCTGCAATCAAAAAAATGCCTTGTTAGCAATCTTTATTGAAAACATGAAATTAAACTAGAGAAACTAAGTATATAGGAAAGGAAAAAATAAATCAAAGAAACACAAACAAAAAAGAAGCCAAAAAAGGGAAAAGAAAAGAGGAGGGAAAGAACACTGAAAGTCAACTTAACTGACATCCAACTATCGAGAGTACACAGGCCCATAATCTAACTCACCAGGTGCCTAATCAAATTGACCATAAGGGTCCCTCAAAAAAACTAAAAATGAAAAAAAGGGGGTCCCCATATGGCTAAGTGGCCATTTTGGGGTGTGTGTTGTGAACCACAACAAATAGCCCCCCAAAAAGGAAAGAAATGACCAAGACATTTCTTCATCATCAAACTTTAAAAGAATCTCATCTTTCAATAAATGAAACAAGACTACCAATCACAATGGTAATCCTCCCATCAACACGTCAAACTTGAAATCCCTCACTCTCACTTCCAATGTGCACACACATATGTTGATTTCCTCAATCCCTTATCGAAAGTCCCTTTAATTCAAAAATCAGTTGGGATTAAACCTTCACCCACAAAAATGATTTAGTCAAAGTCATTTTAACCTTTCTCTACTTCCAGTTAGGCATTGATAGCCCTGGTAGAGGTTTCTAAAGTCACTCTTTTCCTACTTCTGAGAAGCTTTTGAAGTTTTAAACTTCTTGGAGGGCTCTTGACTCAACATTTTTTCTTTTGCACATGTATCTTCTTACTTTCATATGTACCTTCTCTAGACCATTTTATTTTAGCATGACTTGTGATACATTGAGAGTAGCATCTTTAAATGTTCTACTTCAATATTCAAACTCCTGATTGAATGATTTTTTTTATAACTTGGGTAATGATTAGGTTGTGCTACCCAAGCATTGGAGCTCTAATCTTGTAATTTTATTGATCTTGTCTTTTGCATTCCTCCTTTTTGCTTTTGCTCTTTTTTTAAGTCAAGACTTAGATGGAAAAGGGTTCTGAACTTTGACTTCCTCCATAACCATGGGTTCCAATCAATTCCGCCCAGCATTTTATCTAATAAACCACAATCTTAGAATCATTTTAGAGTGTGTATTTGTGTTGAGGATGATCAACTCTAGTAATCAACTTGATTGCTAAGAAGAAGGTCCCTCCACTCTAGATTATTGTACCCATTTTATTGCAAGACAAAATCTAATAAAAATAATTGATTAAGAAATACCTCTACCTTTTTATTGAGAACCACTTGGTATGGAATAATTGTAAGGAACAACCCTAACAAAAAAAATTTACCCCAAGACTGACAAACAAAAATAAGAAACACACTCAAGAAACAAGGAACAAAGATAAACACCCTAACCAGAATAAGAAACAAGACACAAAACTAACCACTAAAACACAAGGGAAACTAACTAACACCTACCTAATTATAATGAAACTTAAATTATATACAAAAACATAGAACAAGAATATGAGTTTCTTATTAATTTATTTTTCTTTCCATGCAATAGCAATAATGCACCCTATATAGTTCTAAGGAATGCAAACTCATCTTTGTACTCAAAAAAATAAAATTTAGACAAGTTTTGTTCAAATTCTGGGTACAAATTACATAAAATCATAAGTTGTGGCAACTCTTCACAATCATGATTAATCCACAAACAATTTTTTTCACCTTTATCATACTCAAACTGAAAATTATCAAAAAGAAAGGGATAATGGACAGATACAACATGGTTTAGTGAGTTCCCAACCATGGGAATATACTCACACAACATGATTTCTTCTTCTGGAGGTCTTATCTCATGGTACACCACTCCATCCTCATCAAGTACATGCACACCACAAGAAAACATATTGATTAGTGATATACTATACCTATCATTACAACAAGGTTCGAAAGGAAAAGCATCCACACTGTGATCCTTGTTATAATTATCAGTAGTCCTAAATAATAAATCATCACATTTGACCTCATTAGGACTAAAATTTTCACTCATAAGCATGTTTTGAAAATTTTAAGAATCATTAGTATCAGAATTCAAATCATTTTCTCCCCCATGCCTCAAAGAAACATGTTCAAAGGTGTACTTACCTTCTAAGGTAATCTCCAAAGATAATAATGATTTAGGACAACTTACTTCTGAATGTATCTCAAATGGATTAATCCTACATGAATTGGCTACTACAAGGATTTATATGTGCATGGAGTACCCATAAATGGACATTTCTTTACTCAAACATGATACCAAATCAAGCACTTTGTCTACCTCCTCAAATGAAAAAAACTGAGATTCATCTTGTTTGTTTATTTGTAAATGTTGAGAGTCCTCTACCTCATGGAACAATTTTTCATCTTCATCATCTTCCTTTTGATCATCCTTATGAACCTCTTGTATCTCTTTTATTTGGGTTCCATCATGATTAGCATTCAAAAACGGCAGTGCATCATCACTTATGATTTCATGAGAAGAGACCTTTCCACTTTCAACTTTCATGAAGATGTCTATGAATTTATCTATGATTTCACTCTCTTCATCATTTGGAATTGTCTTGCCTTCATTTTCTTTTATGTCGGTCACTTTATCTTTCTCATTAGGCAAACACATATCTTCCAAAGTCCCATGAATTTGGTCATTTTCATCTTCTTCCTTCCTTGATTGATTATTGACCCAATGATCTACTATAGGAATTAATACCTCTTCAATAGTCATCTTTCCTTTCAAATAGAAATCCATCTTTCCAAGAAAAATAGGGCAATCCATCTCACAATGTTGATTTGTGAGGTGTATCCTACACCCTTCTAACCATGCAAAATCTGATAATGACATAGGAATACCCAATTCTTGCAAATTCTCATTTAGTCTACTTTTTTTAGTTGAAAAATCCACCCAACAATGATTATTTGTGTCTTTTTCATGTGAATCTTTTTTTAGTATCAAAACAGACATCAAAATTATTTTTTGAAGATGTCAAAGATTTTGTACTTGTTGATCTTTCATGGAAATACTTTTGGGGCAGCATTGAATATCTCTCATCCTCTTAGATTTGGTCATCATTTCTTGATACCTCATGACTTATTTTTGTGGAAAAATCATTTGGTAACTTGGATTCTTGATTAGAATCATCATTTACGATCATTTCACTTTCATCATTGCGCAACTTATCATCCTCATATAACTGCCCAACAAGCTTTGTTAGGATAACTAAGAGGGGGGGTGAATCAGTTATCTAGTGTCCCAATACAAAATGTATATTTCAAAACATCTTCTTTAATTTCTTCTCATTGATAAGAAATAATAACTCTCACTATCTATGCTTTTACCAATTACCAATCTAATACTTATAACAGTTTACCGATCAAATCTAACATGTAACATGTAAAGAATGATAACAAACAAATATCACAATCAACACATAACACAAAAGATTTAACGTGGAAACCCTATAAAGGGAAAAACCACCTGGGACCAGCAACCCAAAATTGTTCACTCTTTTGAAGTGGGGTCAGTTAAGACCCAACCCTATTAAAGGTTACAAACACACTGTCAGGTGTGACCTTGTTAGAGGATTTTAGACTAGAAGTTATCGTCCAACCAGCATTCACTATGGGGTTGACAGGATAACAATGTTCATTCTATGAATGATACATCATAAGACTTTCAAAGTCCACTCAGTTAAGAGATTTAGACTGTATACAATGGTTAAATATGTAACAGTAAAATGACCTACCTTAATACAACTTCAATTGTAGATTACAGATCAATATTCAATCCATACAAATCCTTCTAATCAACATTTCACTTCAAATTCAATACTATATCAACTTATTGTCCATCAGTAATAGCTCTTTGTAGCTTGATAATTGTTTTGTAGCTCGGTTCTCACTAAACAGTATGATCAGAATGCATGAAAACTTGTTCACGTGATACTCCTGCAGCCTCTTCTTCTTCCAGCTCTTTTCATAAATAAATTCTATTTTCTTATATAGATGAGTAAATCATTTTCTTCTCCACCATCAGATTTTTCTGCTTAATCAAATTCATAGATTTTTTTGCTTAAAAATTTCTTGGTACTTGTGTCAATAACACATTTCAATCTTCTCCATTAGATCTTCCTTGAATTTTGTCAGTCGTTGATCTGTGTAACAAACTTTATCTGTTACCTCAATGTTATACTCTTGCCAGCTCATCAATCTTATCAGCTAAACTAATCATTTAATTCATTATGTCCTCCTCGGTTAACAAAGAATGCATCGGTGAACATTTCTCAGTAAATACTATGGTCGGTATACACTACACTCCGTCGGTGTATACTAGAAATGCTTCATTTACTGACAACACTGCTTTGTGTATTTCAGCTCTATACTTCATTATAGATGAATGCAACATAATAAAGTCAATATCATCAAGTCATAGACTCATCAAAAAGTTACTCAATGTGTTCCTTATCCTCATCTATCTTGTACATGTTTCCTCATGTAGATTTCTCTGTTCTTCATCTCTTTTCCCCTTTTCTTCAAATGTCTCGGTGTAGTAACTTACAAGATAAGTGTTGTCAAACTAGTTGACATCAATGACAACATAATACTGATTTAATCATATTCCATATCTAATCAGCAACTTCTCAGTGATCTTGTAATCATAGATCCTTCAATCAGATTCCAAATCAGTTGTAGTCCAACAATCTCTGCCTTTGGCATTGATGGCAACTCAAGTAATATGAAATGTACCATACACATACCAAACATACATTCTACAACTTTGTGAACAAATGTTGTAAGTCAAATAGACTTAATATGTTTGATCACTACATTACTTAACCAGCATTAAGTAATACAGCTTTACCTTTCTGTAGTTGTAATCTTTTCAGTTCTTCTGTTCCATTCATATTGTCTCTCCCTTAGATAGTTCTCATCGGTGCTTGTTTCAAACCTTTCAACCTCTTTCATATTGTTCATCTCTCCCTTTCATTGTTGTACATTTCTTTCATATTGTTCATCTATCCCTTTGACAACAATGCCAAAGAAACAAATAAACAATCAGCTCTATAGTAGCCAAGTAACTCTCTATGGTGTCCAGTACTTCCTCTGTATCTCTATATACTGATATCTCATCGGTTCAAGTGCTCAAACTTAATCACAACCTTGAACATGATTCAAAGTGTGAACTATGCTACATCAACATGAATGATCTTCTGATAAAAGTAGGTTGATGCAACATCCAAATCACCTTAGTGACCGATAGATAGGGGATGGACCCCAAGTCTAGTCCTCAAGTATTCAAATGTGTCCTTCAGTAGAGGCTTTGTAAAAATATCAGCAAGTTGTTCTTTAGATGTAACAAATTCTAACTTTACTTGCTTCTCTTGCACTTGTTCTCTTAAGTAATGATACTTAATAGATATATGCTTTGTCCTAGAGTGCATCATAGGATTCTTTAAAATATTAATAGCACTAGTGTTGTCACAATATATAATCACTGGGTCAGTGATTACCTCATTCATTCCTTCCAACACTTGTTTGATATATGAAATGTTTGAATAGTTAGTAGCAGCAGCAACATACTCTGCTTTAGCTGTAGACTGAGAAATACAAGCCTACTTTTTACTTGTCTAGGTTACATGTCTTTCACCAAAGAAAAATGCTCCTCCGGTGGTGCTTTTTCTGTCATCCACATTTCCAGCCCAATTAGCATCGGTGTAAACTTTCAATTCAAACTTCCCTTCCTTAGGATACCATAATCCATAATTCTCTATTTTCTTCAAGTATCTTAAGATCCCTTCTGTAGCTATCATGTGTGATTCTCTAGGATTAGCAGAAAATCTTGCAACTATACCCACAACATGTGCTATATCTAGCCTATTGTGAACTACGTACATTAACTTACCAATCATGGATTGGTAAAGTGTCTGATTTAACTCAGTAGTTTCATCCTCCTTTGTCAATTTGCATCTAGTAGCCATTGGTGTTCCTACAGGTTTTGCATCTTCCATGCCAAATGTCTTTAGTACTTCCTTTATGTATTTAGATTGTGTGATGAATATGCCATCACTCTACTGAATCACTTGTAGTCCAAGAAAGAACTTAATCTCTCCAAACATAGACATTTCAAATTCCTTTTTCATTTCATCATAAAATGCCTTGCAGACAAGATCTGAGCCACCAAAGATGATATCATCAACAAATATTTCAGCAATGATAATAGTATCATCAATTTCACCTTTCACATACAGATTGTTGTTTTCACTTGTTCTAACAAATCTAATACTTAACAAATAAGTATGTAG
The DNA here is from genome assembly GCA_027943335.1 of Chamaecyparis obtusa. Taxonomy (NCBI): domain Eukaryota; kingdom Viridiplantae; phylum Streptophyta; class Pinopsida; order Cupressales; family Cupressaceae; genus Chamaecyparis; species Chamaecyparis obtusa. Next base: position 1,880,576 of record BSBK01002848.1, read on the forward strand.
TCTTTTATACCATGCTCTCGATGCTTGCTTTAGTCCATATAAAGCTTTATGTAATCTACATACCATGTCTTTTATTTTCGGGATCAACAAATCCTTCAGGTTGTTCAATGTAGACCTCCTCTTCAAGTATACCATTCAAAAATGCTGACTTCACATCCATTTGATAGACTTTGAATTTCTTATGTGCAGCGTATGCAAGTAGCATTCTAACTCCTTATAATCTAGCAATAGGTGCAAATGTTTCACCATAGTCAATGCCTTCTTCCTGTGCATATCCCTTGCATACCAATCTAGCTTTATTTCTTGTGACTTCACCATTTTCATTCAATTTATTCCTGTATATCCACTTAGTACCAATAACATTCTTATCTTTTGGTCGGGGTACTAAGGACCAGGTTTTGTTCTTTTCTATTTTTTCTATTTCCTCTTTCATTGCATTAACCCATTCTTCATTCTCTAATGCAACTTTCACATTTTTAGGTTCAAATTCATAAATTAGACATGTACATTGTCTTGTTTTGCTTCTAGTTTGCATTCCAGCATGTCTGTCTCCAATGATTTGTGTTTCAAGATGATGTCTCCTAACAAAACTAGCCAAGACTTGATTTCTCCTTTCCTTTTCATCCTTCTCAGGGTCATTTCCTTGCTCGGAAGCTTCTTCATGTTCATCAGTTTGTGGTGATTGTTGTACTGCATTATTTCCCTCCTCAGTGGTTGACACTGCTTGCGGTGTTGGTAGATACTCTAGATATTCAATATAAGTGAATCTACCATAGTCTTCTAGTTCTTTGTACTTTCCTCTGTGTACTTATCATCAAACTCATCAACATGAACATTAGTACTCTCAACAATCTTATTTGTAACCTTATTTAAACATTTGTATGCTTTACTTGTAGTGGAATATCCTAGAAATACCCCTTCATCTCCTTTAGAATCAAACTTCTCATTTCTTTCATCTTTCAAGATAAAGCATTTACTTCCAAAAATTTTGAAATAACTTACAGTAGGTTTGTGTCCAAACCATAGTTCATAAGGTGTTCAATTGGAGTCCTTTAGTTGTACTTGGTTAAGAACATATACAGCTGTGTTGACAGCTTCCCTCCGATATGTCTGAGCAACATTCTTTGGTATCATCAATGTTCTAGCACAGTCAATTATAGACCTATTCCTTCTTTCAGCAATGTCATTTTGCTGAGGTGTCCTCGGTGCTGATACCTACCTTTTGATTCCATGCTCATTACAAAAGTTAATAAATTCTTTAGAGATAAATTCACCTCCTCTATCAGATCTTAAACATTTTATTTCCTTTCTAGTTTCTTTCTCTACCTTAGCTTTATACCACTTAAACATTTTGAAGGCTTCAGATTTCTCTTTCAAGAACATAACAGTCATCAGTCTAGTGTAATCATCAACAAAAAGAATAAAATATCTATCACCATAATAACTCTAAGTTCTCATAGGACCACACAGATCAGTATGAACCAACTCAAGTATCTTCTTTGTTGAATAGTCTTTTCTTTTAAAACTAGACTTAGTCATCTTACCTCTTTGACATTCATGGCACATAGCATGATCCGGTTTTGTTAAGTTAGGTAGTCCTCTAACTCTTTTCTTTCTACTAATCTTGATCATGTTGTCAAAGTTCACATGGCATAACCTTTGGTGCCACAACCAAGCATCTTCATCTTTTATTAATAAACAAGAAGACTGATCCATATCAAGATAGAATAGATTACCTCTAGATTGTGTACCAGTTCTGACAAGTCTTCCTCCATCATCATAAATCTTCACCTTTTTGCTCTCAAAAGCCAGTCAGTGGCCTGAGTTTTTCAACTGAGCCACACTCATCAGATTATAGTTTATTCCATGCATCTACCCAATATGTATTTTCACATTGTAGTCTATCATTGATCATCAGTGAGCCTTTACCTCTTACCATACAAGGTGCATCATTTCCCATTCTCACAAATTATCCATTATATTCAACAAGATGATCAAACATCTCTACATCACCATTCATATGATGTGTGCAACCACTGTCTATGATCCATGTATCATTTCTGCTTACTTTAGAGATCAGTGATGTCTCTTCATGTTTCTCTTCCTCTTCTGAATCATCTTTCATAGCAACAAATACAACTTCTATATCATCATCAGAATTAGATTCAGTTTCAATATCTTCGACTATGTAACATACCTTTTTTCCTTTTTCATCTCGGTTGTCTCTGTTGTTGTGTCAGTAACCTCTATTGACTCTTCTTCCATAGCTTCCTTCAGATCAGTCTTTGGATCTATTATCATCTTTCTTCTGAGGACATCTAGTAGTGATGTGACCAAATTCTTTACAATTAAAGCATGCCAAAGGTAGTTTGCCTCTATACCTTCCTTTTCCTTTGGGCAATCTTCTGGCCATAAGTGCTTCAAGATCATCAAGTTCATCATCGGTATTGTCATCACTATCACAATTCTTACTATTCCTGCTAGACTTTCCAATCTTCAGAGAAGACATGAAAGTGGATTCAACAGAAGGAACAACACTATTATCAAAGTTGTTTAATTCAAAGGTTGTAAGTTTACCAATCAAAGTGTCAAGAGTAAGATTGGATGTAGCTCTTGTTTCATGAATTGCAGAAATCCTGATTGCATAAACTGGTAGCAAAGTTCTGAGAATCTTGCTTATCATTATTTCATCATAAATTACTCCATCAGATGCTCGAATAGCATGTACCACCTCTTTGAGTCTATTTGAATATTGGACAATGTTCTCACCTTCTTTCATTCTCATATCGTCAAATCTACCTCTCAGACTTTTAGCTCGGGCTCTTTTGACATTAAGATCTCCACTATAGATCTGTGCTAATTTATCCCACATTCCTTTGGCATTTGTGCATGTCTTGATATCTTCAAATTCAGTGTCGGTATAGGCAGCAACAAGTTCCATCATAGTAACATTATGTTCATGCTTATCCTTTAGTTGATCAACAGTTAGGGGACCAGTGAGCATTTTCATGTAGCCATTTTCCATCAGATCTAGTGCTGAGTTCCCAATTCTAGATATGTGCAGCTTCATTCTGCTTTGCCATACTGTGAAGTTCTCTTTGTTCAGTTTTGGTACTTCCCTCTTATACATCTTGAGACCTTTATGCTTAAGTCCTTAAAACTTTGTTCCAAGCAACCAATGCTCTGATACCAATTGTTAGAATAACTGAGAGGGGGGATGAATCAGTTATCCAGTGTCCCAATACAAAATGTATAATTCAAAACACCTTCTTCAATTTTTTCTCATCGGTAAGCAATAATAACTCTCACTATCTGTTCTTTTACCGATTACCAGTCTAATACTTATAACAATTTTCCGATCAAATCTAACATGTAACATGTAAAGAATGATAACAAACAAATATCACAATCAACACACAACATAAGAGATTTAACGTGGAAACCCTGTAAAGGGAAAAACCACCTGGGACCAGCAACCCAAAATTGTTCACTCTTCTGAAGTGAGGTTGGTTAAGACCCAACCCTGTTAAAGGTTACAAACACACTGTCAGGTGTGACCTTGTTAGAGGATTTTAGACTAGAAGTTATCGTCCAACTAGCATTCACTATGGGGTTGCCAGGATAACAATGTTCATTCTATGAATGATACATCATAAGACTTTGAGTCCACTCGGTTAAGAGATTTAGACTGTATACAATGGTTAAATATGTAACAGTAAAATGACCTACCTTAATACAACTTCAATTGCAGATTACAGATCAATATTCAGTCCATACAAATCCTTCTGATCAATATTTCACTTCAGATTCAATACTATATCAACTTACTATCTATTGGTAATAGCTCTCTATAGCTCAATAATTTTTCTGCAGCTCAGTTCTCACTAACCAGTATGATTAGAATGCATGAAAGCTTGTTTACACGATACTCCTACAGCTTCTTCTTCTTCCAGCTCTTTTCATAAATAAAATCTATTTTCTTATATAGATGATTAAATCATTTTCTTCTCCACCATTAGATTTTTCCTCTTAAAACTTTCTCAGTACTTGTGTCAATAAAATGTTTCAATCTTCTCTGTTAGGTCTTCCTTGAATTTTGTCAGTCATTGATCTATGTAACAAACTTTATCTATTACCTCAATGTTATACTCTTGACAACTCATTAATCTTATCAACTAAACTAATCATTTAATTCATTCTGTCCTCCTCGATTAACAAAGAATGCGTCGGTGAACACTGCTCAGTAAATACTGCGGTCAGTATACACTACACTCCGTTGGTGTATACTAGAAATGCTTCATTTACCAACAACACTGCTTTGTGTCTTTCAGCTCTATACTTCATTATAGATGAATGCAACATAATAAATTCAATATCATCAAGTCATAGACTCATCAAAAAGTTACTCAATGTGTTCCTTATCCTCATCTGTCTTGTACATCTTTCCTCATGTAGATTTCTCTGTTCTTCATCTCTTTTCCACTTTTCTTCAAATGTCTCGGTGTAGTAACTTACAAGATAAGTGTTGTCAAACTAGTTGACATCAATGACAACATAATATTGATTTAATCATATTCAATATCTAATCAACAACTTCTCAGTGATCTTGTAATCACAGATCCTTCAATCAGATTCCAAATCAGTTGTAGTCCAACAAGCTTTTCATTTGAAGTATCATCATGATTTGATGGATTGAGTATTGGAGTATAGTAAGAATATAACAAGACAACTATAGGAGCATCATTGGGTGTAAAAATACTTGCATCCAAGGTTATAGCATGGGAATTTTGACTCCAACTATGATCTTGAAATCAATTGATCTAATTCTTTTGATTGGCTTATTACATCATTTGGATATCAAGTATGTTGTAATTGGTTGAATGAGATGATTGTAGCTAATTTTATGTATTCACTGGGTTGACATAGAGCTTCAATGATTGAAAAAATTCAATCAATTGCATATTGAAACTCTCATCGGGACCATTCGTACCATTTGTAACATTACCTCCACATTGTGCCAATAAAAGAGCCTTGTTGAATGCATCATGCAAGGTAGAAATCTCTCCAAAAAATCTAATTATTCTTTCAAATGAGACATCCAAACACCATAAATAATGTTATTTTAACATTGAATCATGCACCATCCTTTTTGAATCTTGAACCCTTTGATACATGAGAAGAAATCAATGGTTAAATTGGGCAATGGACTCTTGAGGTATCCTTACATTAGCAAAATAAAATAATGAATCTTGTGAGCTCACACTGGGATCAAATTGAATTAAGAATAAATCCTTTAACTCAACCCATGAGAAAATAGAATTGGATGGGAGTCTCACATACCATTAAAGTGCTACACCTTGAAATGTCTTGACAAATAGATTGCAAACAACATCTTCATGTCCAATTTTGAGAAAAAACATTAGATTCTTGCAAGTCCTTACATGATTTGTAGCATTTTGTCCATTATTGGGGAAGAAAAAAGGAAGCCTATTATGTGCATGAAAAGGAATCTCATGGAGACCTCCCAGTATACACAACAGACTACCCATTGAAGCTATATTTTCTCAACATCCAACTTATTTAGTGTGATTATAACCATGAAAATTTTTGTTTCAGGCCATCCTTCTAGTGTCACTTTTGTTGAGCATCATTTTTACATGAGACAACGACTAGGAATTTGGATGAACAAATTCCCCTCTTGGAAGAATGATAAAATTAGTCTCAAGGTTCCTTTTAGGTTGGGTCTCAACCACATAGATAGCTCAATTGAAGATAAATGTGAAATTGTTCACAAGGAGGCCTTTTCTCGTTCGATCTTGGAGGGATTGCAAAAACAATCTTACAACAAATGATCTTTCTCTCTTTTTTTCTGTATTTTTTGAATCTTGTAAATTTGATTTAATCTAGTATGACTGATTTGCAAAGAAAGTAAGGAGATAGGTAACATGAATTGAATGAAATTTTTTGAAAATAAAACTAACGGACATAAACCACCATTGCACAGCTTTGCAAATTAAATTACCAAGAAGATGGAGAAAACCCACAAAACATAGGTTTGAAGAAATCACAACCCCGATTTTGTAGATGCAATCATCAATGGAAATAAACACAGATGTAAGATTTATCAAAACTCATCAAATCATGAAGCCACCATGAACATGTGCACACATGAGACAAATTTATCTTGAAGTACCAAAGAAATAATCTTCCCAATAATTTGTCGCAGCAAAGCAATATAGTGATGATAAATACCAAACTAATGAATTCACATATCAAAATCACCATATGATCAATTAGCTCTTTAAAATAAATGAATGAGAAAACACACATTCATAAAATTTGTAAAGATGGAATAAAAATCACACTATGATTGAAGCACCAATTGTATATATTGTATTGCAAAGTAATCCACCCTTATTACATTATTCTGAAGCCTTTTATACCACTTCACCTTTTGAAAACAAGAAATTCATAGCTAGGGTTTCAAGTATCCATAAGACTAAGAATAAAATTTAATCTAAAGCTTATTAAAATAAGAACTACTCCTAATGCAGTTCTAAACCACCTAGCACAAATTTAATCCATGTGCATTACAAATTTATGAGAAATTAGGGCCAAATATGCTAAGAAAACAAGAGATATATGTTGGAGTTCCACCATTTTCAAACTAGAATCTTCTTCAAAACTTGTAGTTATTCCTTAAAATATTCATCATGGCTCCTCTTTGAGAATCCAACTGATTGATATCCCTAAGTCACGCAAAAATGACCCAAAACATGTGGTCAATCAAACTAAAAATCCATTATAGAAGACCGGAAGTTCTTGATGGATATGGCCCAGAAATTTCAGACCCCGACCCCTATCCAAAAAATAACTATTGAAAAAATGACTAAGTCATAAATTCTATGGCAAGAAAAATTTTGGACTTTTGGAGGCCAAAACTCTAATTTTTGAACCTCTAAACTTTGAATTTTTGGACTTTCAAACTCTGAACTTTGAACTTCAAACCTTCAAACCTTTGAACTCTGAACCTACAAAATTTGAACCTCTGAACTTTGAAATTTGGGACTTTTGAACTTTGAAATTTGAACTTCGAACCTTTGAACTCTAAACCTTCGAACTCTAAATCTCCAGAATTTGAACTTTTAGACTTTTGAACTCTAAACTTTCAACTTCAAACCTTTGAACCTTCGAACTCTGAACCTCTAAATTATGAATCTTTGAACTTTGAACTCCAAAATTTAACCTCTAAACTTTGAACTTTCAGCCTTTTGAACTCTGAAATTTGAACTTCAAACCTTTGAACCTCCAAACTCCAAACCTCTGAACTTAGAACCTCCAAACTCCAAACCTTTGAACTCTGAATCTCTGAAATTTAAACCTCTAAACTTTGAACTTTTAACCTCCAAATTTTTGAGCCTTTTGATAGAATTGGGCAGCTTCATAGCATCCAAATGTTTTGGTTTCTATTTCATAACATCTTCATACATCTACCAATCAATCCCATCAAAAAATTTATCTTGACTATTTGATTCATAACATGCCACATTGAGATTCTCAATTCTGCAATCACAAAAGATGCCTTGTCAATAGTCTTTATTGAAAACATGAAATTAAACTAGAGCAACTAAGTCTATAGGAAAGGAAAAAACTAACTCAAAGAAACACAAATAGAAAAGAAGCCAAAAAAGGGAAAAGAAAAGAGGGAAAAACACCAAAAGTTGACTCAACTGACATCCAACTATCGAGAGAACACTGGCCCACAATCTAACTCACTGGGTGCCTAATAAAATCAACCATAAGGGTCCCTCAAATAAACTAAAAGAGAAAAAAAGGGGGGTCCCCATTTGGCCAAGTGGCCAAAATGAGACGTGTGTTGTAGAACCACAATAGTACCCATAATCCTTCACTACTGCAGTAAAAAGGTTTCTCGGTTAGAGATATAATGTTTAGCTACTTCTGATAGCTTACCCTATTAGGAGTACAAAAAGACTTATACAGTCTACCTTGTTAAAGGATTTTACAATCTCTAATTTAAGAGATGTACCCTATTAAAATATTTACAAAATAAGACCTATTAGGGTCTACCCAATAGTGGGGTTTTACAATTTTGAATACAATATAAATCAATACTAAATATGTCTATAATAATGCATCAAAAAATGTTATTCAGACTCCCTGTGCTCAATAACATCTTTACCTCATTCTGTACTTTAGTTCCTTTCACTCAAAATTTAGTTTCTATACTTGGTAACCTCAAATCTGATTCACCTTATCAGTTCTTCTCTAATTACTCTATAATCGGTAACCTTAATCATCTTCACATCACCATCACATCAGTCTTGCATCCTTCTCATCATTCTCCTTTGTCTCCTCTCTCTCTGATCTTCATACTTTGTTCTTTATATACTTGATCTAGAAGCGGTGGAAATGTTCTAGATTCTTCTCCTTAAATGGTGGTGGCTTTGATTTAATTTCCCATTGGTGGATCTTACCTTAGAATCATGCACAATCATATTTTTACATCTCAAATGTTTTACCAAATGATTCTCCTTGAAATCAATAAAATATTTTTTACTCAGTGTTCAGATTCAATGTATCTGCCATGATCTGTTATGTCGGCTTGTGTTACTCTATAACACATTTTGTTCTTTCTCATTAGCATGTACTCTTAGCTCAGTAAGTACTATGCATTGTTCGGTGCCTTTCTTTCTCTTCTCAGTGCCCCTCATTCATTTTCCTTTACCGACATTGTCTCTTCCTTTACCGACTTCTCTATTTGCTTTATCGACTAAGTCCTTTGACCCCTTCTTTCACTGACTAACTTTGACTATCCAATATGACTTTAACAAAACTAATGACAAAAAAATAACTCTTTAGGAGTATCAGATGGTACTAAAATGTGATTCATGGAAGAACATGATTATGCATGTGATGCATATTATTTGTCTATGTATGTTTATATGTAGTAATATAATGCAAATGGATTATGTATCTATAAAAAATAATGTATATATGTATGAATAACTCTATGAAATGCAATTATGGCTTAAATGGTTATGAAAATGTATGATATGTATGATGAATTGTAAAACTAAAACTAGATGCACGATGAAAATGTGATCTAAAATCTGATGTAACTAATTAATGAGTTACAATTAATATGAAAATAAATTAATAAGATAATGAAATGGATATATTAATGATATGATTTAATAAATGATACTATATGATGAAATGAGACTACATGAATATGTAATGATAATGAAAGTGAATTAAATATGTATAGTGAAATAAACCTAATATAAAGACAAATTAATATGACAATGGAATGAAAATGCAAATGAAAGCAATGGATTAGATGATATATAATGAAAATGTGATATAATGAGAATAACTATACTAAATGAATATGCAATGAAAATTAATGTGCAACTAAGTGATGAAATATTAATGATATGGAATGAACAAAAGAAATAAATGAGATAATATGAATGACACGGTATGTAATGGAATGAAAATGAAACTAATGAAATATAAATGAAACTAGTAAAATACAAATGAAACTAGTAAAATGAGGAAGGATGAAGATGCATTGACAAGTAAAAGGAATGAACCTAATATGAACCTAAGACAAGACCAAAATTATATGCACCTAAAATGGAATGAAATGAAATGCAATAAATAACACTATATGTAGTTTATTTGTGTGTATTAGTGATTGGTAGGGACTCGTAGCAGGATACAAAGGGAGAATAAATGAGTGTCAAAATGCAAAATGAAAATGAAACTAAAATGATACTAGAAATGCAATGAGGATTGGGGATTTTTTTTTTTAAATGTGGAGAGCATACCCTAGTTTGATTTTTTATAAGGAGTTATGCATCACATATAAAAAAAACATGGATGACATTGTTCCTTTTCATAGGACTAGACTCTCAAACATGCAAGGTAGATTTAGGAACATGCATGTAGATTATCAATTTGGATAGAACCTATGTAGTGAAAGATCACGTGGAGGTTGTAATACACCCAAGTCTATGGTAGATACTTGGTGGAAATGTGAAAAGACCATTCCCCTAGTGAGACACATACATGACCATAATTGAGTAACCAACACATAATAACATGCACTAAATCATCTACAAATAAATCATACTACAAAACATAAGTGTTCCAATATACACCAGTCAAAATACACCAAGATATGGATAGATTAAGGCAATGCTTAGTAGGTTCTACTAAAAAACATAAGATAAATCAAAATAAAAGACCTTGTGACCAAGCTGTCATACAGTCCACAACTCTTGGCATAATAGGATTGTGTGATGATTGATTTCTATATAAAATATTGGATCATGAAGGATACATCCTAGGGGAAATGATTGATAATGTGATTCATTAAGCGTTAGATATGCAATAATGATGTGATTCTCTCTCTCTCTCTCTCTCCTCTAGCATATTTACAGCCTCTGTATGTGTATGTGTTTCTCTTTCCCCTCTCCCTTTTCACCTCTCTCTCCTCTCTCTCTCTCTCTCTCTCTCTCTCTCTCTACCATTTTTGTAGCCTCTATGTATGTATATTTCTCTCTCTCTCTCTTCCTCTCCCAGCCCCCCACCACCTTCTCACCTCTCTCTCTCTCTCTCTCTCTCTCTCTCTCTCTCTCTCTCTCTCTCTCTCTCTCTCTCTCTCTCTCTCTCTCTCTCTCTCTCCCTCTAGCATTTTTACAGCCTCTGTATGTGTATGTGTTTCTCTCTCTCTCTCTCTCTCTCTCTCTCTCTCTCTCTCTCTCTCTCTCTCTTCTCTCTCTCTCTCTCCTCTAGCATTTTTACAGCCCTTGTATGTGTATGTGTTTCTCTTCCCTCTCCCTCTCTCTCTCTCTCTCTCTCTCTCTCTCTCTCTCTCTCTCTCTCCCTCTAGCATTTTTACAGCCTCTGTATGTGTATGTGTTTCTCTTTCCCTCTCCCTTCTCTCTCTCTCTCTCTCTCCTTCTCTCTCTCTCTCTCTCTCCTCTCTCTCTCTCTCTCTCTCTCTCTCTCCTCTAGCATTTTTACAGCCTCTGTATGTGTATGTGTTTCTCTTTCCCTCTCCCTTCTCTCTCTCTCTCTCTCTCTCTCTCTCTCTCTCTCTCTCTCTCTCTCTCTCTCTCTCTCTCTCTCTCTCTCTCTCTCTCTCACTCTCTCTCCCTCTAGCATTTTTATAGCCTCTGTATGTGTATGTGTTTCTCTTTCCCTCTCCCTTCTCCTCTCTCTCTCTCTCTCTCTCTCCTCTCTCTCTCCTCTCTCTCTCTCTCTCTCTCTCTTCCTCTCCCAGCCCCCACCACCTTCTCACTCAAGCCTTTTTTGGATGTTACATAGTGTTTACCGCGCTATAGTGCATGTGCACAATTCAAGTTATAAATTTGAATAGTGCATGCACGCTATTCAAGTCATAAATTTGAATAGTGCTAGCGTGCTTTGTAATACATTTCAATCACCAAGCCTAAGGCTTGTATTTTCTTTGCAACCCAACGGCTTGGAGGATTCAAATAATCCTAAGATGTGTTTTTCTAGTAGACATACAAAAAATTCACATCTTTTTTTATGTGCTCCTCGTCAGGTTTAGTTGTGGTTCAATAACATTAAAATCAGATGACGTGATATTGTAGATCTCTCTGTTAGCTATCTAACCATATAATTTATTTTTAATTCTGATTATGTTAAGCTTTTCATCTCTAATTTCTTTTGTATGTATGTCTGATTTTTGTCAAAAACCAACGTGTAGTATTTTGGGCATTAATTTTGGCTCGTTCGTTGAATTTTGCAACAAGTTACTTTTTTAGAAACTAGACTCCATTATAAACACTTATAAAATAAATAAATAAAATTGATTTTTAATTAGTTTTCAATGATATCTAGGGGGAGCACATAGAAATTTCACATTTTCAAGATATGTGCACTTCGAAAATTCATAAAAAATTATACATTCATCAAAAAATTAGCAAAAAAATATAGGATAAACTACGTGGTGTTAGCTAACTTCTCGCTAGAGCGATTAAAATTTTTTTTTAAAAGTTAACATTTTAGGGGGAGCACACCAAACGCTATGTTATGTTTTTTCACAAAAAATAGGACCACTTTTTGTGCTCCCCCTTTTTGAGGGCCTTAATTTGCACCATTTTTAAAATAAATTAGTAGTTTAGAAACTAGATTCAAAGTATTATAACTCTTGTTCTTCTTGCATCTTAAAAATTTGAGTCTAACTATCTTCAATTTCTCATTGAAGTTATGAGTTTGTTGATTCAGAAAAAGTGGCATCTTATACCCCCTTTTTGGCCCCCCATATTTGTGCACTTACCCACATCCCAATGTAATAGCCATATTTACCAAACAAGTCAACCAAAGGATAGACCCTTGTTATTTATTCTATCAAGAAAAATCAAACATTTTTTGACCAAATCAACCTTCATCTTGATAAAAACATCTACCTCAATCAATGTAATGCCAACTCATCATCATAAATGAATTGAGACACATCAGCATGATAGCTGTAATACAAATGAATCATCACGACTCGATCACCGGTTGCCAATAGAAGATTTACCATCGATAGTTTAGGAACATAGTTACTTTTCACATAAACAACTTTTGCAACCATAAAAAATTATTACCAATCACTCAAATCAGTTGTGGTCATAACCACGAGCTCAATGCAAAATCAACAACATAATTATATGATCGTATCACCTAACTATCATAGATTTGATAAATCAATTGAATCACCCATTGCCAGTCACAAACTGTTCTAGCAGTTTTCATGTCACACTTTAATCAATCATAACTTACAAAAATCATATGTTCAACAGTTGTGATCATACAATTATCATCTAGAGACATTCTCAAGTCTCCCTTAAGAATTGTGACCAATGGAACCACTTGAAACACACCATTCATCCTTCTCACATAATTGGAAACACACTAAGAATACTAGATCAATACTTGACATCAATGACAACGCAGCAGATCATCATCATAATCACCAAATATGTATCATCATTGTACCATCACATCATCAATTATGCCAACATGTTGATGCAATTTTACTTTTAAAAAAAATATTTTGATAGGTGATTACATCACTTCATGATCATATGGGGCTTCCGAAACAATAAATGTGGTGAATCAATATGCTAGATGTGTCACATAAAAACTAGTTGCATCTCTTTTTCCTTTCACCTACATTGAAACAAATTGCACAAACAAAGATAAAATAGAGTTTAAATTGTCAAAAATTGGACATGAAAAATGAACAATCTAGCATGCAAAACATGAACTAATGTAGGATAATCAACAATCACTACAAATAACCTTGCAATCAGTAACCAAAATAACCCATATATTATCATAAATAACAAAATGACATTAATAAACAAAATGCAATTGGGGCACATCAATAAGTGAGATGCATCATGTTAAACTAGTAGATGTAGTGTTTTTTATATATGATTGTGTTGAATGAAGAGTGTTTGCATCATTTTCATATTGTGGTTATGTTGAAATAACTTGTGGCTATACGAACACAAAAAAATTAAAAATTTATAAGCATTTTTTTCTTCACATTGGGTTCACCATTATCAATTAGGGGATTAATTTGAGGATCTAGAAACCTACAACAACATAGTTAGACAACCACCAAGCCTAAATGTTGTAGTAAATCCCTAAACATCAAGAGAAAAAACATACAATAATGGAAATAAATAAACAATAATAGAAAATAAATTCAATTCAATTATAAAGATATGCAAACTAGATTTAATCTCCCTTGTTCTTCTCCTTCTTAATGCAAATTATGGGCTCTCAGCTTGTGCTCACTTAGATAGTATAAGAATTCAAAGTATGTGGTTACAAATTATTAGAATAATCTCTCAATTTATAAGAATTTAGGATTCCATGATTGAGAGGATTGACTGCGTTTGATTGAAGATTTGAACTCAATTGATTGAGAAGTGAACTCACTTGATTGACTTCTCAACAAAATAGATTGTTTGTTAACTTATTTGATTGGAGAGTGAAGTGAATAGATTAGATAGTTGACTAGATTGATTAGAGAGATGAATCAATAGATTGACCAGATGACTAGATAGAATGACTAGTTAGAAAATGTGATTGAATAGTCAGATTGAGACTTAGAGTTAGTTAGAACTAGAAGAATAATTCCAATTGAATAAATTAAGAAAGTCATTTAATTGTACATGTGGAATATAAATAAATAAGACTTATTTATCTATGAGAAGAATGAGTTAGGGAATTAAATAAATTGTCATTTATTTAATATTAGGAGGAAATGATTAATTAATTATCATTATTACATAAATATAATAATAATAACAATAAAGAAGTATTAGTTAAATAACATAATTATTTAATCAGTTGTAAAGATAAGGGATAAATTAAATAATAATAATTATTTAATTAATTTGTAGAAGAATAATTAATAAAAATTAGTAAATAGTTTAATTATTAAAAAATACTTAATTATAGAATTGGGGGAAAAATGTGAATTTAAATTTGAATATAGTAGAAAGATGCTAATCAATTAAATAATAAAGATTGTTTAATCAATTAAGAGGAATATTAGTGAAATTGTCGTAGACGAGAAACAAATCAATTTTAGGTGTCTACAATACCATTTCATTCACAATAGCTATCATAATATCGATTTTATAATCATAAAATAGAAATACATTGACCCTAATACATGAGTGTAATAATAATGTTTTGATTACTGGTAAAAGCATATTTTGAAGGGGAGGGGACTCGAAACCCTTTACAAATCCAAAAACTAAAGATAGAAAGAAGTAGACCCAGTAAAAAGAAACAACATCAATGATCGGCCCACATGAGGGAAACACAAGAAACTAAAAATAGGAAATAGGGAAAAACCATCATGAGAGATAAAAAACCAGGCAAAGCACCAGCTCAGCTGACAATATACATTATTCCATCTTTTTCATCCAAGGTCTTCTCCATTCTGGCCTAGATATTATCCATCCTCCTAATGACCCTTTTTAGCTCTTCAACATTCTTCTTAACAGTGGGGGAATTCTTCTTGTTTCTAGCATGGGTTTTGGAGCTCGGTCCACTAGTGACCTCCAAGGTTTCATTCTTATGATCAATTTCCTCACCAAGGCTGCTATCCAACATATTGACCAGGGCTTTAAGATTGATGCTTGAAAATTTCATACTGTCCTTACTATGCTAGAGAATGTCTATAATCATGCTCTCCATATTATCCATCCTTTTCTGCACATCAATGATAGTAGAGTTCAAATTCTAAGTCAAGTTGCCCTCATTGAACCCTTTTTCTAGCTTCTCCTGAAGACTGGCATTAGTGGCCTCAAGTTTCCTACACTTAAGATTTAGCCTCTTTATCTCATGGAAACACCATTTGTCGGATCAGAAAGTGTACAAAGCCTCAAATTTTGTTGTTTGAATGGAACCAATAGTGACTTCCTCCTTATCATTGAAGTCCTCAAAAATTAGTTTAATTAAGGATTCTCTAACCCTTCTTTCACTTGTGTCCTTAATTTCTTCTTCAATATTATCCTAGGTATCTTGAGAGACACGCACATCGTACCTCATACCAGCCACAAACTCATCCAGAATGGGTACCTCCTTGGTTTGGAAATTCCTATTGGGGGTATGCATCTCGGTATAATGGATAGCAGTATCAACCAAATCTTCAAGGTTTTGGGAATTTTGAACCAAAATGTCTTCAAAATTCAAAATATCCCATGACTTACCTTCCAAGTTGACAATTTCCTCAGTCTCCTTGTTTTTTGTGTTCTCTTTATCTTTGTTTTTCATTTCAGTATCAGTCTCCCTATTATGGGTAGTGATATCTTCCTTCTTCTAGGTACCATAATCATCTTTGTCAGTAGTATCAATCTTCGACTCTTCATTTTTCACATACCCCTCACATACTTTTTCCTCATCCTCTCCCATATCCTGAGAGTGGGCATTACCTTCGGAGTCCTCATTTTCCTCCTCTTCTCTATTAGAGATTTGCATATTTTGGGTATCACAACCTTCGTCATCCTCTGAATCATTAGTAATGCTATCCTCATAGTTTCTCTATGAAGCTTCCTTCTTCATAGACCTCTATTTCTTTGAATTGCTTTCAATATTGCCTTTAGCTATCCATTTACCTTTACCCATAATGGGGGTTTTGACAGTAGGGTTAGGAATGGAGTCCCTTATGTGTTCATAAATCAACAAGATCAACCCCTCATGTCAAATGGCCTTCTTGGCCTTCTTCTTGTGCTCATTAAGGCTTTTTATTAAAGAGCTATGTAAGTAATAAGGAATTTTGATCATATCCTTATACCTGAAGTGATTAAGGAGCATGTAGTGGTGGGAATGTGCCCATGTGAATCGCCCATTGAGAGTAAAGTACTCCATAATAACCAAGAGGGTGTTACGCCATATTTCTTTGATCTTGTAAACATTAATGAACCTATTAGAATGGACTTCAAAAAAAGCCTTCTTCTCCTTCTCAAACTTAGGAAATTTCTTTACCAACATGTCTGAAATCTTCTGATTTCTATAAAAATTTAAGCCCTCATTGGGATACCAGTAACCTGGGCTATGAGCTCAACCAAGAGATTGATAGTGTTCCCATCCATTGTGATGGTCTCACTTTTCCATCCATCGAAGAACTTCTATGTAATAGATGTTTCAAACCCATGGAGTTTTTCCAAATACGGAGTGATTCCACCCTTCTGTAGTTTACGCCACACCATAGCCATGTCTTCTCCTTTAAGCTTCCAGTAGTTTGTAGGCTCCTCCCTTTTAAGATCATCACCCATGATGATAGAGATCAATTCTAGACACCGATCACTCTTCCCAGTTTCTTGATTGTGCTTGCAAAAGTTGTCTTTCTCGGCAATGTTAACACAGGTGGAAATAGCAACCCAAAAAGCATGGGAAATAATGATGTTATTAATGCCAAATCCTTCACTCCACTCTTTCCAATAAAAATCCACTAGATCCATAATACTCATGCATGTAATTTTGAGCAACTTAAAGCTTTCATTCCTTGTGGATGATTTTGTCATAATTAATCTTTGATTTTGTGTCCTCATTCAAATTTGCATAGCTCTCCCATGTGAAGACATCATCAGAATTAATTCCCACATTAGCCAAGTTGTCTACCACACTATTGCTTTCCTTGTACACATGGGAGATGTGAACTTTAGCATAATTTGAAATAATTTCCTTCGCTTTAGAAATAATTTGAAAAATATTATTTTAGTTAAGGCTACGCACCTAAAAGATGATTTCAATTGGAATCTAATGAGCATTTATGCTCCTAATACCAAAAATGGTAGATCCAAGTTTTGGAGAAGATTGAAAGAGATAAAAAGTAACTTTTGGGTTGAAAGTTGGATGGTGATGGGAGATTTTAATACTCCTCTCAATAATGAGGATAAAAAGGGTGGCATCCCTTCTCAGATAGAGAGTAGAATAGACCTTATGGACTATATCAATGATCAAGATTTCTTGGATATGGAGCTGGAAGGAATTTCTTACACTTGCTCCAATAGAATAATAGTTATGGAGCTTATCCAAGTCAATTTAGATAGATCACTTGTATCTCATGACTAGCTATCTAAATATTCTTTCTCTTTATCCTCTTCTTTGAGAATCGGTTCAAACCATTTTCCCATAGTCTTAAAATCTAATCTCATTGATGGCAAAAAGAATATCATGTTTCAATTTGGAAAAATGTGGATGGCAGATGCTAAATTGAAAGAGAGTATAGCCAATTGGTGGGATTATAATCAAGATGGTGGAGCTATGTACAGAATTGCCAAAAAAATGAATACTATCAAAAGGAATATTAAAATATGGAACAACGAAGTTTTTGAGGATATATTCCTATCAAAAAGTAGAAAATGAAATGAAATAAAAGAAATTAAAGAGAAAACTCAGAAGGAAGGGCTCTTAGAGGAGTCTAAAAATATTCTGGTGAGAATTTCATAATATCATATCCAAAGAAGAATCTTTTTGGAGACAGAGATCTAGAGTTCTTTGGCTTAGAGATGGGTGTTAGAAAGTAAAGACCACCAAGATAACTGAGAGGGGGGGGGGTGAATCAGTTATCTAATAATTAAACAGTTTATCATCATTAACTTCAATATCAACTTCAATAGCTTTAAACCATATAATTAATGTAGTAACCAACCATAGAAGGATAATCATTGTTGGAAAAATTCAAGACTAGCTAGGTTACTGAGAGGGGAGGGGTGAATCAGTAACTTCAAAACTTTTACAAATTTTAGATCTCAACCATTTTCTTAATGACATTAGATTGATAAGCTAGCTATATGCATGATTAATAGAAAGAATAAAACATTCATAACACTTTGAACACAGAGATTTGGTGATCCAGAAACCTTCCAAATAGAAAGTAAAACTAGGGTGGGGATGAAACCCACTAAACTTCAATACTGTAGTATAAAGTTTGCCGGTTAAGGCTTACAATGATCACTTCTGATGATCTACCCTATTAGGAGCAATAAGGACTACTAGGTCCACCTTGTTAGAGGATTTACAAACATACAAAGAAGTATGCACTTGGTTAAGATATTTTGCAAAGACTGTTAAGTCTACTCGATTAAAGGATTTGGGGTTGATTCACCTGTTAGGATGAAACAGTAGATCTCTTACTTGCAACTGTGCTTGCTGATTGAGATTCTTTGATGTACTGATCACCTTTTGTGATAGATATGTCTCTGCTACTTCTTATACTATTGTATCCCTTTGTAATTTGCTTATCTCTACCTTTCTTCTATTTTTCACTTCTTCCTTTTTCACACTTTGGATATGATACAAAACATTGTTTATATATCAATCCAAAATAATTACAAAACAATAGAAAAGTTGGCTCTAAACAAGCAAACATAAGTATTACTGAGTCGGCCCAAATATAGTGACTCGATTACTACAAACTAACTCAGTGACTTTCTGATACTCGGCATCCACTGTGTTACTCAACATCGTCATGCACTCGGTAGAAGTGGAGGCTTGGTCCATACTATCCACTTGGTTATAGTTTCAAACTCAGTATATATTGGAGACTTGGTAGATATAGTGTCACTCGATAGAGACTGAATTCCCTGTTTACCGTGCTAGCACTAGGTAAACACTGCTCATCTCATCACTCATTGAAGATAACTCGGTAAGCATTGTTCTGCTCGGTAAACACTGTTTTGCTCGGTAAACACTATTCTACTTGGTAAACATTGTTCTACTCAGTAAACATTGTTCTGCTCGGTAAACACATAGAGTCTGAATAAGTGTTGTCACTAATGACAATCATACTTAATGCCAACAATCTCCCCCTTTGGCATTAGTGACAAAAACACTTATTTCCCAAAAAAAAAATCATGCTGAATCTGTCTCATTTTTTTTTAATTTATCTTTGTCATACTATTGTATATACATTTCATGTCTCCCCATATAGTATATATACAAATATCTTGTATCACCTCATACTCATATTTCCTATTTATACTTTCTCCCCCTTTCATATCTCATATATCTTATATACATTCTCCCCCTTTTTGACAATAATGCCAAAGGTGTATATACAAATATTTTACACGGAGATGCCAAAATGTGAGAGAAAATCAGAGTGTACCTTATTTATTAATGCTAGAGTTCTATCCCAATTCTCTTGCAGAATCTTGCATGTATGGAGTGCAACTTGGACTTCTATAGAGAGTTCAATCATGTGATCTGCAATTGAAAACTGATTGTCATGGATCAATGTTTTTGAGTATGCAATGTGTTTTTGCATTGTATCCATGATGGGAAGGATCATGTTTTGAATATCTATTAATGTTGATCTGATCCTTGCCTCTTCTCTCAATAATTTTGACTGCTTATTAGATAGGAATCTGACTGTCATATGATGTGTAGAGCTTGAACTAGGTTCAAGTTGCAACTTTTGTTGACTGATCTTCAGATCCTCATCAATCTTATTTATTTTTTCTTTGATCTCCTTTGAGAACTCAGCAACATTACAGACTTTGACAAAAAGAGATGTTACCTTGGAATGGGAGGACTCAATGCTAGTCAAGACTGAAAATAACCCTGCCTGATTGATAGCTATTTGTTGAGAAATATGCTCAAGCACTTCATTATCAAACTTCTTCTCAGCCTTCTCAAGCAACTTGTCTGTTCCAGAGGAATCATCATTGAACTTGTTAACTGCTTCTGCCAACTGCAACAAAATGTGTTGAGAGGAATCAACTTCAACACCTATAGCTTCTGTCAAAATGTTCTTGGCATCCTCAATGATTTTATATTCCTTATCTCTTTCTTCTTTCAGTTTCTTCTGCTTTGCTTTCTTTTGGAGGATTTCACCAACTATTTGCATTTGATCTGCAGTGAGGTTTGCAAAATCTAACTGGGGAATTTCTATCTCCTCATCTAGATCTATACCTTCTACTACACTCTTGCTCAAAAATTTTGTACTCAGTTGAGTCTTTATACTTAATGCTTTTGTAGTAGAAATTATGGTAGACACAGTAGGACTTGTAGTGAAAACTGATAAACTTCCAACTGATGGGATGCTAACTAGAATATTTGATAAACCAAAAACTGAAGTATTTACAATTGTAGAATCTGAAGTACTTACTGCTGAAAAACTCAAAATTGAAGAAGGTACAAAAGACTACAACTCAGTGGAAGAAGGAGCCTAAAGCTCGGTAGATGAAGTGGTAGCCACTTCTATCGTTGATTCATTGAGCTGTGCTAGTGATGATTGGACATTTGATGTATCTGAGGGAGTTGTCACAATCACACTTGAAGTTTTCTCTAGGCTAGATGTAACAATTTTTATTGGAGAGTGGGGAAGTGAGGCAATTACCTCTGCAGCTATCCAAACTGGATCATCTTCCTCAACATTCTTCTCAGCTTCCTCGGTAGCTTCTTTTCCTACTTCTTCTGTCTCGACATTATCAATCTAAACTGTTTCTTCATCTTCTTCATCACTGTCATCTTCAATATCTTTAATTATCATAGTTTTAGTACTCAGTTTGTGAAGATGATAAATGCTTTTCCAAGTAGATTCTGCACTCTTCACAACCGACTCTATATCCTTGATCAAAATTAAGCAATTGTTGAATTTTAGTGTCATCTTGGACTTGTTTTCTATCAATGCCTTATTTATTTCAGCATTTTTCAAACTTGGCATCAATTGCCTTAAAGTTTGAGCATAGATGTCCTTGACAGTTTGCCTTTCATTGGACCATCTCATCTTGATTGGGTTTAATAAAGCTCCTGGGATTTGAGAAGCTAATTCTTCAGGTGAGTATTTCCATCTTCCCATTTTCTCAATAACAGCATCTTGAATTTCCTGCTGCTCTGCCTCTGACCTTGTTTCATATTTGAGAGATTTGAAATTTGCAATTCCAGATCCTTCTCTCAAATCCTTAATCTTTTCTTCAAAAGAGGGAGGAGGCCTTTTGAGTACTATATCATCCTTGACTTTTCCTACCTTGTCCCTTGATCTTTTCCTTGTGAATACTGCAGTGGGTTGCTCAGGTTCCTTGGTGATAGTTAACTTTCCCTTCTTCTTTACAGGTACTTGTTCTTCTTTACTCCCATCCTTTTCTTTTTCTTCTACACTATCCTCTCCTTTGTCCTCGGTTAACATTAGAGGTGTGCTAGATTGCATCTTGGCCATCCTATTTCTACCTTTGTTAACCGCCTGTGGAAGCTTTATGCTTAGCTCAATTCTTACCTTAGCTTCATCATATGTTCCAAAGTATGGAGCCTTTGGATCAACGGGTTGATTTACTAGGGCTTCAATTATATCCTTTGTCTCATCAATGTTTATCTCATAAGGAAGAGGTTTTACCCATACAATCCTGGGCCTTACTGCCTGAATATATACTCTATCATAATCAACCATAAAACAAACATCATCTTTATAATCTTCCACCAACTTTAGTGGAATCCAAAATCTATTATTCATCTTCTCCTTAAAAGATTTAAAATAGTTATCCATTATGCTTGTAAAATTCTCACCCGTTTCTCCAATATACTCATTTATCTGATAAAGAATAGACACATCTTTTCTCCATTTTACCATGCCTTTAGATGGGAAAAAATTTTGAGCATAGAAAAATAAACAAACCAACAGTGAACCAAACCTACATGGATTGTTCTTTGAGGTTTGGATGCTCTCCATATTCTTGTTGAACTGTTTCAACAATAAATCTGCTAGGTCAAATGACAGATTGTTCTTCACAATTTTATAGGCTAGGTCAACTGCTTCACATGGAACACTATTCTGCTGACTTGAAGTGTCTATCTTGTGAGCTATTACATATGTGCCAAATTTTAGTTCTACATCGGTAATGTTGTTTATTCTCATACCTCTAATGTCCCATTCGGCTAGGGTTTTCTTTTCCAGCTCTACCCAACCTAGGGTTTTTGTAGATTTTGCCTTGGCAAGCATGGGAAGACCAATGATTCGGTGAATCATCTTCTTTGATATTTCCACTGGTTGCTCAAGCCAAATTTTACCTTCATGCACTTGGCTTATAATATATCTTATCCATTTTATCTAGAAACTCTGAGGCAAGTAGGTGATATGTGTTAAACCCTTATCTTCCAAATGTTTATTTTCCGGTTTGAGAGCACCATCAACACACAGTTCATCATGAACAACATCTATCTCTAGGGTTCCAAGGTCTTGAATTGTACCTCTAAAATGACTAAGAATATCATTTACAAGAAGTACCTTTGGAGGAATTTGAGACTGAGCTCCACTCGGATCTAGGGTTTCTGCAATTGCAGGCACGAGTTTGAAATCTGGTGCTTTCCATTCTCCATGAACTAACATTTCCAAACCTTTCTTTACTTTGGTGCTGGATGATGCCATGGTAGCTCTTCAAAAAATTTCTACTGCAAAATTTTTCTTTGAATCACTTGATCGCACTTAGAAATTTTTCTGCTCAATATGCTGATATTCGTGGTGAAGAATGAATTTGATTTCATGCTTTTTGTTAAAACTTTGTCATTAATGCTCCATAGGAATTAGGGTATAGAATTCGACAGACTGTCATCCACTAAGCATTAATTGCTTGGTGAAGATTCTGCAACTCGGGGAACATACTGCTCTGACCTTACTCGGTAACTGAATGAAATTACATTACTCTCGACCTTGCTCGATTGAAATTGACCTTCCTACGATCCTCTTGTATCTTGCATACTGATTTGGATCTTTCTTCCTTTTAATTCTAGAACTGTTTGGAATATGTCTATGAGGATATAGTTCCAGTTCTTTCTTGGAGACTTAGTTAGAATTGATAGAGCCACTCTCTTCATGAGTGACTTCATTACTTGGACTGGTTTGCTTGGTAGGTTTAGGGATCCACTGTTGTCTTATCTGCTTCCTGATGCTATCTACTTTTTCTTTCTTTTCATCTTCAACTTTGCCTAAATTCATGCAATTTTTACCTATGTGACCAAGATTAGTGCATTTGTAACATCTTATGGTAGTATCCCTTTTTCTCAAGTGATGCCTTACACAATTCATGCCAATGTGTCCATATTCTCCACAGTAATGACATCTACACCAAGTGTTGTAATCCCAACCAAATATTGCTTTCATAATTTGTTTTGTTGGATTGGGTGTTTTAGTTCTGCATTCTGATGCCTTGTGACCTTGCTTGTTACATTTGTGACATTTGCCTTCAAATCTTGGTTTCTCCTTGCATTCATTTTCTTTATGACCATGCTGATTGCAATTGTAGCATTTTCCATTGAATTTTTCTTTTCCATTGCTCCAACATTTGTTTGAAGTATGACCAATTTTTGCCACAATAATTACAAGTAGGTTTCTGATTCATTTGAGTACCTTGTTTGGAGGATTCACCTTCCTCTTTGTATCCAAGTCCTATTTTTCCTTTTTGCTTATAAAGGTTCCAGTCATACACTTGATTCATATCTTCTTGAGATTTCAACATTCTTTCATTGATTTTCCTTTCAGTATCTAGGTCACTTATCAATCTTAAATTGATTTTCTTTTCAAATATCAGTTCCTCTCTTGTATTTTCATTTTTTGATCTTAGAGTCAAGATTTCTTCATTCGAATTGGAGACTTGATTAATAAGGTTTTCTAGCGGAAGAGTTTGATTCTGGATTTCATTGTTCTTTCCATCTATTTCATCTTTCATCTTGTTTCTTTGTTCCAAGATTTCACAGAATCTTGTTGACTGAATTTCCTGTTCTCTTTTCAATTTTCTTACTTCTTCTTGCAGAGATCCATTCTTTTCTAAAAGTTCTTTTGCTTCATTATTTGCTTCATCTGAGCTGGTTGAAGGGAAAAAGTATTCAATCTTTTCTTCAACATACTGGTGGTCATTCATCTAATTTTCAAGTTCCTTCCTTCTTTTTAGGGAAAGGGAAAGATGCTCTTTTGCTTCCTTGAGTTGAGTTATGGCCATTTCCAGATCTAGCTTTTCATTCTCAATTACTTTGTTAAGTCTGAATATCTCCATTGTCCTGAATCTTTTCTCAAGTTGTCAAACTTTATTCTGAGAACCACGGAGCTCTGATACCAATTGTTGGAAATATTCAAGACTAGCTAGGTTACTAAGAGGGGAGGGGTGAATCAGTAACTTCAAAACTTTTACAAATTTTAGATCTCAACCATTTTCTTAATGACATTAGACTGATAAGCTAACTGTATGCATGAGTAATAGAAAGAATAAAACATTCATAACACTTTGAACACAGAGACTTGGTGACCCAGAAACCTTCCAATAGAAAGTAAAACTGGGGTGGGGATGAAACCCACTAAACTTCAATACTGCAGTATAAATTTTTCTGGTTAAGGCTTACAATGATCACTTCTGATGATCTGCCCTATTAGGAGCAATAAGGACTACTAGGTCCACCTTGTTAGAGGATTTACAAACATACAAAGAAGTATGCACTTGGTTAAGAGATTTTGCAAAGACTGTTAAGTCTACCCAGTTAAAGGATTTGGGGCTGACTCACCTGTTAGGATGAAATAGTAGATCTCTTACTTGCAACTATGCTTGCTGATTGAGATTCTCTAATGTACTGATCACCTTTTGTGATAGATATGTCTCTGCTACTTCTTATACTATTGTATCCTTTTGTAATTCTCTTATCTCTACCTTTCTTCTCTTTTTCGCTTCTTCCTTTTTCACACTTTGGATATGATACAAAACATTATTTATATATCAATCCAAAATAATTACAAAACAATAGCAAAGTTGGCTCTAAACAAGTAAACACAAGTATTACTGAGTCAGCCCAAATATAGTGACTTGGTTACTACAAACTAACTCGGTGACTTTCTGACACTCGGCATCCATTGCGTTACTCGGCATCATCATGCACTCGGTAGAAGTGGAGGCTCGGTCCATACTAACCACTCAGTTGTAGTTTCGAACTTGGTATATACTAGAGACTCGGTAGATATAGTGTCACTCGGTAGAGACTAAATTCCCTATTTACCGTGCTGGCACTCGGTAAACACTGCTCATCTCATCACTTAGTGAAGATAACTTGGTAAGCATTGTTCTGCTTGGTAAACACTGTTATGCTCGGTAAACACGTAGATTCTAAATAAATGTTGTCACTAATGGCAATCATACTTAATGCCAACAAATCATACACAATGACACAATAACACAAGATATGTTAACTAGGGAACCTCTTGATCAAAGAGTAAACCTCAGTGGGAATGATGCCCACAAAATGATGTACTAATATGAAAGTTCCTTGTTAGAGGATGGACCATATTAGGAGTCTTATGAAATACATTCAGTAGATATGAATCTCTGCTAGGATATTTTGAATCCCTGTTAAAAGATTCTAACCCTGTTAGGAGTTATGGAAGACAGAAGGACCCACTGCCCAAACAGCTTCAAGGCAAGATCTCTGAACTCACTGTCCAACAGATCCTAGGATTATTCAATAGAATAATATGAAATATGTTACCTCCTTCACACTATGCCAAAACTGCACTCTCTGCTACACAAGATTACAAATCCAGATCTCTGTACTTCGCAAGTCTTCCTTCATCATTGAATTAGCTCTTTTCTTCACTTCATGCATACATTCGCATCACAACTTTCATAATTTCATATCACAACTATTAAAATCCTCATATAACATGGAAAACATTCCTTCCTTTATACCACACTCAAATAATTACAAATGAATCAGCATGCAAATGCAAAATAATAATTTCAACACGCTACATCAAAATTACATAAAATTGTCGGCTTCTAGATACAATAAATTTCCAATCATGTGACCTCAAAGTTTGCGCTATGAACCATGTCATCACCAATGAGTCTCAAACTTCCCTTTAACTATGCAGAATCAGATTCCATCTTGGTTAGGAGATATCCTCCGATTACCAAAAACCGCTACACAAGAATACTGCCAGAATACTGCTTCCACCAAAATGCTTATAACTTTTATGAATAAATGAATTTCTTTTTGTGCTCTTAACCATAGGCTAATAACACACCAAAGAACATACCATCAACTACACATAACTCAATCTACAATATAACATGTGCGCAAAAAAAAATTGTGCCTGCTTCTCTGCTAAACTCCAGAATATCACAGTGTTGACATCAATGACAATCATAGTCATGAATGCAACAACCACTGCTACAAAATGACTGCCAAAGGCTTCAGCATTCATTCCTAACAATGGGGATAAAAATACTAGGTTTTTTCATATGACTTCTATGAAGCACAAAGTGATCAATAGAATATCCTCTCTTATCTCTAATGGTAAATATTTGAGTAAGGAGGAAGATATCAGAAAAGAAATGCTCACCTTTTTTCTTCCCCTCTTTCTAAAGATAAGAATCTTGATCTAATCAATCAAGTTAAATTATTGTCTATTATCCCTCAGTTGATTGATGTTATAATTAGTAGGCTCTTGAAGGCCATTACTTCAGAGAAGGAGATTAAGGATTCTATTTTTTCCTTTTAAGGAGAACAATTGTCAGGCCTTGATAGGTTCCCTCTCTTCTTCTTCCAATGGTTCTATGATATTATTAGTAAAGATGTGCAGGATGCTATTAAATAATTATTTGGTACCAAAACCCTTCTCATAGAACTAAATGCAATGTTCTTGGTTTTTATCCCCAAAAATCCTGGTGCTAACTCAGTTGAAGCTTTTAGAAAAATTAGTCTTTGCAATTCTGTGTACAAAATCATTTCTAAAGTCCTCACTTTTAGACTGCTCTCTATTTTGCCTTCAATTATATCCCCTCAGAAGGATGGCTTCATCCCTGGAAAGAAAATTTTGGATTCTATCATTGTGGCTCATGAAAATATTCACTCACTAGAAGCAACATAAAAATAAGGGTTCTTGATGAAATTAGACCTATCAACAGCTTATGATAGGGTAGATTGGCAGTTTCTTCATAAAGTTCTCAGCTCCTTTGGTTTTGATAGTGGGGTAGTTAAACTTATCAACCAATTAGTCTCCACTATCTCTTCCTATGTTATTGTGAATGGAGGTTCTTCTCAATTCTTTAAACCCTCCAGAGGCCTTAGACAAGGTGACCCTATATCTCTGATTCTATCTACCATCCTTGCTGAATGCTTGGGAAGATTCCTAAATAAATTGGTCAGAGAGGGTAAAATATATGGTCTTCAGCCTTCTTCTATCAGATTTGTTTTCTCTCACAAGCATTTTGTTGATGATACGCTTATTATGGGAGAAGAAATAATGAAAGAAATAAGAAACTTGAAGAAAGATCTTGTCACTTATACTGCTGCCTCTGGTCAACTCATCAATTGAAATAAGAGCTTTATTTTCTTTGTTAATACTCCTCAAGAGAGACAGATGAAGATATCTAAAATCATAGGTTTCAATATAGTGATCCTTCCCTCTTCCTACTTGGGCCTTCCTTTATGCCTTAGGCCCCCGAAAAGATTTTGGAACATGATCATTGATAGATTCAATCATAAGCTAGCTGGCTAGAAAGGAACGCTTTTGAGTAATTTAGGAAAACTCCAACTGCTTAAATCCACTCTCTAAAATCTTCATGTTTATGTGTTGAGTCTATTTAAGATTCCTCATAAATTTTCCATATTAATTGACCAAATCCAAAAAAAGTTCCTTTGGTCTAGAGTGGAAGATAAGAAAAGAATAAGTTTGATTTCTTGGGACAAGGTTTGCAAACCCAAAAATAGAGGGGGTCTTGGTATGAGACCTATCAAATTGGTTAATAAAGCTCTTTTGGAAAAAAAATTATGGAGAACCTATGCTGATAGAAAACAATGGAATGACATATTGAGACAAATATTTATTCAATTCTAGCAACTTTGAGGACTACATTGTTAATGGAGAAAATATGAATGGCTCCTACATTTGAAATAGTGTAAGTTCAGCTAAAGATATTATTCTGGAAGGAAAGAGATGGAAGCTGGGGAATGGTGAGAAAATTGACTTTTGGGATGATATCAGGATCTAAGAAGAGCCTCTCTCAAATAGTCAAGACTAGAAACAAGTCATTAATCAAGCTAAAGAAACTATTGGGATGAAAGTTAAAGACTACTAGCAGGGAAATAAATGGAAGAACATTTATTCAATAGATAGAAGATTTATCCCTGTTATGCAGGAATTAAATACCTGGTTCATCAAGGATAATTCCTAGGACAAGGTGATATGGGCCCCTACTACTAATGGAGATTACACGGTGGCTTATTCCTGTGCTATGCCTTTCTCTAAGGGAGATAAACCTTTGTGCTCGAGTGTTTGGTATAAGTATCTTACACCAAAAATTAACTTCTTCTTTTGGATCCTTGTTCAAAATAAACCTCTAACTCTTGATAATTTATCTAAAAGGGGTACCTTCCTAGTTAATAGATGTTTTCTTTGTATGGAGGACTCTGAATTGTGTGATCATCTAATGTTACACTACTCCTATACTAGTAGGGTTTGGGATTTCATATTTAAAAAATGGGATCTTTGTTGGTTTTTCCCTTGGTCTTGGCAAGATTTTATTATTCAATGGAGCTATCCATTTTCTAGTGACCTTGCCAAAGATTTTTGGAAACTCATTCCCCCTCATTTTTTTTGGCACATTTGGAAGGAAAGGAACAACAGAATCTTCAGGGAGAAATTTTCTAATCCAGATGTTGTTGCTAATCTCATTTGCAGAGGACTGGAGGAAAACTATATTAGTTCCATTAGTAGTAATAATCAGAAGATGAAGGCTCAAATCTCAAAAGAGGACATCAAAAAATGGAATATCCCCCACTCTAAATCTCAATATCCTAATCCAAGAGATAATGATACCTGGAAGGCTCCTCCTTATGGTTGGATTAAAGCTAACTTTGATGGGGCTTCAAAGGGAAATCTAGGTGCTTCAGGAGGTGGTGGTATTCTAAGAGATTGGAATGGTAACTGTGATGGAGAAATTGCAGCCCCTTTGGGAATGTAGTCAAATCATAGAGCTGAGGTGATGGAAACCTTAAATATTATGATGCTGGCAGAAGAATTCAGGTGTAAAAAAGTCTAGTTGGAGGGAGATTCTTTAAACATTGTGAATAATATTAAAGGCACTAGCATCTCTTCCTGGACTATAGAACACATCATTGAGAAAATAAAAAATATATCCGTTAGTCTTGATTCTTTTCATGTTACCCATAACTACCACGAAACTAACTAGGCTGCGGATGGGTTAGCTAATTTTGGAGTCAAAAGTGACATAATTCATAATGGTATGGTGCCACTAAATTTAGTGATGATATTAACTCGTGTATCAATTATGATAGAGTTAACCAAAAGGAAGGAAATATTTGTAATGATGTTACAATATGACGTTAGTCTAAAATTGAGCAAGCCGAAGGTGATGTGGTATGTGGAGAAGGACATACTTAATTTAATGATTACACATCAAAATTTATTTTCTAACTAGATGGATTTGAAGGCAAAGTGCCAAGTTGTGATTAATTCTTGTCACATTTCTCTGAACTCCCATGCTTTGTGGGTTAATAAACAAGAGCTCTACTGCAAAATTCATAACTTGAATATTTTTGGCATTAGTAGGAGTGACTAGAGAAACCAAAATCAGGATAACAAGCTGAGTAAAATTTTTGGGTATTATCTCAAAGAGAAGCAGAAAAATATGGGAGGGGAACTAAAGAGAGAGGAACCTATGGAATGAAAATGGAGGCATGAGAAAGAATTCTGGAGGAAGCTCAAAAAGGGTAATGTACACCATTATTTGAGTTGACTACATGGGAATGACAAGGATATCTCCAGAGCCTTTGTGGAAGGGTGGGATAAAGGCTAGGTTAACCTGGTGGGTAAGTCTTTTACTCTATCACTGGATCTCTTAGCATAAATCATTGGTCTTCTACTTGAGGGTATACATTATTCCAAGGAGAAGAAATTTGGAAATAAGGCTTATAAAGACTTTCTAGAAATTGGCGAAGAACGTGCCCTACTGGTTAAAGGTGAGTATGATTATGTCAATTTGGACAATATCAAGGCTATTTGGGGCTCGGTTATTAGGGTCATTATAGATTATTTTATACTAGAGGGTAGATATTCTAGAGTCTATAACTACCACTTTGTGCCGGTTAACCATTTCAAGCATGAAACTAGGGTTTCTTTCCCCTTTTTCCTATTTAGTTCCCTTAACTAGAGCATCATAGACCATAGGGTTAGGGATACTCCTATCCTTTATGAGGGCTTAATTTTACTCATTTCTAAATACACTAGGGATCATGTTCCTAACCCAATTCCTACCCAGATCACCTATAAAAAGAAGAAGAAGCCTGTTGCATCTAGTTTTAGGAAGAAAATTTTCATTAACAAGAAAGCCCCTAAGTCCCCAACCTCTGAGTCGATCCCTTTTCCTTTGGCTGAATGCTCTAAGTCTAAGGTCAGGGAGGTGGATGAGGTGAATTCCTCGAGGAATGGTGATAATGTGAAAGAGGAAGACCACATCAATGAGAGCTTTGGGAAGGGAAAAGTGACCTTCTCTGATTCTATAGTGGATAAGGATGATGTGGGTACCCATGGTACTAATGCTATCTAGGACAAGGATAAAGTGAATCATGGGGAGGTGTCAAAAAACATATTGACATTATGGATGTCTACTTCAACACTGATCAAGGGAATGATATTTTGGAAGGTAACAATAATGTCCATGAAATTATGGACTCTAGTAACCAAAGTGCCAAAAACAATTCAGATAATCAGGGTTGTGCTAAAGAGAGTAATGAAGAGAAGGAAAATGAGGAGATTCAGGAGGTACATGATACTGACGAATATAATGAAGATAGTAAGGAGAGTCCAAACAACTTTATAGAGGAAGCTACTAGCAATGAGGATTTGAGGACTATAGATCAGGAAACTCAGATCAAGGATGATAATCTAGAGTTTGAAAAAGAGATTGTCAGTGATGAAGAGGAAAGTGAGGATAAATTTCCCCCCTAAAAGCCCAAGGAACAATACTGTCAATTTTGCAGAGAATACCCAAGGTCAAAAAACTCTTGAGGAGGAACTCTAAGATAGGGATTTTAAAGTGAAGAGGACCGTGAGTATGAAAATGCTTCAAATGGCCATGAATAATGCTATGTATAGTTATAACTTTGACAAATGGGTCCATAATGACATCTAGGACCTACAAAATAGATGCAAAAATTTGGAAGCTAGGAATGATCTGCTGGAGGAAGTCATTGATAAGATGAGGAACAATGTTGATATGTATAAAAAAATAATGATGTTTTTGGAGAGGTTTCTACTAATAGTACTATGCTGGAAGAAAATATTAACAAGGTTATGGAATCGGTGATAAGACCAATCAATGATAAAATTAAGAACAATGAAACTATGCTAAAGAACTTGAATACCCTATATAATATGGGTATGAAAACTACTGTGGACAATCTCAAAGCTCTCTACAAGATGTTGGAAGGAAATCAAACTAATAACAGAAAAGAAAAAGAATAGGGGAATGAGGATATCCTGCAGCTGGGTCTGAGTACCAGAACTAGATCCAACACTAGAAAGTGTTAATATGATTTAGAACAACAGAGAGGGGGGGGTGAATTAGTTGTTCTCAGGTCCTGATGTATAAAACAATCTCAAAAACTTATCCTTAAATCAAATCCAATAACAAAAACAAACTTGATCATCACTGATTCAATAATAGAAACATACAACAATGCAGTTCACTACCCAGCTGTAACTTAACTTGTAAAACTTAGAAATGTTCAAACTAAAACATTCACACAAGTATTAACGCTAGGATTTATAGTGGAAACCCAATTTGGGAAAAACCACTTTGTAACATGCTACTATTATTTTCACTCTTCTAAAGTGAGCTCGATAAAAAGCCAACCCTATCAAATGTTACAATACACACTGTCAGGTGTGACTCGATTAAAGGATTTGAATCACCCTATTAAAAGTGAACCTAGTCATAGGACTTACATACACTCCATTAGAATGCAAACTTTTTCAAAGGATTTAACATATGACTGTTAGGTCAACCTCTATTAAAAGGATTTTGACTGTTACAATGGTTAGAAAGTAGCAGCAATATTTATCTGAAAATATACAACTCACTTTGCAAATATCAGATCTGATTCTATACACTAATGCTGGTTTGCTAACTTTGAAACTTTTCCATCTCCATCTCTGATCTACTCAGAACTTTTCTTCAAGCAACTACCACAATTCTCCTTCAACCTTTTCTACTTATTCAGTCAATAAAACTTTACTCTTCCAGCATTCTCTATTCACCCATGTACTTGCATATCCAAATGCTCAGGTACCCTTATACTTTCCTCAATTAAGTTAACTCATCTTATGCTGCTCAATCTCATTTGTAGATCTTAGGGTTAGGTTAGATTCATTGAATCTACCTGCTTCATGTTCTACGGCTCCTTTTCTAGAATCATCTCAAATATCTTAAAGATTTACAATAAAATGTTTTACAATGCATTTAATGCTTTCAAACAATCAATAAATAAAGTCAACACATTTTACATAATCCAAGAATTCAACAATGTTGGCTCCAAAATTAAATTCTCTTCAAATATAAAATTGTTGATGCTTGGTCAATACTATGATCATCCACTCCATCTTCATGTAGAAAGCTCGGTCATTACTAAAAATGTTTCCTTGGCTTACACTGTCTTCCTCAGCAATTAACTGTTGTTCGGTTGACACTAGAATTTTTCTCAGCATACATTAACTCGGTCGACACTAACATTACTCAGCTTAAACATGATTTTTCCATTCTTTGCTCAGTCAAGCCTACCAGTATAGTCTTCAGTCTTACTAAGATAAACAATACATTGTCTCATCATTGTGCAACATAGTCAAGTACACTTTGTAGTATTAAGATAACTCAACCTTTCCTTAGGTGCTATTGTTACCAACCTTGCATAGCCCCTTAGCAACACTCAAATAGATATAGTACTTTCCTAAGTAGCAATAGTCTTACCAGTTAAGGTTTGACATCAATGACAATACAACAATTGTTTCAATTGCAGTTTCTGACAATCTCCCTCTTTAGCATTGATGGAAACACCATATGATATCACCTGAATAACACATGGATTACCAACCAATCCAAAAACTTATTTGTTCATTAGAGAATTATTTACAATATCCTTAGCTTCATTCTGATTCAAAATCCTATAAGCCTCACTTCTGTGACCATCAAAAGTATTCAGATCTCCCTCTATCCTGATCCTTTATTTCAATTCATCATCCTTATCTTCAGTTTCATTAGTTATCTTCAGTTTCATCAGTTCATCTCCGTCAACAGTTCATCTCCCTCTTACCTTTCAGTGTCATGTGTTATCATATCAGTTCATCTCCCTCTTTGACAAAAATGCCAAAGCAGCAACTAAAACATACATCCAGCAAATGTAGATAATATCTATGCAACTCAGTGTTTCTCCCTCTATCATCTTGCTTATGACCGATTCCTTGTCTTTGCTTCTTTTCACAACTCTAGGCCAGCCCTAAAGTGTGACAATCTTCTACATCAATTTGTCAAATATTTTGATGTAGCACATTTGATGCAGTGCTCCTAGCTTGTCTAGGCAGCCTCGGTTAGGGGAAGAACCCCTAATTGACTTCTCAAATACTCACGAGCTTCTCTGGGTAAAGCTTTAGTGAATATGTCGCTAATTGTTCTTTTGTATTCACATATTCCATTCAGATTTCTTTGTCTTGTACTAATTCTCTCAAGTAGTGATACTTGATTGCAATGTGATTGGTCTTAGTGTGCATCACTGGATTCTTAGAAATATTGATAGCACTTGTGTTGTCACAGAAAATAACAAGTTCAGTGATTTCTTCTTTCATGCCTATCAACAATTATTTTATCCATACCAAATTTGAACAGTTTACTGCAGCAGCAACATACTCGGCCTTGACAGTAGATTGGAAAATGCAATTTTGTTTCTTGCTTTTCCAGGAGACTAATCTCTATCCAAGAAAGAAAGCTCCACCACTAGTACTCTTTCTGTCATCTACATTTCCTACCCCATTAGCATCTGTATAAACTCTGAGTTCAAATTTTTCATCCTTCTTATAATATAGACCATAGTTAGCAGTTCCTTTCAAGCATCTCATAATTCTTTTCACGGCCATCATGTGTGTTTCCTTAGGATTGGTAGAGAATCTTGCCACAATCCCAATAGCTAATGCAATATCTAGTCTACTATGTACAACAAATTGTAATTTTCCAATCATGGATTTGTACAAGGTTTGATTCACTTTTGCAGCATCATCATTCTTAGATAACTTTTGTCCAGTAACCATAGGAGTTCCCACTAGTTTAGCATCTTCCATCCCAAAAGTTTTTAGTATTTCATTAACATACTTAGACTGTGTAATGAAAATTCCATTCTGTCTCTGATATACTTGTAAACCAATAAAGAATCTGATCTCACCAAACATACTCATTTCAAATTCAATTTGCATTGCATTTGAAAAACTTTTACATAATGAATCTTGTCCACCAAAATAATGTCATCCACAAAAAAATTTTCCAACAGGATACCTTTACCTTCTTCATCCTTCATGTAAAAATTACTTGTGTCATTTGTTCTTGAAAATCCAATCTGTATCAAGTAGTTGTGCAACCTCTCATACCATGCTCTAGGAGCTTGCTTCAATCCATATAGTGCTTTGTTCAGTTTGCACACCATGTGTCTTTTGTTTGGATCAATAAAACTTTCTGGTTGTTCTATGTAAACTTCTTCTTCTAGTATACCATTCAAAAATGTAGACTTGACATCCATTTGATATACCTTGAAATCTTTATAAGTAGCATATGCAAGCAGAGTTCTTACTCCTTCCAATCTAGCTACAGGGGAAAATGTCTCCCCATAATCTATTCCTTCTTCTTGTGCATAGCCTTTGCATACCAGCCTAGCTTTGTTTCTAGTGATTTTACCATTTTCATTCATCTTATTTCGAAACACCCACTTTGTTCCTATAACATTTTTGTTTTTAGGTCTCAGCACCAGAGTCCAAGTATCATTCTTCTCAATCTGGTCAATCTCTTCATTCATTACTTGTATCCATTATTCATTATCTAATGCCTCTCTAGTTGACTTTAGTTCAAATTCACATAGTAGGCATGTTGGATCCTTAGTCTTACTTCTCATCTGAATTCTAGTATTTCTATCTCCAATTATCTGTTCAGGCTTATGATGTGTTCTTACATATTTTTCCAAAGCAGGTTCAACTCCTCTCTCCTCTAT
The DNA here is from genome assembly GCA_027943335.1 of Chamaecyparis obtusa. NCBI lineage: Eukaryota > Viridiplantae > Streptophyta > Pinopsida > Cupressales > Cupressaceae > Chamaecyparis > Chamaecyparis obtusa. The sequence goes on from BSBK01002848.1 coordinate 1,916,390, forward strand.
TTCATCATGTTCCTCAACAAGATTGTCAGATTCAACTTTAGAATGCTCGACAACCTCTTCCTAATACTCAGCAACATTTTCTTGTAGCTCGACATGTTCTTGTTCTCTCTTGGAACTATTTTCCTGACACTCAGTAGCATATGTCTGTTTCTCGGCATTGCTTACCTGAGACTTGGCATCAGCTGCAAGTTTGTTACTTGCCTCTTCTTCTTCCTCAATGTACACAAAAGATCTATAATCTTCTGGTTCTCTTTTGCTGTCAGCTTCATTTGTTTCTACATACTCATCAATTTTGACATTCACACTTTCCACAATTTTGTTAGTGTTAGAGTTCAAACACTTATAAGCTTTACTTTTTGTGGAGTACCCTAGGAATATGCCTTCATCACTCTTAGCATCAAATTTTCCATTCCTAGTGTCTTTTAATATATAGCACTTACTTCCAAAGATTCTAAAGTATTTAACACTCAGTGCATGCCCATGCCATAATTCATAGGGTGTCAGATTTGTACCTTTCTTAATTTGTACCTAGTTAAAAGTGTAGACAACAGTGCTTATAGCTTCTCTCCAGTATTTCTATGCCACATTCTTTTCAATCAACAATGTCCTTGCACAATCCAAGATAGATCTGTTTCTCCTTTCTACTATACCATTCTATGGAGGTGTTCTAGGTATAGACATCTATCTTTTAGTTCCTCTATCATTGCAAAAAAGATTAAATTCATTTGATGTAAATTCTCCACCTTGGTCAGATCTAAGACATTTTAGGTTCCTACCTGTCTCCTTCTCAACTTTAGCCAAATACCACTTAAAGGATTGAAAAGCTTCATATTTTTCTTTTAGAAACATTACATGCATCATCCTAGTATGATCATCAACAAATAAGATAAAGTATCTAGCACCACAATAACTTTGTACACCCACAGGTTCACAAAGGTCAGTATGAACCAAATCTAAAAAAATTTCAGAAGTAAAGGATTTGCTCTTGAAACTTGACTTTGTCATTTTTCCTTACTGGCATTCCTTGCACATCACATTCTCAAGTTTCTTCAATCTAGGTAGACCTCTTACCTTTTTCTTCTTTCTTATCTCTACAAGATTGTCAAAGTTGACATGACACAGCCTTTTATGCCATAACCAAATATCATCAAGTTGTGCAATTAAACATGTTTCTTCAGATAGGTCAAGATAGAACAAATTACCTCTAGTCTGATCTCCACTTCCAATCAGTTCTCCAATAGCATTAAATATTTTAGCTTGCTTGTGATGAAATTCCACTCAGAAACCAGTTTTTTTAAGCTGAGCAACACTTTACAAATTTTAATTAAGTCCTTCAACCCAATATGCATTTTCACAAGATATCTTATCAGTCAGTTTAATCAAACCTTTTCCTCTAACAGGACATGGTGCATCATTACCAAATTTTACACTTTTACCTCTGTAATGATGTAAGGTCTCAAACTTATTTTTGTCACCAGTCATGTGATGTGAACAACCATTGTCAATAATCCATTTATCATTTTTGTTCACATAAGATATTAATGCAATTTTCTCATCCTCATCGGATTCATCTTTCATTGCAACATAGACTACCTCAATTTCAAAATCTTCACTATCAGTGTCAGTTTCTTTTTCAGCAATGTAACAAGATTTCTTACCTTTTCCTTTGTAGTCTTTGTTTCATCAGTAGCTTCTATCATCTATTTTGTCTTTGTGTTTTCTTTTCCTTTCATCATCTTTATCCTTCCAGTCAAGACATCTAGCAGCTATATGACCAACTTTATTACATGCAAAACATATAATAGGGAGTTTACCTTTATACTTTCCTTTTCCCCTTCTCAGTCTTCTAGCCATAAGAGCTTCTAGATCTTCCAATTCTTCATCAGAAGTGTCATATCACTTTCACTTTCACTGATGCATCTTTCTTTTTCTTTCTTTGGCTTGTTCAGAACTAGCTGTGACTTGAAAGAAGATTCAACATTACCAATGCTTCCAACAGTGAAATTATCATAGTTAAAGAGTTCAAAAGCAGTCATCTTACCAACCAAACTTTCCAAAGTAAGCACATTAGCAGAGTTACATCTAGATTCCTAAATAGCTGAGATCTTAATAGCATATATAGGACACAAGGTTCTTAGTACTTTTCCAATTATAGTTTCATCATCAATAGTCCCATTTTCTCCTCTAATAGCATTCACAACTTCTTTTATTCTACCACAATATTGTGCAATGTTTTCACCTTCTTTCATTCTCATTTCATCAAACTTACCTCTAAGACTCTCATCCTTTGCTTTCAACACATTTAATTCACCACCATAGATCCTTGCAAGAGTGTCCCACATATCCTTAGCAGTTGTGCAGTCCTTAATGTCCTCAAATTTTGGATAGCTTAGGGCAGATGCAATTTCCAGCATTGCCTGATTATGTTCTTGCTTAGCTCTCATTTCTTTAGCAGTCAAAGGTGCAATAGGTGAGACATAGCTATTTTCAATGTAGTACTTTGCAGAGTCACCAATACCGGCCAGATGCAGCTTCATCAAGCTTTGCCATGCAGGGAATTTTTCCTTATTCAGCTTCGGTACCTCCTTTTTATACATCCTGATCATTTGCTTCAAGCCCCTTTAAACTTGATTTCTATCAACATTAATAATAAGAAATAAAGCTTTGATACCAATTATTAATATTATTTAGAACAATAGAGAGGGGGGGGGGCGTGAATCAGTTGTTCTCGGGTCCTAATGTATAAAACAATCTCAAAAACTTATCCTTAAATCATATCCAATAACCAAAAAAAACTCGGTCATCACTAATTCAATAATAGAAATATACAACAATGCAGTTCACTACCCAGCTGTAACTTAACTTGTAAAACTTAGAAATGTTCAAACCAAAACATTCACACAAGTATTAACACCAGGATTTATAGTGGAAACCCAATTTGGGAAAAACCACTTTGTAACATGCTACTATTATTTTCACTCTTCTAAAGTGAGCTCAGTAAAAAGCCAACCCTGTCAAAGGTTACAATACACATTGTCAGGTGTGACCCAGTTAAAAGATTTCAATCACCCTGTTAAAAGTGAGCCTAGTCATAGGACTTACATACACTCCATTATAATGCAACCTTGTTCAAAGGATTTAACATATGACTATTAGGTCAACCTCTGTTAAAAGGATTTTGACTATTACAATGGTTAGAAAGTAGTAGCAATATTTATCTAAAAATATATAACTCACTTTGCAAATATCAAATCCGATTCCATACACTAATGTTGGTTTACTGACTTTGAAACTTTTCCATCTCCATCTCTGATCTACTTGGAAATTTTCTTCAAGCAACCACCACAATTCTCTTTCATCTTTTTCTTCTTATTTAGTCAATAAAACTTTACTCTTCCAACATTCTCTATTCACCCATGTACTTGCATATCCAAATGCTCAAGTACCCTTATTCTTTCCTCAATTAGGTTAACTCATCTTATGCAGCTCAATCTCATTCGTAGATCTTAGGGTTAGGTCAGATTCATTGAATCTACCCACTTCATGTTCTTTGGCTCCTTTTCTAGAATCATCTCAAATCTCTTAAAGATTTACAATAAAATGTTTTACAATGCATTTAATGCTTTCAAACAATCAATAAATAAAGTCAACATGTTTTACATAATCCAAGAATTCAACAATGTGGGCTCCAAAATTAAATTATCTTCAAATATAAAATTGTTGATGCTCGGTCAATACTATGATCATCCACTCGGTCTTCATGTAGAAAGCTCAGTCATTACTAAAAATGTTTCCTCGGCAATTAACTATTGTTCGGTCTACACTAGAATTTTGCTCGGCATAAATTGACTCAGTCGACACTAACATTACTCAGCTTAAACATGATTTTTCCATTCTTTTCTCATTCAAGCCTACCAGTTTAGTCTTCAGTCTTACTAAGATAAATAATAAATTGTCTCATCATTGTGCAACATAGTCAAGTACACTTTGTAGTATCAAGATAACTCAACCTTTCCTTAGGTGCTATTGTTACCAACCTTGCCTAGCCCCTTAGCAACACTCAAATAGATATAGTACTTTCCTAAGTAGCAATATTCTTACCAGTTAAGGTTTCACATCAATGACAATACAACAATTGTTTCAATTGTAGTTTCCAACAGAAAGATGACTAGGGCTCAAGGAAAAAATATCGCCAATCTGAAGGATTCAATCAGAAACATGTAGAGTCAGATGGAGGAGTCTGGAAACCTCCTTAAAATGATGAATTAATTATGTTGCTGGAGGTTTTTCTGTTCTGATCCACTGGGAGTTTTTGTCTTTTTTTTGGTATTTTGGTTGTTTAGTGCTTATTGCAATATTTGGTTTTTGACCCTTTTGGTTTCTGTCCTTTGCTAGGATAGAGTGTTGTATCTAAGTCTTTCTATGCTTATCTTTTCTTAGCCTTGTTAAATGGTTTCGGGGCCCCTTCAAAACCTATTTTTACCTTAATCAAAAACATTATCAATGGTCTATGAAGGTATAGACTCTCCCTGAAGACACTTAATAATGTTCATAGAATCTCCCTCAAACCCTATATTATTAAAATTGAGATTTTTAGCAAGTTGAAGGCCATAAAGAGCTCCCATAGCTTCAACAATGTGATTGGTTTGAGTTCCCAAGGGGGAAGCAATTGTAGCAATAAAGTTTCCACTACAGTCTCTAATTATGTTGACACACCCAGCAGCACTAGGATTTCCCTTGGCAGCCCCATCAAAATTGATCGTAATCCACCCTTCTAGAGGAGATCTCCAAAAAATATTCTCATGTATACCCTCCTTAGAATTAGGTTAATTTATATTCCAACAATGCTGAGTGTTTCCCTTAGTAAGGTTTAAATAGCATCCTCTTTGGGATTTTTCAAATACACTGGTAGGATTACTATGCTTCTCCCAAAAAATTCTATTATTCCTTTCTTTCCATATGTTCCAAACCACATATAGAGCTATCATCTTCCAAGTTTCTTTAACCAAACCATTGGCACTAGGACAATGCCATTGCTGGAAAAACTCCTAGATGGAATAGGGGAAAATCTAGCACATGTTCCATTTCTACAAGAATAAAGACCAAACTTGTTGAGAGAAAGAACAATGCAAGAAAAGGTGGTTAGTATCTTCCTTGGTAGCACAACACAAACAACATCTATTAGGGATAAAGAATCCCCTTTTTTGAGATTGTCCACCGTAAGGGATTCATTTTGGATGAAAATCCAATAGAAGATCTCAATCTTAGGTGTGAGAGCTTTGTTCCAAGCCTTGGCCCAACAAGGTTTACTATCAAGAGGGTCAAATTGAATTAAGCTAGTGGTAGCAACTAAGAAAATCCCATTTAGAGAAGGACCCCAAATCATGGAGTCTTCCTTATTATCACAAATGCATTGAGCCAGAAGGGCTTTGTCAATTCTATCAAAAGAAGGGTTTATCCCTGCCAAATTCACCCAACAATTATTAATCTAGTAATCTTTAACTTTAGTATCATATCTATTTTTACACAAGTTCATAGAATCATAATAATCAAGGTTGTCACCCAGGGGCTTATCCATCAACTAGGGATCATCCCATAACTTAATTTTTTGGTCATTTCCCAACTTCCATTTCTTTCCCTTGCTAGAAATATTTCTGGCATTATTTATATTTCTCCAAAAAATTGAGCCTTCAACTTTATCCATGTTCAATAGAAATACATCTATGGAGGGGATTTCATCGAGATATTTTTGTCTGCATATGGTGTTCCATTCCTTAGGTTCCCCATAGATCGTCCAAATTTATTTGGTCATAAGATCATTATTGATAACCTTAACCAGTCTTAACCCCTATCCCCCCATAAATTTGGGTTTAAAAACATTATCCCAAGCAATCAAAGGGATACAGGTTTTTTCCCCAACTCTAGACTAGAGAAATATTTTGAGAATGCTTTTAATTTTGTCAGAGAATTACATGAGTATCTTAAACAGGCTAAGAGCATAAACCACCAAACTTTGCAAGGAAGATTTAATGAGAGTCACCTTTCCTACTTGAGATAAAATGGTACATTTCCATCTATCCAGCTTTTTGTTAAACTTATCTAAAAGAAAATTCTAAAAATAATCAGCAACATTCAGCCCAAGGGGGAGGCCTAAATAGGATGAGGGAAAGTTATTGATCTTGCAATCTAAGATATTGGCAATTCTGGCCTATCTATCAACTAGAGTATTGATGAAAAATAAGGAACTTTTTTTCTAGTTAATCAATTGGCTAGTAGTACTGGTATAAACATTAAGGGAACTTTTCATAGCTCTAGCTTCTTTGATAGTAGAAGTGCCCTTAGTGATAGTGCCATCCACAAACTAGGCATGGGAGCAAGTTAGAGGATTGGAGGAAGGTCAAAACCCCTAAATAAAACCCATATCCACCAGAAGCTTAAATTATCTCCCCAAGCATTCAGCCAATAGAGTAAAAAGAATAGAGGAGATATGGTCCCCCTTTCTCAAGCCTCTAGTATTTTTTAAGAACTTGGAGGCTGTCCCATTAATGATAACAATGAAGGAAGTAGTGGAAACTAGCTGGGATATAATTTGAATAACCCTCTCATTAAAACCAAACTTCCTTAGAACCAGGCACAAAAAATTCCAATCCACCTAATCATAAGCTTTTGACAAATTAAGTTTCAGGACAAAACCCTATTTATCACCCTCAAAAACAGATTGAATATGTTCATGGACCAAAATAAAAGATTCAAGGATTTGTCTACCAAGTATGAAGCCATTCTTCTGGGGAGAAATTAACAAAGGGAGGATAGAATGCCCCCATATTTTTCCTTGTCATTTTGAGGGGTATTGAAATCCCCCATCACCAACTAGCATTCAGCCCTGAAGTCTTGTCTTCTTTTAGTAATTTTCTTCCAAAACTTTTCTCTATTAACTTTAGAGTTTGGGGCATAAATGTTCATTGTGACCCAACTAAAATTGTCTCTGATATTGTGCATTCTAACTAAAATAATATTGGGGTCTTCAGAAATGATCTCACCGCAAATGGTTGTCTAATTCCAAAAAATGGTTGTTCCACCTAAAGCTCCAATTGAGCTATAACTATTGACTCCTCCTTTCTAGAACAGTCTAATTTTATCCACTTTATCCTTACATATTTTGGTTTCTTGCACAAGAAGAATGTTCGATTTGTGATATCTAGCCATATTTCTTAGAATATCTTGTTTATGGGGTGCATTCAACCCTCTTATATTCCATGATATAATCTTCATAATATTTTAGGGGAAAAAGCCTTCAGGATAGTCCTCTATTTTCCATCTACAACCTCCTGCTAATTATCTTGCTCAAGTCCTACTTTATCTTGTTTTCTTCTTGGACCAATCTTAGGTTTCCCCATATCTTCCTTCCTACTTTTGGTTTTGATGCCTTCCAAAGTGAAAGGTGAGGCTTGGTTATTTCCTTTAGGGTACTTTTTAGCACTCTGATTAAGGCCTTTATCCTTTTCTATTTCTTTATCCTTGGAACATTTTGAGGTTGGATCTTCCTCACAAGCATTTGAGTCGACTGGTAATTTGATCTTTTTGACCAATGATGACATATTAAGGGATTCAGTAATGCCAATGATATTACATCCTTGGGTGTCTTACATCTCATCCTGATTGGGTGATGACCGATTTTCAATGGTCATGTCTATGTTTTGATTCTTATGGTTGACATCCTTTGAATCATTATCTTCACTCCTTAGCTCATTCTAATAGATAGATTGTCATTCACTATTCTAGTTATCCTCCTTCAATACTTCATTAGCACTCAAAAGGGGCAAAAACTAGTTTCCCCCAATGAGCATGTCAAAAATCTCCTCACAACTTGGATTAGGCTTAAGAACTTTAGTTTCACCATTACCTCTTATCTTAGATTCTATGTTTTGGTCATTCCCCTGATTTTTGTTGCACGAGATTGCTGCAACACTTTCTAAGCCTTCTAAAATAAGGGTTTGATCATCCTTTATTGAGATCTATTCATTGACTAATTTAACTAATTCTTTAGATGAGATCTTAGTAGTTGAAGTCTTAGTTTTCCAGACTGAAAGAATTATTTTATTTTCATTCTTCTTATTCTCTATCGATCCCTCTTTATTTATTTTTTTCTTACTCGGGCAGTTCTTAGCCCACTAGCCCATTGTTTTATAGTTAAAACAAGAAAAATGGATGGATTTGTTGGCAATTTGGCTAAGTAGGATATCAGAATGTTGTCATTATGGAAACATATAGTCAACATCAAGACAGCATGATCAGAGCAAGAAGTTTTGTATGAGCGCACTTGAAAATTGTCTAAGTATAATAGTGATTACCAATCTTCATAGAGACAGTTTTGATTAGCAATATTCACAGAAGTAGGTTCAGTGCATGCACATTTGAACATAGATCATTCTATGTATATCAAATACATCTGAAAGTGCAAGTTTGTATGACGTGTACAGAAGAAGATATTAATGTTTTACAGAGACAATGTTGAGCCGACCAGAATAGAGAAGAAGATAGAATATGATTATATTGAGCTAAGGCATTATTTTGTTTATCAAAATAATGACTTAACTAATTAGGGATGACATCCTAGATGTTAACCCAAAGGAAACATATAATGAATTTATGTTTTGAGAAGAGTATAAGGGATTGTAAGCCGACATGAATTTATTTTGTAATAGCTTGTATATAAGTAAGAATAATGTAATGCAAAGAAGTATGGAGTATATAGTGATTGTAAGAAGTTGATATATGATGCGAAATTATATGTTGTAAGAAGAAAAGAAGCAAGTACTGTATATCAGAGCAAAGAGCCTACAAAGCTAGATCATATTAATAAAGTTATTCGGTAGCAGTAAAAGATTTTTGTATCTTACCTTTGTATCTGAAGCTATCATGGTATATTGCATGTTTGGGAAATGAGATCATCTTGAAAACATCATTGTTTTGTAATGTGAGGCCTCACCCCGTGACATCATTTCATAGCAGATTATTTTCCATCTTTGGACTCATGTTGACACTTTATTTTATCTTATTGGACTTTTGGGACAAAGACATTATATTATGATACTATGTGATGACTTATGATTATGTGATGACGATATAGAACTTTTACTTTCATGCTATTTATTAGGTCATGAGCATAGTAATTGATAAATCTTTTATTCATGTATGATACTTTGATGTTATGTTCATGTTAGGAAAATTTGTGAGAAATGATCATGATTATTATGTTAGGTGAATTAACATGTATCATTTTATTTTGACTTTATATGCTTTAGAAATGCAATGTTGAAAATGATGAGAATTATTATGAAATGCAGTTAGAAATTTATGATGTTAAGATTGTGATTTTTAGATATATATATATATATATATATATATATATATATATATATATATATATATATATATATATGACATTTCATGAGCTATTGATATTTTGTCAAGTGTGCAGGTAAGACCATGGAATTTTCGAGGGAAATCAAGTGGATAATTGTTGAAATCATGTTAAGCCAAGGTTATCTCCAAGGGGAGAAAATAACCTCATTGTAATGTGCAATTGTTGTAAAGTGATGCATGAATGTATTTAGTGATTATGTTTTTTTTATTTTATTTTTTAGTCCACTTGGCATGCCATGCGTATTGTGTTGTAATGTGATTTATTTATGGTGTCAATTGACACATGGCATGTGAGTTGGCATGCCCAAGTGTTCAATGTGTGTGAGTGGTCTCTATTTTTATGGGCCATGAGTGGAAATCTCTTTCATTTTCGGATTCAATCTTTAGGTGGTCTTTTGAGTGGCTTTTAATGACCATTTATGATAGTGGAGGTTAAAAATAGGCTACCCCATAGTGGTGCCATATGTTGGGGGTCAAATTTTGACCATTATGATGCATTTTGACTATTTTTACCCTTCCAAAAGATTCTCTTTTGAAAAGTGACGAAATTGGAAGAGGCATGTCAAGCCCACTCCTCATTTTGAATTTGGAATTTGAATTTCCCTCTTTTGTTTGAAAGGTTTAGGATTTGTCTTCTTAAAGAGATGGAGGGAAAATTGGTGGGTAATTGCCCACTCTCCAATTTTTGGAGACTAGAGAGTTTGTGAGATTTTTAATCTTATTTTGGGATTGTTGGAAGATTTTGGTTGTTGCATAGCAAAGGAGGAGACTAGTTGGAGAAAGCTCATCTCAACCCTCTTGCCATTAGCTTGGATCAAGGTTGGATCTTGAATTCTCTTGTCCTTATCACTATGTTTATATTTTTTTTACTTACTTTTTTCTATGTTGTGTGAATGATAGTTCTTTATGTAAAATTCATGGCTTCTTGTCTTTGCATGTATGTGTATCTTCCTTTCTTTGTTGCATTGTTTTCTTGGAGTGTGCAAGGCCAAACTCACCCTTGGGAGGGAAGAGAGCCTTGATGGGTGAAGGGAAAAAGTTGGGACTACTCGTCTAGTGTAGAGTCCTTCCTCAAGGAGGAACGGGATTAGGCATGGATGTATGGGCATCCATGTTTCCATCTTGTGTATATTATTATTGGGGGTCATAAGGGAGTTGAAATTGTGAGGAATGTGAAGGGTTGTTGGTTGTATCTTTAGCCTTGTGAAGGCATTATGAGAAGATTTATAGGCCTTGTTGAAGACTGGTTTATTCTTGTATTTTGGCATTCTCCTAGTTGGGTAGCTTCCACCTTCACCCCTACTATGGGTCCAAGGTGACTCATGTTGTGCTAGCCTTGGGAAAGGGAATTTGGTGTTCATATATGTTGCTGATTTTTGCTTGTTTATGTGGTTGTTGTATGCGTGTAAAACCCATATCCATCTTGTTTCCCCTAGCTTGAGGGTGGCCATGAAATGGCCTAGGTTGGGAGGTGAGCCTCCATGGTCTATTTGACTGTTTTGCAGATTTTCTCAAGACTTAGCTTGCTGGTCTCAAGGAGTTAAAGGGAAATTGGATATTTATACCTTCATCATGATATTTTGGCTTTGAGTCCTTTGTGAAGGTCGTATAAACAAGGTTGTTAGTAAGCCTAGCATTTGTTATGCTTGTAAAAAGATAGTATGTTAGATTATTTTCTTCCATCTGTTGTACTAAAGTGCTTATGAGATAAAAGCAATGTTTTCCCTTATGTTGAAAAGAAATATTAGTATAGAGTTAGCAGAAATAAATGGAAATGACTCCTTTTTATGGTAACGCTTTTCAAAAGTCTATTTATGTATTCTAACTAAGTTCTCCCATAAAGAAAAGACTTATTTTCAATTTATGAATGTTATCACCTGAAATTAAAGTTCATCAATATTGTGTTTAAATGCTAGTTTGAAATGTTTCTAGAATTAATCTTACTTATTTTATTTATAAAAGAAAAGAAAAGAAACTGATTAATTCCAAAAAAAATTTCTTATTGAAATAAAAAGAAAAAAAAAGAGTCTCTTTTTTTTCCTTTAAAAAAAAAGTTTGTATGGTAGAGTTATGGTAAATTTATTTTTCAATCCACAAAATTTAAGTGCTTTCATATTTAGCATCTAAGCAACACTTGCAATTATTAAAAATTTTATAAAGCATGTTAGTAGAACAATTTTTCTTTTATTATGGAAATTAATTATTTGTAATAGCATATTAGTAGTAATAATGAAATTGTTATTTTATATTCTTTAGATGTATGAAAATGTTAACATATAAATATATGTATATATTTCTTATATATATATATATATATATATATATATATATATATATATATATATATATATATATATATATATATATATATATATATATATATATATATATATATATATATATATATATATGCATAATGATAAAAAAAAACTTATACATATTACCGTACGGAAGACTTACAGTTTGGCGATTTCATTTGTGCATATTGGAATTAATTTAATCGAATTCATATAATATTATATATGCATATACGTCGTTAAGTATATACGCATATATAATACTATATGCTTACCACTGCTCATTTATTTTCGATCAATCTAAACTCTTAACAAAACATTAAGTGAAACAAAACCTTATTGTATGTTCTTTTTATTTTAATTGCATAGGATAGCAAAACCCCAACTTAGGGTTGTTGTCATGCATGAGAATGGAGCCCTATTCGAAGGCGACAGTGGTCACTACACTTAGTGGTAACACCATTGGCTGCAGTGACTATGGTTGCTGCAACAATGGTGGTACCACTATCACGTGTGGCCATGGCTATCATGAGCAAGGTAACCACTACTAGTCTCACACCCTCTTCTTCTGCACTACTCTCTGCTAGATGAAAATGAGATGTCAGGTTGCAGCAATCCCCAGTTTTTATTAATCATCTTCGCTATACTATATCATTAATATCCGTAGCAATGTAATTATCCCTACAGACAGTCTCCAGTCTATTTAATCAACTTTCGGTATCAACGAGCTTTCTTGAACAAATTCTTTGCCAGTAGATTTTTTTTTTATCCGCATAATAACATTTTAATAAATTGTTTTACCATATGATATCTTTAAACTAAAAACTAAATTTCAAATCATGGCATGTTTGCAACCAAATTGTGGATCTGGTTCTATATGTAAAGTGGACTAAATATGAAAGTAGTATGTTAATCCAACTCTTGGCATGGCCTATTCCTTTAAAAAAAAAGGGTATTGTTTTGAGCTATAAGTTATTAACTTAAGACTAACAGAGATACTCTTTGATAGTATTTTCTTCAAAACATTAAAGAACTAATAATAATTTATTCATGTAGGCCATGCTTGATCATTCTTGATCAGAGGACTACCTAGCTTGTACTGTAATCTTTGGCTAGACCTGAAAACCTTAGGAAACCAAAGTGGAGAATGAGTAGAAAGTTAGAGATTAGGGTTTCGAGCATAGCTATATTGGCCTAAACCCTAATTTCACTTTAGGGTTTTTGATTGACTATTTCATCTATTCTTATTTAATTCATTAAATTTCTTCTCCTCTTTTAATTCTTTTATTATGACTCCTTTAATGTTAATTATTTGTCCTTTTTGGAAGCTCCCTATTATTTTGGGATATGAATTGATTTCTGGACTAAGATGCTATCTAGATATTTTATTTCTAGATTATTATTTTTGATGTACATAAATTAGATCTTTTTTTAATCATTTTGCAAACTATTTATTTTAGCTAGAATTAATAAAATTTTATTACTATATCTTCCTTTTATTAATTTAATTATTGATTCATGGATCCTTACCATTTTAACGTACCATCATCATGATCATTAATTCTTTAAGAGGGATAATTAATCTATAATTCCTAGGTAGACCTAGGTATGATGAAAACCCCTAATAATTATTATTAATTAATAATTCAAACTTTATCATAGTGTTATAAACAGTTATGTTCCATATTTAATTCCTTTATTAATAAACCTAGTTAGTGCTTTCTTTAGCTTAGTACACATGTCGTATAGGGGATGACGGCAAGCCAGCACATGCCTCGAGTTCCCTTAAGAGATGTGTGTGTACATTGGGTTGATGTTTTGTTCCCGTGTTTCAGTTTGTAACCTTGTAGTCAGCGCCTTTAAAAAAAAAATTGTTGTGAGTTTTTTGCCCTAAGTTTTGGGCCTAACATGTAATAACAACTCCTAATAGGGTTGAGGCTTCTAACAAAGCCTAAAGTCCTTTAACCAGGATAGAGACACTATATGTATGTAATAGACTCCTAACAATGTCAACATCCTTAACCAGATACTTTTGATTAGTGGATCAGTTGGTTTTTCCTTGGCCAAGGTTTCCTCAAGAACAAACATAGTGTTATGAGTTCATTCATTTTATTGTTATGCTTTTTATTCAATTTACTTAGTTTAGTTTCTTATGCAAGCTTCAAGTTAATTTCTTATATCCATAATTGGGAAAAAGTAAAAGTTTGTGAAATACTGATTCACCCCCCACCCCCCCCCCCCCCCCCCCTCCTCAGTATTTCATATTTCTAACAATTGGTATCAGAGCTTAGTTAATGAGAACAAAGTTATTCAGAGAAAGCCTAATAGCTTGAGTAAGATCTTTATGGATATGGATTAGTTGAAAAAAATCTTGATGAAGCTCTTGAATAGATTGATATTCTTACTGAAGAAAGAGATACTCTAAAGGAGAAATATGATAATGTGAAAGACTACATTGAGAAACTAAAAGAAAAGTTAGAAGATCTAAAATCAAAGAAAGAACCTATAAGTCAAGTCAAGGACTATGATGAAGTTTCAAAACTAAAGAAAGAAAATGAGATCCTTAAACATGAACTAAAGATTGTAGATCTGGAGTTAAGCTTGAAAGATGATAGCAACAAAGATGATTCAAATTTGAAATATAAGAATGCAGATCTGAGATCTAAACTTACCAAAGTGACATCTGAACTTGAGACAACAAAATTGTAGTATGTCAAACTTGAGAAGTACAATATAATTGTAAAAGGAGAACTAACTTAGTCTAAACAACATCTTGAGAAACTATATTCCAGTAGTGAAATGATTGATGAAAAAATATCTTATCAAAAACCCTCTTATGATAAAACAGGTCTTAGATACCTTGAAGATAAATTCCCAAAGAAGATTGAGGAGTGTAAAGAACCAGATCTAGAACACCCTGAGAATAAAGATGAAAAAAATCCTAATGAATCTAACAAATCTGAAGATATACCTAATCCACCTAAGCAAGATGAACCACCTAAAGAGATGCAGAGAGAATTCAAAGGTAGATGTTTTTCGTGCAATTATTTTTGACACATGAAAAGAGATTTCATAGGTAAGAAATTCAAACCTATCTCTGGTTATTGTTATAATTGTCATGGTTTTGGACGTAGAGCTATTGATTGCAAGAAACCTAGATCTAATGATAATCATAATAGTAAAATGTTTAGAGATACTAACCCTACAAATAAGAGACCTATTGGAGACATGAACAAAAGAAATGGAGTTATGTGTTATAGATGCAATAAATTTGGACACATTGCTAGAAATTGTAGATTACAAATCAGTCAATCAGGACTGAGATATAGAAAAAATGGAATAGTTTGTCAAATGTGCAATAATATTGGTCACATAGCAAGGTATTGGAGAATGAACAAAATGAGAAATCCTAATCCTAGGATAAATGCAAACTACACCAGGAGAAATGTGAATACCAACAACAATCAGAAGGAAAGTTGCAGTAACTTGGAGGAAATTGAGTTTGTTAAAGCTACAGATCAAGTAGGAACACTCAATATACTAGGAAATTAGATAGGTGAAGTATTTGAGAGTAAGTGTGAATCATTTCCTAATTCATTTCAAAGCAATTAAGAATTTATTTCATGAACTATGTATTAGATTAAAGCATCAGAATAGTGTAGAATTTAGAATAAGTTAAATTAAGCCTTGCAAAGTTAATATGAGCTAGTATATGATATAAGGAAGCTATGGTTAAGAGCGCATGAATTTATGAACATGTATATGAGTACATGAAAAGAATGAAACTTTGTAGGTAACTAGGAACAACTTTTAGCATGAATGCACTTAAGAAATTTAATGCGATGACAATATCTTGAAAGATTTGAAGGATAAAAGTGGATTATTGACATCATTTGATTATTCAAGTGTTTACAAGAGATATAGAGAGCTAGCCAATGGAGATTGAGAGAAGTTTGCAAGATTTGGAGATAGATTCTTCACCAGATCTATGCAAAGCCCTAAATTGCAATTCTGAGGTATTTTTACTAAGTATTCATTATCAAAGCAATTACATTTTGATAGAATCATGGATGCATCACTAGTTCACAACATCAAAGACTCATCTAGACCTAAGATGAAGAAGGAACCAATAGAACCCTTAGAGGAAGACCCTATTTTGGCTTTGTCAACCATTCTAGATGGAGTTTTTCATTTGGAAGATGTAAAAGGATATCTGAAATGTAACTTTGAGACTGTAGGAGATGGTAGTTTAGCCATGGACTACAGTAATATTTACAAGCAAGACATGACCTACAAAGAAGGTTTTGAGCATTTAGGTCAAATGGATATCATTAAGTACATATTTCACTATAAGTTTTACAATGATGAATGGACCAAGATAATCTTGAGCAAAATACATAATGGAAAGTTTTGGTTAGATGATAGAGTTATAGACATCATTGCAGATCTTATACATGAGGTAACAAGACTATCTAAAACAAGATTAATTCACTTGAATGATAACAATGTTAAGAAAACAATGTTGGACAACACCAAGTCTTCATATAATGGAAGAGGAATAGTTATAAGTAAAATTGAGCAAGATGATGTAAGATATGTGTGTAAAATCTTGACTTCAAAATTATGTGCAAGCTCTAGGGAAGATGAAATGGTACATGCATCTTATCTTATGTGTGTAGAAAAAGTGGAAGTAGATATGTGTGAGATTTTGAGGATACAACTGATTGGAAATCTTGAGAAGATCAAAAAGACTAAGAATTCACAATTTAGATTCTCATCCCTGATCACTTACATCTTTTTCCATCTTTTAAGAAGATTCCCTTACACCATAGGAGTTGATTGGAATGATGATAGGAATTCAATGGATGGGATAAACAAGGTTTACTTGAGACATCCTATTAATAAAGTGAATGAGAGTTCTATTGTTGTCATAAAGACCTTTTAGAATGAAATGAGAAAGAGAACAAGGATTCCTCCATCTATTGTGGAGAAATATAAAGATGAGATATGCTTCTTAGTAGACATAGCCTTTACTTACATTGAAGCAGTTGAGCCAAGAATAGAGTTTGTAGATCCTCTTGAGTATGAAGTATCTGAAGAAGAAATTGAAGGTTATGTGAATAGGTTACTTAAGAGCAATTTGGATGCAAAGTGTTCTAGATTTGGAACCTATGAAGAAACATTCAATACAACACAATAGTCACATGTACAAAAATTGGCAAAGAGAGTAGATAACACAATTAAGAAAATATTAAAGGATACAGGCATGACCGAACAATCACAATTAGGGATATTGGATAGAAAGAAGTGTTGTCAATTCCACCCTTGACAACCCATGAAGTCCCTATTGAAGATATTCAAGATATTGATGAAGAGATTGCAAAATTGGATGTGCCAAAAGTAAGGAAATCCACAAGATCCACATCCACTACATCGACTAAGAGAGTTAAAGAGATGGCAAGTGGACCAGGCAAGAGATAGAAAACCATCTTTACACTAGTACAAAGGATAAAGACATCAGTAGAGAAGCCACAAGCAGATGAAGAGGTAGGCACCATCAAGAAGAAACAATGGAAGCCTAAGATAGACAAAGTGAACCCTTTGATCATTAATGAAGGGGATTTCACCAAACTAAAAAAATATTATGAGATGTATAACAACTTTGAAAAGCTAAATCTTGAAAGTGTAGTTGTCAAACATATGATCCTTGCTGACAAAAATTTTGACGATATAAAAGGAAAGATTCTTGATAACTTATATGAGAAATTGATAAACAGGAAGAAGAGAGCTATAGAAGAGGACAAAGGCATAAGAGAAAGGTATGTAAGGAAAATTTGTGAGATTAAGGATGAAGACCACTTTGGAGAAATCATGAAGAACTTAAGTACACATATGAGAAGGAAAAGAAGGATAGTACTGATAATGGGAGTTAATTATGAAGAGGTAAACAGAGAAACTAAGGAAGCGGTTCTAAAGGTAATGACCTCTAGACCAGGAGAAATAGTCATTGAATCTGAACATGCAGCAGAAGTAGGATGACAAACTGAATCATCTCCAATTCTACCACCCTCCATCAACATTTTTGACAAGTCTATGAACATTAAAGGTATAAACATTACCTTAGACAAAGAAGAAAATTCATTTAATGATCAAGGAGCTGATGTTGGAAATTTGACAGAAGTTGATGAGTAGAAGGATGGAGCATAAAATAAAGAAAAAAATGGTAGAAACAAGATTAGAAGAGAAGAAGGAAGAAATTTAGATTAATATAGCAGAAGAGGAGCATGTGGTGCAAGAAGAACAGACTGAAATTGTTTCACAGACTAAGAGCACAATAGTAACTCCATCTAGACCACCTATTGAACTAGTTTTTGCAAGTTTAGGACAAGAAGTTGACGATGATGATCAAATAGAGTTTATCTCATCCCTAAATAAGATAATTGGAAAGAATAAGAAGTTAAAAAGCTTGGAAGGAGTGTTACTTGAGGTAACCAAAAAACTTCAAGGAGTGATATCAACTCAAGTCAGTGAGGTTGATCCCCAAGATAAAGCTAAAGAGGTAATAAAAGCTTTTGACATTGAATTCACTAATTTGTCAGATATTGCATCAGTCAAAGCTCAAGCAACCCATGATGCACAATTATTTCAAGTTGTTTGTTAGAACATCAGAAATGATTTGGATAACTTGGATATATACATTAAAGAGTTGAGAAGATGTTTAGAGAGAGGAAAATCATTGTACATCCAGTATACACTATCCCACAGCCACACATAAAAAATATCAAAGAAGATGAAGAAGAAGGAAGCAGAGTTGCAAGAGGAAGTAAATGATTTGCAGAGTCCCAATGTGAAAATCACAGATATTGAGAAGAAAGTAAGAAAAATCTATGATGAAATAAGACTTCTTGAGGATGAAAAAGAGAAGAAATTGAAGAGATTTTCTCTACTCAGAGAGCATCTATCAATAAAGATCAGTAATGTAGAAAATCAACTGGAAGAATGTCTTTCATCAAAGACATCATATGGAAAGTTCACATATGCAAACCTTAAGGCAATTGAGATAGCATCTTATGGATTATGTACATTACTTGGTGTTTCTGACTCAATAAAGAAGACATAGGACAAGGAAATAGAAAATTTGAAGACAAACTTTGCAGATTGTGTAGCAAGTCCTCCAGCTTTGCAGCATTGAGATCAAGAAGGTAAATCAATTTTGACATATAGAATTGACACCTTTGTCATTGTTGTCAAAGGGGGAGTAATATAATATGAAAATTGTATATATATAGAAGATATAGATATGCAGAATAGTATGAAGTATACTCTTAGGGGGAGTATCATTTTGGAGAAATAAGTAGACATGTATGATCCACAAATTTTTGTAATGGTCGTATGTTACATTTTTTTTGAATTTTGTAATAAAAGTTTTTGGGACTTAGCCAATTTTCCCATATGTTTCCACCAATGACAAAGGGGGAGATTGTTGGAAATTTGGATAAGTAGGATATCATAATTTTTTCATTATGGTAACATATACTCAGCATTAAGACATCATGATCAGAGGAAGAAATTATGTATGAGTGCACTTGAAAATTGTCTAAGTATAACAATGATTGCCAGTCTTCATAGAGATATTTTTGATTAGCGATGTTCACAAAATAAAGTTTAGTGCATGCACACTTGAACATAGATCATTCTATGTATATCAAAGCTAAATCTAAAAGTGCAAGTCTTTATGACATGTATAGAAAAAGAAATTAATGTTTTATAGAGATAGTGTTGAGTTGACCAGAACATAGCAGAAGACAAAATATGATTATATTGAGTTAAGGGATTATTTTGTTTATCAAAATAATGACTTAACTAATTAGGGACAATATCCTAGATGTTAACCCAAAGGCAGCATATAATGAATTTATGTTTTGAGAGCAGTATAAGGTATTGTAAGTCGACAGGAAGTTATTTTGTAATAGCTTGTATATAAGTAAGAATAATGTAATGTGAAGAAGTATGAAGTATATAGAAATTTTAAGAAGTTGATATATGATGTGAAATTGTATGTTTAAGAAGAAAATAAGAAAGTAATGTATATCAGAGCAAAGAGCCTAAAAGGATAGATCAAAATAATAAAGTTATTCAACAGTAGTAAAAGGTTTTTGTATCTAAAGCTATCATTGTATATTGCATGTTTGGGTAGTGAGGTCATCTTGCAAACATCTTTTTTTTGTAATAACAACTCCTAATAAGGTTGAGGCTTCTAACAAGGCCTAAAGTCCTTTAACCAAGAGAGAGACACTATATGTATGTAATAGACTCCTAACAGGGTCAACATCCTTAACTGGATACTTTTGATTAGTGGATCAGTTGTGGGTACCATCCCCACCGGGGTTTTCCCTTGGCCAAGATTTCCTTGAGAAAAAAAATGGTGTTATAATTTCATTCATTTTATTGTTATGCTTTTTATTTAGTTTAGTTTCTTATGCAAGCTTCAAGTTAATTTCTTATATCCATAATTGGGAAAAAGTAAAAGTTTGTGAAATACTGATTCACCCACCCACTCTCATTATTTCCTATTTCTAATAGGATTCATATTCAACTGGTTGCTTCCATATAGCCATTTTGGAGATTAAGTCTATAGATAGAGGAAGGTCAGTTGACTTACAAATATTGATGCAGATTCTAGCATTCACCAATCTGGATTTGGACATCATGGCTGGATCCAAGGATAGAAGCTCACCAAAAATATTGGCTATACCTTTAACAATACATTCATTCTAGTACTCTAAGGTTAGACCTGATAGTCTAAACCAAACTAGAGTCAAGTCCAAAAATGACTCATTTAAATCCATATTGGGTTCCCATTTTCTTAGAGCCAAGGAGGACTTATCCATAAGCCAAGATCCACCACACAAAGTTTTGGTCATATCCTCACGATTGGTGAATGAAAATGAAAATAAGCCCTTAGGCATTGCAACTATATCAACTTGTCCCCTCAAGAGCCATCTTCTCTAGGTGAACCTTCAAACATTGTCTATATTCAGTCTCAACCCAACAAATTTCCCAACTAGCATAAGATCCATCAGAGCCATCGAATGGTTGATCACTTGGTCTGGGATGAAAATTGCAAATTCTCCCTTGGATGGATTTGAGATGTTGTTTTCTTTAGGAAAAGAGGACTTTCCCGAAGGTTTTTTTCCAAAGAGTGCAACCCAGGGGCACTCAAGTGGATTTGAGTCATCATTTTTGTGCTCATCGAGAAGATTCTAAGCTCCTCCCCCAGGTTTGGGGAAGAACTATTACCTCATGGGTCCCTACACCTCAAAAAACTGCTATCATCCACAAGCCTTGTTGACCCATTATCCTCCTCCTAACCTGCTGACTCCTGCGAATCTCTAGCATTATGTCTCATAGCACCAGTAGGTGCATCAACATTGCTTCCATTTTTCCCGCCCACACCCCCATTCAAATTTTCTCCCACTTCCGCTTCCATCCTGAACTTAGTGTAATAATAATGTTTACCTCTTACTACATCCAGATAGGCTCTAATGATACATTACCTCCATATAGAGGTGGGGTTGAGGTGGCACTACAAAGGATGGCATATCTCCCTCTAAAATGAGCTTATACACATGTATGAGATTGTCCATTGACATCCTAGATTGAGTCAATATACCAGTTCAAAAGTAGATTTACTAGTTTCTTTCTTCACCATGGTTCTATCTACCCATAGTACTAATCTTATATTTGAATCCCAAGCTCTCTTATTGTTTCCACACATCCTCCTAATTATCTTTATTATGCTCTTATTCCTAGATTCTACCTGACTATTCCCCTACGAGTGATATGAAGATTAATATAAAAAAATTATGCCATTAAAAACACAAAATTTATTGAATTATTTAGACCTAAAGCGCATCCCATTGTCCACAATCAACCTAATAGGGACCCCAAATCTAGAAATAATATTATCCATCAATAAGTTGATAACAACTCTTCTAGTAGCTTGTTTAGTTTGGATGAACTCAATCCATTTGGTGAAGTAATTAATTGCAACCAAGATCCACGTGTGCCCTCCACTTGACTTGGCTAATATTTCACGAATGAAATCAATACCTTATTAATAGAAGGGTACCTCAACTTGTAAAGGTCTTAAAGGTAGAGCTACTTTATATTTTAACTTACCAGAGAACTTCTAACAAGATTTACATTTTCTTACATAGTGGTATGCATCAACAAAAATATTTGACCAGTAGTAACTTGCTCTCAATATGTTATAGGTAGTGGCTTTAGTTGAAAATTTCCCTCCATAAAATTCTTCATGCATTTCTTGTAAGACTATTTTAGCTTGAGTTTCATCTAAGCATAGTAGAAATACTCCACTTTATCTTTCCATAATATATTAAATCATTTACTGAAACATACTTTTCTTCTCAAAGCTTCAATGTCCTTTTTTGATTTTCATTCATACTATCAGGGCTCGTTTGTTTAAGGTAGTAGACCATGTTTGCATACTAGTGTGTCATTTTTGTGTTACACATTCAATCCTCTCACATACTGATGTTATTGATATTTATAGCCTCTAAATTTGACTTATCCATAAGTTTTGTTAGTTCTTGTCCTCTTATGTGTTTTATGATTTGAATCTCAATATTGAATTCCTAAATCTAGTTGATCCATCCGCGCCTTCTACCAATGACTTTTGTTTGCATAAATACATCTTACATTTCATTATTGGGAACATAAGAAACTACTTGTCCTCCTACCAAGTAGGGTCTAAATGTCTTCATTACCTTCACAAGTGCATATGCTTATTTTTCAATAATGTTATATTTTAATTCTACCCCTTGAAGTGACTTACTAAAAAGTGCTATGGTTTTTTCATATCCTTCTTCATTCTTTTGCAACAAGATACTCACAATGGTATGGAAGGATGCAAAGAAAAAAAGTCTAATTTTTTTTTCCAAAGTCTAGATATTTCAATATAGGAGCCTCCTAAATTTCTCGCTTTGTTGATGAAAATTCTTCAATGGCCTTTGTTGCCCAATAAATCCTTGCTCCCTTCTTTGGCATTTTTTAGATAAGTTTGACAATCTCAGTGAAGTTAGAGATAAACCTTCTAAAAAAATTTATCTAGCCAAAGAAATATTGTATGGCTTTGGCTATTTTAGGAATGTGAATTTTATCAATTTCCTCCACCCTTTCAAGATCAATCCTTACACCTTTTTTATAAATAATGTGTCTTAATAACTTACCCTATGTCACAAAAAAATGGCACTTCTTAGGATTCAAGGATATGCCACATTCAAGGTATTTTATAAATATTTTCTCCAAGTACATGTAGTGATCTTCTACTTTCTTTGAATATGCAGTTAGATCATCTTGATAGACAACCATTACAATATTGATCAAATCTTCAAAAGCCACATCCATAGCCCTTTGAAAAATAGAACCAGTGTCTGTGAGTCTAAAAGGAATTCTCACATATACATAAGTACCCCATGGTTTAGTAAAGGTAGTTTTGTATTGTTTAGATTCCTTTACTTTCACTTTATTATATCTAGAGAACCCATCCATCATGGACAACAACTTTCATCATGTTACTCTTTGCAACATTGCCTCCATATTGAGAAGTGGATAATTATCTTTTAGTGAAGATATGTTCAATTTCCTAAAATCAATGCATAACCTTATGTTACCATTCTTTTTCCTCACTGGTACCAAGTTTGAGACCCAAGATGAATGTTTGATAATGGTACCATCTCTAAGTTTCATCAACTCTTCCTATATTTTAGGAGCCATCATAAGGTTGATATGCCTCATTTTTTGTCTAAAAGGCTTAGAATTTGGTTTCACATGGATTTCTTTCCAAAATAAATCTTCTCTATAATACTTTAAGTCGTCATAATACCATTGCAAACACATGCTTAAATATTTTCTCAAAAAAGCTATAAGCATTTCCTTGATTTTTGTATAAATATTTTTTTCTATGTATACTTTCTTAGGAGCAATATTTGTCCCAAAATTTATTTCTTCAATGTCTTCTTGATTTACCAGTGCTTGCTTTATGACTGATCTATCATTTCCATCAAATATCCTTTTCCAAGCAACAAGACCCTTTGGAATCTTGTTTGTTTTCATCTTTACTACCTCTTGACCATTAATAGTATATTTACCATCCACTTCCTCAATAAATGCATTGAAATCTATTTATTAAGACTCGTATTGATCTACTAGTTCAAATTTTGATCAAATCCTCATCATCATTAAATACTTTCCCATGGTAAGTATTATCATGCACAATAGGCCTTTTTTTTACCTCAGCTTCTAAGATTCCTTCTAGTGTGACATCATCCATTTTTAATGCAATATTTTCAAGTAACAATTCCATAAAATCATTTTCTCTCTCAATCCAACATATGGGAAAAGCATCAAAGAGATCCAAAACACCCCATACTACAAACTTATACTATTTAATCCCTTTATTTTTTGAGGAATATTTGGACCTAACTTATAAAAAAATTAGTTTAGAGTATCCATATACCAAAAATAATGTGATTCCATTCTAAATTGTGATATTTATAAGGCCTAATAGTAATGCCTCATCTTCTGCTATTTTATTTGTACATTCAAATGATAGAAAGAATGAATATTTGAATTTTGTAATATTAGGTGAAATGAAAATCACACCTATTCCAATACCTTCCTTGTTGTAGGCACAATCAAAATACAACTGTCATATACCATATTTATCTCTTTGGATTTCACTACTAATTGGATCATTTCTATGCAATTGGGGCTATACGTGTTATACTCTTAAACTTCCCCAATCCACATCACAAAAGAAATTCATCCGATTAGGATCAACATGCTCTACTAATTTCTCTTATTATGGCTCTCTATGTAACTTTTTTTCCCTATTAACTTGTATAGTTGTATGCAGAAAATCTAATTTGACATTTCACCCTATCATATTAGTCAATTATCTTGACAATAACATAGTATAGTATGGAGGGGTATCAACCATAGTGGTATCAGTTTTGTAAGAAGCCTCAAGATAAGAAGCAAGTTTCAATTCTACATCCCACATGACTCCAATAATAGGAAAAAACCTACCATCCATATCATAGCACTTCCCATATGTGGATCAACCCACGACCCTAATTCTTTCAAGACTTCCATGGGCATGATGCTTATTGTTGCCCCTGAGTCTATCATACAATTCTTGACCTATTTATTATTTATCAATAATGTTGTGTAAAATAGATCAACTTGAGAGGGATTTTTGTTAAGATATTTCCCAAGTACACTTCAATAACTCTCATGACTTCATGTACTACCTTATTTTATTTCTTGTCACTTCCTCTTTTATTTTTGGTATCATAGTTGTAGTTATTAGACTTAACAAATACATTTAAAATCAGTTCCATAGAATTTTTTCTATATTAAATTACTTCCATCATCTCTAGTAGAGGGAGTCTCATTTTAAGTTGAGGTAAATCATGTGATATGTCAAATTTAGGTACACTCACTACTTGACCAATTTTACTCACCTCTATTTTAGTAGACTTCTTTTCTTCTATAGCTTGTTGTTTGTAATAATCATTTAGAGGGGCTTTAGATTTGTGTTGATCCTTATTTTGGGATTCTTTAGGCACATACTTTTGAGTTATTTTATGATGTATTTCCTTATCTCTAGCCTTTTAAATACTTTAATTAATTATTTTATCATTCTATTGATCTTTTATAGACATGCTTCTAAGGGTTCCCTGGTCTAGATTCACAATTCTATTTCTTAGATTATAATTACTTCATTCTTGAGCCACAATAGAAACTATGAGTTTCTTGATTTCCTCTTTTGTTGGTCTTATAAATTTTAATTGGCTTGATTGAGATTTTATAGATCAATTCAATGAATATTTTTCATTATCATCTACTTGATCAAAAAATATGTCTTGTTCACTAATATAAATGTTATGCCTTTGATGATTCACATCATACTCAAATCCACCATCCTTAGAAGTTGTGTATTCTTCATTATAAGGTCCAATTGGAAACATAATAAAAGTATGGCCATCTCTCCCTTCATCAAATACTACTTCATCCTCTTGAGTAGATAAGGAAACAACATAGTGTAAAGGAGAATGAGGTAAATTACATGCTACATACCACTACATATCTTCAACCATATTAGCTTCATGTTTCATTAAATGATTAAGGGTATTTTTTAAGAGCTTCTGTAATCAGTATCCAAAGCGCCTCCCATCTTTCCAATTTTTTTGTAAGGCATGTCATGCATTATTATCTTTTCATTCCTATGATAGTTGGGTTTATCATAAGATATCCCATTTTCATTTCTTGACAACTTATATGACAAATATTTCGCTTCATTACATACCTTATCAACTTTTTTTTCCTCTTTTGGTTTCTTATTCTTCTTGGAATTAGGATTTTGCAATATCTTTACATCACCCCTTTTGCCAATCTTCCCTAAATATTTTCTATTATTCCCAATGTTTAGGGTTGCTATGAATGCTTCAAATAGAGAGTGAGATTCCTTTTTCTTAGCTCATAACCTATATTTGGATCAAATGCATTCAAATGGAACACAAGGAACAAAAGATATATGGGCTTCAAATGTGGGGGGTCCTATTTAACAACTTCATGAGTCTAGTATTGAAATTTGCAATTGATTCAATAAAGTTCTAAATATTTTGTTAATTTTTTAAATAAAATTTGAGATTAGAATGATCCCCTTATTATTCTTTGAACATTGTTTTTAACTATATCCAATAACTAATTGATGCATCAGGTATATTCATATTCCTGTCTCTAGCACCCTTATTCCTCCCTAACCAAGAGGAAAAGGATAAGCATTTATTGAATTACCAATGTTATTATGAAACCACAAAGGGGCTAAAGAGCCACCCATATTTATAGATCTAGACCAATTCAAAGTGGGTCTAAATTGTGATTTAGTTGCATTACATTGGCAATTCAATTGGAGTCATTCCTGGGCCAAAGATTCCATTTTCTTTATCAACTTAAGTCTTTCAATTTGAGACATCATTTTTGTTTTAATTCTTGATAAATCATTTATTTTTATGTATTAGTTGAATTAGGTATTCCATAGACATTGGTAAATCATACCTTTTGGGTTTTTTTGTTGATTAGATTGAAATAAAGCCCAAGACATTACGTTGTCATTTGCACCTTCAACACATGGTTGATGTTGTGAGGAAGATGCATAGTACTAAGAAATTATTTCATGATAATCTCTTTTTTCTTTATCCTCTACAATTTATAGCCTCTATAATTTCTTGATCCATACATTCCTCAAATTTCTTTATCTCTTAAGGAATAGGTTTATATTTTTATTTTTATTTTTGTATAAGCTCTGCCTAGGGGGCAGTACCCTTTATATTACCATAAAAAGACTTAAATAAGATTTATGGGATATATCTCCCTTATAAACAAAATGTCGATCTAGCTTAGCTACCCCATTTAGTGGTACAGATACCCTATTCCATTACCAATGGAAATCAATCTAGTCACAACTTCTTCAGGGAAGAGTTTGTCATTTTCCTGATAAAAAGCCACAAACTTAGACATGTCATACTCCTTCAGAATGCTTGACTTGTATAAAGCCCAAGCCTTCTTCATCAATGTCTTCTTCCCCTCCATCTTCAAGCAAAAGAGACTCAGCATGCCTCCACCAGATAGGCTGGTATCCATCAGGTCCACGGCATGGGTGACATCCAAAAATAACTCCTCTTCTATCATCCTACGGATCATGCTATTAGCATGTAATGAGTGACCCAAGACTTGTATGATGGGTTGTAAAAGGTCAGAGATGAGCTTGCCATCGTGAACATGGCCTCCAGCCCAATATTCAAATCCTAAAAAAATTACCATTGTTGCCTGCTCCTACTCGTTAGTGTGCTTAAAAATCCTACTGATCTGCACTTCTGGCATCTCCACTAATGCCTCCACCTGTGTGCATCTACACCTAATTCCCAATATCACCATTTGAAACTAAGAAAGCTACAAGTGGCAATCCTTAAAATGAGAGAGAAAGGGAGTTGATCCGATCTCAAAGAAATCTCAGAACCAGATTTGAAGGACAGTGGCAGAATGGTCGAGAGCCATGTGATGTACTAAAACTGATCCAACTGCCACCTTCCTTCTACGAATCTGGAAAAAGATGCCAGTGCTATCTGATTCCTGATATCAGTATGGCAGCTATGTCCTCTAACAGGACAGCTTGCAACCCCTATGGGATTTGTTCATTTTGACTAAAAATCCACTCAGATTTAGATTCAACGCCCATGTTGGCTAATAGATCCGTGACTCTATTTCCTTCCCTGAAAACATGTTGGATATGGATGTCGTTCAGTGACTTTATTGACTCTTTTATCCTTGGTAACTAGTTGGCTAGTTTCCAATTGTTGAATGCCTCTTTGTCCACTCTGTTTATAATGACTTATGAGTCCCCTTCTATAATTAACTTGTTTATGCCATTTAGTGAACACCATCTTAGCCTAGCCTCCAAAGCTGAAATCTCTACCACATTGTTGGTGACAACACCCATGGGTCATGCAATGCCTTGTAACATCTTACCTTTATTGTCTCTAATGACAGCTTCTACTCTGCTCAGTCCCAGATTTCCTCTACACGCACCGTCAAAGTTTAGTTTTTTCCAACCAGATAACGGAGCCTGCCAGACCGTGTCACACCTCTGTCCTTTCTACTTTTTGATCCTCTGATCCCCTTGATGCTTGAATTCCCATTTTTTCTCCATGTCTATGTCCCATCCTGAATGAAAGTGAAACTATCGCCCAGTCGTTCTTGAATTGATGACCTCCTTGATAGCTACCTCGATCATATGCTTGATCCGATTTACTTCCATACTTTCTTCCTTGAAAATTTTGTGATTTTGTTCCTTCCAAATGTGCTACACCAGCATTGAGGGGCTCACTATCCAAAGTAATCCCCATTTAGATTTCACTCTATCTATGGGCCACAAAGAGAGAAAGTCTAGAAAGGTGCGGTTCCTGACCGAGGAGCAATGCATCTTGTCGAATAGCCATTCCCAACATGCACACATGAAGGGGCATCAGAGTAGCAGGTGATCTACCATTTCCTCTGCCTGCTTGCACAGAATGCACCAGTTTGGGCCTGCAATTCCTATAGATATCAATATATTACCCATCATAATCCTACCATGCAAGGCTACCCACAGAAAGGCACCTACCTTAGGAAGTGGCCCTTTGCCCCAAAAAAGTTTTGATGGCCAATTTGAACTAGATTTTCTACATCTGATAAGTTCATAACCGAGATGAACCTTGTAGGTGCCTGATTTAGAAGTGGACTAGATTAGGAAATCTTCATTTGATGAACAAAGAACAATTCTATTCAAAAGAAGTGATTGAAGAGTAATGGAATTGACCGAGGAAGATACCCCCACATTCCTCCAACTGACCCTCAAGGAAGATGGGCTCTCAAAGACCATGTAGTCTACTACCCATTGACCCTCTGAAGCTTCCACCTGATTAATCCAATCCTTGTCTAGGAAGAAGGATTCAATCAATGACTCTCCATTCCAAGAGTCCCTCCAATATCTCACCTTCCGCCTGTCACCAATAACCCACATGAGATGTTCTATTATAATCTTGTGACTCTCCCATATATGTTTCTAGAAGTGTAAGCCACTAGGAGCATTGGCTACCATCAATATTCTTTCCGGTTCCCAAGAATCTTAGTACTTTGCCACCATAATTCGACACCATGATTTCTTTAGAAATTTTTATAGTTTCTATGTTAGCTTGGCTCCCAAAGCCTTATTCTGAAGACTCATTTTTTGAAGACCTGCTCCTCCATCCTCTTTTGCTAGATAGGCAGTGTCCCAACTGAGTAGGGGAATCTTCTCTTCTTTTGACCCCTCCCAAAGGAATTTAAAAAAAATGCTTTCCAGACCACTAGAAGCTCTATTCAGAAGTTTGTATATTGCCAAATAGTAGATAGGTATGGTTGTTAACACAGATTTAACCATGAGAATCTGCCCTTCCTATGAAAGCCATTTATTTTTCCATGATGAAGCCTTCCCACGACATTTATTTATGATCTCCTCCCAAAAAATATTGTCCACATGGTTTGCATAAAGGGGAATCCCTAAATATGTGATCGAGAAAGTGCCCTGCTCAAAACCCAAAATGGTTGAGAGAATTACTCTGCTTCTACGGCTGGTGTTAAGGAAGAAAACTCTTGATTTATTTTTGTTCATGCTCTGACCTGACTCTCTTTCATAAGTGTCCAGCACCTCTTTGATGATCTCTGCCTCCTTGATGGTCACCTCTCTGAATAGGATAGCATCATCTACAAATTGGGAATGTGTAAAAGGCTCCAAGCTATTATGAACAGAAATCCCTTTCCATTTCCCAAGAGAAGACTATTTCTTGATAAATCTACCAATCACTTCTGCCATCAATACAAATAAGAAAGGAGATAGGGGATCACCTTGCCTAATCCCATTAGTAGCTTGGAAAAAACCACAAAGTGCTCCATTTACAAATATGGAGAAATGAACAGAAGACATGCAAAAAGAGATACATTTGATCCAAGCTTGATCAAACCCAAGTCTAGAAAGAACTTGCCATAAAATGGCCATCTAACTCTATCATAAGTTTTTCTGACATCAAGTTTAACTATCATACCTTTTTGCTTAGTGGTTTGTAAGCTATGAATTAACTCACCTGCTAAGAGGATGTTGTCATTTTTGTTTTAATTCTTGATAAATCATTTATTTTTATGTATTAGTTGAATTAGGTATTCCATAGACATTGGTAAATCATACCTTTTGGGTTTTTTGTTGATTAGATTGAAATAAAGCCCAAGACATTGTGTTGTTGTTTTCACCTTCAACACATGGCTGATGTTGTGAAGAAGATGCATAGTACTAAGAAATTATTTCATGATAATCTCATTTTTCTTTATCCTGTACAATTTATAACCTCTATAATTTCTTGATCCATAAATTCCTCAAATTTCTTTATCTCTTAAGGAGTAGGTTTATATTATTCATTACTAGTAGGAACATAATTTGTATCCCTCGGAGGGAACCTTCTTTCTCCCTATAAATTAATATCAACGCCATGACTCACATTCAAAGATTGCTCATGTATGTTTCTTTGTCCATTTTGAAAATTCTCATTCATTTGGTTACTATGGGTGTACCTACTAACACTTCTTCATTATTGATTGTCATACTAGAATATGGAAGTTCTTGGGTTATCCTTATTCTTTTTAGACCATTTTCTTTTATCTTTGTTTATTGTACTATTTGGATTTCCTTGATTTAGAGAACCTCTACCATTAATTCAAGATGAAACTTGGATACTTAAATGTGTAGAATCTAATCTTTTTGATGTAATATTCAAACTATCATACAAATCAAATTGAAAATTTCATACAGGAGTGGCCACCTTTTTTCTCAAAAAAATAAATTAAAAACTTGTCATTGAATGTCTACACAATTCCTTGGTAGAGGCTAATTTTAGCTCATTAAAGTACCAAAGAATCAGAATCTCAATTCAACCAAAAACTTTATGGTTTACTCCAAATTGAGTCTCCAATATATTGGTTCCCAAATCAATAGATTGTAAAATCCTAAGAATATGCCAAGTTGTATGATTAGGTTCAATAAGTGATTTGGCCAATGAACAAAAAGAAACTAAAGAGGTTTATGTCTTCTACTCTTTAAGCTCTTCTATGCCTAGGTGGGGTGTACCCTCATCACTAAGAATTGTGTAGTTTCATAGATCAACCGATGATAAAATTGTATGTAATCACATTTTTTCAATTAAATGATCCTCAATTTATCTCAAATTGGCTTAAGGGTTTGAACTAAACCACTCAAATATTGATCTAATTCATACTCCTACTCCTACAACATGGAAATGTAAAATTGCATAAAAATTTTGTACAGTAAATCTCCCTATGGGGCTAAATGATCAATGCCTTCTTTCCACTAGGAAATGGAGTCAAAATATAGAAGATATATGTGTCTTATTACTATCTTAAATTCAAATTTCTAGGCACTACTATGTTTATTTCTTGCATAAACATGCAAAAAGTCTAGTTGTTTGGTTCTTCTTTTTGAACCAAATGAAATTTTCCAATTACTGTGACTTATCCAGATGAATTTAATCCTTTATTAAAGGAAAAAATTAAATAAATCACACAAAAGATGAAATAATCTTTGACAAGTCAGAGATATGCTTTCTATTTTAATCTATATAACTAGATAATATTCAAAGTTGGAGACATCCAAGTAATATGTATCATCAAAACATAATGAAACAATTAAAACCTGAAGTTGTAGACCAATTTAACGCATTATTTTCATTACTTCAATTCAAAAAGTTTTATAGTATTTAATTATCTCCCTAAAAGAAAAAAATTCTAATGATAATCCCTACAATAGTTGTGGTTCCATTTTTATACGTAACAAAGGGAGCAACAAGCTTCCAACTATTGCATTCAAATACCCTTTCACCCAAAATATCATAAGACATATTTTTATTACAACTTATATTATAAAATGTCTTGATTACAAAGGAACTAACTTAACTACTAAGATAAGTAGGATTAAACAAGACATTGTAAAACTTTTATGAATTCAAAAAAATATGCTCAATTATCATTCAACATTAAAATAGTGACTTGTGACTATATTGAGTCAGCAAAGGTCCTATTTTGTTTTGACCAATATTTGTGCTTTATTATTCACTTCTATCCTTAGTCTTGCAAGTATTTCTGATCCCATTGATTGATTACATAATCCTTAATCCATACGTGTTGCTACAGTTCTTCCATATTATTGATGTGCTCCTTCCACCTAGCATTGAGGATGAATCTAGTCTCTATTAAGAACTTGTTGTACCATGCATCCAAAGATATGATTCTATCAAGTAGATATTTTAAATTTTGCACATCTATCTTTGCTTTATCTTGTACCAATGTGATGATATCAGGCACAATCTTTTCAAAAAAAGTTCCCAATTCTAAAATCATTTATCTTTTTCTCCTTGTCCACTATCTTTGGGATTGTCCAATGCTTGAATGAGTGGGAAAATTTAGTCTTTATCCATATGAAACAATGTACTAATACCCATTAATGATTATCTTTACCATCTTCTTTATAGGAAGAAATGATAGTCGGGCATTGGAAGAATTCCTCAATATTTTGCATAACTTTCCCAAAGTGTGATATTTGGGTTGTCATTTATCATGTAAGGGATTTAAAAATAAAGCATGACCTTTTACTTGATCACCAACTGTAACCAAACCAACATAGAACTGGTAAACAACACCAATGTTATCAGTTAAACACTTCACTCTATGGATGATGATCTCTTCCAAGACAAAGATAATCTTTTTTCTTGTATTTCTTTAGCTTTCTTGATAAGTTCTTCCCATTCTTCCATTTTACCTACCCATACATTATTTATGGCTTTAATTTCTTCCTTGGTAATTGTTATCACAAAAGTTTGCACCTTTGTCTAACGTGTTATCCACACGCAACCTTGTGAAACATTGAGACAATCTCCAAGTGTGGGACTTGTGCATGTGAGGTTGAATCTCTAGAGAAGGCTGACTTCCTTCCAACTAGGATGCACCTAAACTAAAAACTTTGAGGGAAAAGGGAAGAAGGAGAAAGGGGGAAATTAAAGGGGAGGTGATGCACCTGACTAAATGTGGTTTCTCTCTTCCTGTAGTTGCACATAACACAAAAAAATCCTCCCAAACATGAACAAATTTTACTCTAATCTACCTTGCAAGGACTCATATATAGGTCTAAACCAATGAGATGATGCGAGGAAAGAAATATTCATGCTATAACACTCAAGGGTGAATTAGATACAACATATAAACTTGAAAGATAATAGAGAAACATCCAACACATGGCAAGATATATGTGAAAGTTAGTTGAATGGTGAAAAGAGGTAAACCAAGGATTTTCATTGATATAAGGGAAAGAAAAATTTACAAATGTGGAGCATAGCTACTACAAAAGAACAAAGGAGAACCTAGAAATTATGTATAGAAATTGCCTATATAGATCAGGCATAACTTGGATTACAATATTCGAGTTCAAATCTAGATTTAGGTTGAGTTAGGTTGTAAACCCTGGTAGAAGAAAAAAAAAAGATCAAAATATGATCTTTGTGTGCAAGTTGATCCATAGAAGTGACAAAAAGTTGCCAAATGGTGCATCCAATAGATAGAAGGGACAACCATATCCTTGCAAATAGTAAATGAGCATGGGGATGCACTAGTGTCATGGTTATAGAGCCAAAGAAGTCTCTCAACATTGAATATCCAGTCTTGGTACTGTGTAATAGATGATAATAGTCAAATCATGTCATTGACAAAGAAATGTCAAAGTGGAAAATGCACCATGTTAACCCACCAGAGATTTTAGTGAGACATGCCACTTCATTGGGACATCATTTTCTCTCATCGGTCTTCATTGTCCCTCCAATGAACATAATGTTCATTTTTATTTCAATGAGACACACCACATGTCTCGTTGACACTTAGCCTTTCAAGGTGGCATTGCCTTTGGGAGGACATCATTTGCCTCCTAGAAACTACCGATATCTCCCCAATGAACATCCTTATTTCATTTTGGCAAGACAAAAAGGAAGCTCTAGTAAACCAACAAGAAAACTCTAGGGGAAGGAGAACATGATAGGTTTGCAACAAAATTAAGAAAACATGACAGATTAGCCACTTGAAAACATGACATGTTAGACCACTGTAATAGATTTTATCCCATGATAATGTGTCCCAGATTGGCTATATACGATGGACTAATGGTGGCAAAAATAGCCAACAGTAATCATATCTTTAAGAATCTCTTTAGTAGTAGTAACTTGACATCAAGACATTTTATTATATGGAGGTACAAGTGACTCATCTAAAGATGACATCATTTTCAATCTCCCATTCTCAAGATATGATTTGTTAATCTCTTTATTAATTTTTATCTGATTATTTTGATATTGCACTACTCCTAGCTTCTTCACATGTGTCTTGATAAACATTGTAGAGTGCATTGTCATAGTAGCTAACTATAAAGAAATGGTATCTTTCAAGGTCATGACCATGACACATCCCCTCATTTCTTGAACCACATCAAGCAATCTAGGCTTATCTATATTCTTATGCCTCACCCAAAAAGAAAATGATTCAAGTTTAGGATTGTATCCTAACCCTACTATTTCGTGATCCAAATCAAACTCAAAAAATAACAAAGAATCATTTGAATTTCTTACTTGATCTACTAAAAATAGTATTTTCAAGTCTATATCTGGGATGAGTAATATATAAGTCTCCTTTACCATTTTTCTAGCCTCATCAGGGCTAATGTTTATTTCATCAATATTCAATTCTTTAAAAATTCTTTCTATAGTCTCAACATATTGGGATTCATTGGCTCTCATCTTGTTTCTCTACAAGTTTTCATTAAACTCCATCTTCAACTTTGTCCAAAAGTCTTTGAACTCCTAATAATTGATGAAGTTGTCATTTTCTAAAAACCTCAATGAAGCAACTGCTCTCTCATCATCATTTTCTCTTTCAAGAAGTGTTCCTTGTATATTAAGCTTATTCAATGATGCTTCAAGTACATCTTCTTCTTGGTGATGTGATATAGGACCCTACTCATTTTCATTATAATCTGTTAGCCCTTTAATTACATTGGCCACTTCATAAGTATCCCCAAATCCTTCTAACATATCTTGTAATTCAATAAGGGGTTGATCATCTGTTCTTTTCTTTTTCGAAGGTGGTTCTAGTCTCTTGTATTGAGATAACATCAATAGGTGGTTTTGTGATCACAATTCCTTTAGGTCTTTTGACCTATTTTTTTTGTTGGTCTTATTTCTTTTTCTTCCTACATCTGTACATATTTATCATATATCTTCTCAAAGTTATCAATCATCAAAGTGATCCTTTCTATTGGATTTATTATCCTTTCATAATAACCTTGAAAAGAGGGATCCTAGTCCCTTGTGGCTTTCTTCCTTTGAACATAGCCTAATCAAGTCAACTTCAATGAGCACAACTTCAATGAGCACATAGCCTATGAGCAATGTGGCTTTCTTCCTTTGAACATAGCCTCATAGCTCTTGAGGCTTCATGATAATGTTGTGCTCATAGCCTAATCAAGTCAACTTCAATGAGCACATTTGGCGCAACTAGCTTGGATAGGTCTAAATTCCAAAAGTTAGACATTGAAATTTTCTCGTTCCTCCTCTTATGAAAATATTTCAAAAAAATTCCAACCAGACTTTGGTATTTCAACATCTCCACAACCCCCCTACACTTATCCCTAAATGCATATCAATTGAATCAGGAAAGATATCTTTGATAGACTGTTGTAGAGGCCTCTTTTGGGGTTTGGGAGCAGAGGATTTGCTCTTCTTACTAGCTGATTCTACTTTCTCACCCTTCTTACTAGCTATGTTTGCCTTTTTGTGGTGCCATTTCTATAATTGAAACTATTGAAACCTGTATTGTCAATTTTGTTTGATTGGACGACAAAGGTTTACTCACAATTTAATGTTGCCAACCGAGTTTAATAAAAAACCGTTGTAGTGCATGTCACTGGACAAATTCTTCCTGTTGTGACGCAGTGAGATATCGCAAGAGAATGAAGTTTCTACGATGAAGTTTTTAAGGTTTAGGGCTATCGGATCGGTAAAATCAGGCTAATTTTTACAAGTTTCAATACCTTACATATATCTAGGGGCTCCTGTATTTTTGGGCCCATGTCGAACCAACCGTTGGGAATAGATTATTAATAAATTTATTTTAAAGGGATTCTCCTGGCAAATTAAATAGCTATCTCAAGCAGGCAGGATCCTGATGATTAAAGTTATTCTGACGACGGTCCCAATATATGTTGTGTCCTACTTTAAACTCACCAACAAGGCCATTTCTTTACTGGAATATTTTTAAGAAATTTCTTTGGACACGAGGAAGGGAGGAGAGAAAGGAGGTGTTGGATTTGTTAAGTAATTATAGATCAGAAGATAAGATATAAACTGAATGTAAGTAGTAGAATGCAATTGCCTTGGTTATTGATTGATTCTACAAAATGTAACAACTATATATATGGAACCTGAAGGGTGTGAATATGAACAGACATGACTCATCATATTAATGAGTCATGACTGTTTGTATTAACAATTTGAATAACCAATGATTTTAAACACGAACTCACAATACTTTAACACTCCCTCTTGAGAGAGAGTTTAATAGAATTGTAGAACCTTTCATATCATGATATTTGGCCTAATCCAAGACATTTTAAAAATGTTGATCATGATAAGTTATTACACAGTAATAATATAAGTGTTAAGATGTCCGGTCCTATCCGGGACAAACCCTTTCAGGAGTCGATCCTAACAATTTTATTACCCAACAAGTAATAACATAAGCAACAAGATGTCCGGTCCTATCCAGGACAAACCCTTACGGGAGTCGATCTTGAAGCTTGGTTACTATTGTCAAGATTGTCACCTTGACATAGTAACCTAAATACTCAATTTTCAATATCACCTAACATGTGATATGAGGAATCACCTAACATGTGATACCCAGTTTTCAATATCACCTAACATGTGATATGAGGAATCACCTAACATGTGATACCTAGTTTTCATATCACCTTAGATCGTGATAATAGGATATAGTAAATAAGAACATTACATTCCATTTACATATAATCCTATTATGGTATGTGCACAGACAAAAAGTCTACCATAACGAATCCTTATTACAAGATCGTCACCTTGTAATATTAAATACAAGTGTTCATTGTCGAAAAGTCGTCACCTTTCTCCAATGTTCACATGAGGGCCCATAGGTCCTAGAGTCACACACGTGACATCCACCTTGACTCACGTCAGATGGTGGATCTATCAAGGCTCATTCCAAAGGGTGGAGACAAGGGCTTTCACCTTAGACTTCTCTATCAAGAAGAAGATGCAATAACATACAAGATAGTAGATGAAAGTCCTTTTCATCTAAGGCTTCATTCTTCAACATGCCAAGTTTACCTCGAAGGTACACAACCTTACCTCTAGCAAGAAACTTGGTGAGAATATCAGCCATATGTTCTGTAGGGATAAAGTACCTTGAATAGCATACTTATACACTATATCTCTTATATAGTTTGCATCTCACTAGGTGAACCCCAAGTTATGTAGGAGCTAGCATAAAGGCATTTCTGCAGCACACAAGAGGCTCAATCTCATGATCATAGTCCTCTAGATGCTTCCTTTAAGGTCTTGTAATAACCTCCTCACAAAGTTGTTTTTAGATGAACTATCATACTCCCTCAAAATTTAATATCAAACTTTTGTGAGCAAGCCATCTCTTAGTTCTTTAGTCTGCATTAGGCTCTTTTCCTGAATGCCTAACCATCTATCTAGGAATATCATGACTTGGATATTTGCATACAAACCTTCTAGCTCACATACATGGAACTACATCTTTTGAATTACAATTCTTTTTATAGTTTCCTGGTCACTAGGGAAACCATCTCGATATGATTTACTCCCTCTGAAGCTTTGAGTACTAACGTCAACATTTATCCTTCTCGTCCAAGGTTGCTTCTGATAGTTCATCAAATTTCTTCTGAATGTGATATCAACTTTCTGACATTCTCGTCCAAAGTTACCTTTGAAGTGTCATACTCCCTCTGAAGCTGATATCAATCTTATTTTCCTGCAAGAGAATCCTCAGAAAAGATCAAGGCAAATAGCTCTTATAGTACATATAGAAATGTAGATAAGAGAGAGACTAAAATGAGTAGATAAATGTAATACTCAAGGATAATAAATACTTATTTTATGCATCAACATCCTTGATACAAGTTGCTTCAAAGAAGGTCCATATACATCAAATTAGAAAACACCTCAGATTATTTGAGAGACATCTCCCCTTTGAATCATCTCCCCACTAAGGATGGTTCAACATTTAACTCTGATAGTGCCTCTTCTCTAACATCTCCCCTCTAAGGATGGTTCAAATGAGAATGCAACATTGGTTATTATTCCCCCCACAATGTAAAATTCCCACTCTCGAACAATTCTACATCATATCAAATATGAAAACTTATATCTGTTCTTTAGTGCTCACACTTTTCACTGGTGAATCTCAGTTCGTTAATTTCACAGGAGTAGCCATAGATGTCAAAACCTAGAGGATTCAATTCTGAGTGCCTCACAACCCCAATCTCAAAGTCTCCAACTTTGACAATGTATACTGAATACTCGACTGCCCACTTCACATGTGCAAAGTTGTTCAGTGATTCACAACATTGTCTTGCAATTGATGACCAACTCTTTAGAACACAAATGTTGCATTGAAATCTACCCGATTACGTGATATGGAATCCAAGAATAATTGTCAGTCAATATCAAACTGGAAATGTTGATATTTCCCCATCGAATAGTTATATCATAGATTTGTCGACCAATTAAATCATTCTGCTATTATAAGAGGAGTGTACCAATTTTCTTCTTTCACATTCATATGTCTCAAATCTAACAGCACTATCTCAATAGAAAATGTGTTTATATGCCTATGAGTCCCGTAAATGAGTGAAAAGAAGATTCCGTAATAGTTAGGGAGATATATATTTGAATTTCCCTATTTATATTCCAAATCTTGTCATTGTTGAAGATTTTCAATGGTATCATTAAAAATGCAAAAGTTGATATGTTGTACTTTCTCATGCTTGTGATATGCAACGCACACCAATAACAAAACTTATATGTACAACAATTCTAAAAGATACTATACATGCACTGTAACATTCAGATATTTCTCCCATTACTGATGTAACACAACATCAACTAACACATCCATTTCCCGATGGATATCAACTTTAGAATGGGATATGCACAGCAAGGGGAATATTCGAATCTCATGCTGATAGTATTAACACAAATCCTTCAAGTCTCTGATAATATTTTCAGAGATCAATATCAAATGTAGTCCCACTGCTTTCAAAAGTATGTAGCTATCAACCATTAATCCACTTTTTATATCCTCGCACGATTTATATCTACATCACAACGATCATGATGATCGATATATGAATATATTCATTTCCCATTGATACACTCCCCATTACCAATCTTCATGTACCGGGCGACCCAAGGTGGACTCCATCATTTTTAATTTCTTTATCCAATAATCTACAAAAGTCTTCTCACTTCTCTTCGGTGAACTTGCACTAGTTATTTATCAAAATTTATGGTCAATCCCAATTTGATTTCCATGCGGAAGCCAAAAATTAATATCAAATTGATATTGGTTGTAAGTGATGCTTTGAGTACTGCAGTGGCCATTGGTAGTGGATGCCTGCTGCTTTGCTAACGCTCAGTCTGCTGAATTCTCTGTATCTCTTGAATGGAAGGATCTCTGATGTGTCCTCTTATAATACCGCTTCTCCACTTTATAAAAACTGCACTTTACTTGTTTCAGAAATATGGCTTGCACCACTTCGGATTTATAAATCAATACTTACAATGATTATTGCCTAGTCTCGACATCATTAGTAAGGCTTCCGCGAACTTTTCAGAATTATCATTTGGCAGTCAAGCGTTCTCTACAATGGAACCTTTGGCGATGATTTCACAATCCTTAGCTTCAACAGTTTAATAAACTTGTGGAGTGATTTATTTCATCTCTCAAGAATGTCATGTGATTGTAATATCAATAGGTGATAATCTGATATCTCAAATTTAATTTAAATCTTCTTAACCAATGTTGAAATGCTTTTCTATTCTGCTGCCGACAGTCCCTTTATCTCCTATTTTTCTGTATCTTCCTTTCGTTCTGTATTCTTTGTTTTCTGTTCCTTCCTCTTACACACACAATCTTTTGTTTATGTATATCTATATCTATATACCTTCCTGGTACATCTATATATATATACCTTCCTCATACACACACACACATATATATTTTTCATGTCACATACATACATTCATTCCATTCGATTAATGTAAGACACATTAATTTATATATATTTTATCCAGATTTATATTAGACCGAGTGTAGTAATTTACTCCCAAGATATTAATAAGATGCAACTCATATATATTCATACACAACAATATAAATATCTCTTACCTTCCTTCCTGATTGGTGTTACCTTTCAGCAGACTTTCTTAGGCTTCCTTGTCTCTGCTGCAAACTTCTTTGATGCCTTTCTCTCTTCCCATTCTACAGATGCTGATTCAATAACATATAAACTCCTCATTGGTTGATTCAATGGCTGACTGTATATACTGGCTGTTGATTGGATTATGAGGTCAAGTCTGAATCTTTTCCTTGGCTGCGTAATTTTCATATCCACTTCTATTCCTCTTCTCTTCTATCCGCAAGTATTACCTGAAGGTAGATATATACGGTGATCTCCTGGTCGATGTTATTATACGCTGTGTAATTCCCAGTACTTTAATTATAAGGCTCACACTCAATAAAATAAGTTTTGTAGCCAGACTGGTAATGTGAGTGTCAGAAGTATTCATCTTCTATGTGTGCTAATAAGATCTTCCTTCAAGCGATTAGGCTTTACAGAAGGAACTTGGCTCTGATACCATGTTAAGTAATTATAGATCAGAAGATAAGATATAAACTAAATGTAAGTAGTAGAATGCAATTGCCTTGGTTATTGATTGATTCTACAAAATGTAACAACTATATATATGGAACCTGAAGGGTGTGAATATGAACAGACATGACTCATCATATTAATGAGTCATGACTGTTTGTATTAACAATTTGAATAACCAATGATTTTAAACACGAACTCACAATACTTTAACAGGATTAAGGGTAGTTTGTTTGTTGGAATTAGACTGGAATTGGGATTGTCAAATCTCGGAATTGACATTTTCAATTTTTGTGTTCATAACATGAAACTAGAATAGGGATTTGTTAATTCTCATTTACCCCCAAAACTAGCATTTTAACCTTCCATCTAAATAGGTGGAATTAGAAAATAAATTCCAATTCCACTTAAATGGGAATTGAGGGTAAAACAAAATTTATAATATTTTTAAATCCATATGCAAACAACATTTTCCATCTTCTCATTATGACTTCAGGGTGAACAAAACGGTTCCAACCATTTTCTGGATTTAAAACATCCGGAATTGTCAAATGCTAGAATTTGACAATTCCAGCCTTAGTTAATTCCAACAACCAAACAGGCCTAAGGGAAATGGAGTTGCAAAATTTAATCTTAAGATCGCATAGTGTGATCCAAAATGTTGCTGGAAAATATATAATGGAATCTAGAAATTGATATATAACATTTGTATGGATTGTAGAAATCTAATAGATTTGATTAACCTTAGGAGCCAGATTAACTTGGAAGTTGTTTAAATCTCCTGACAAGTTATGATGCAGATTCATGGGAAAAAAGTACATCAACTCAAATGATACACAAATAATACTCACAATGGAAAACTCCTTTGATGGGTCAACAAACTAAAAATTTATATGGGAAAGCCAATAAATTATTACTAAGCATCTTACATGGAAAATTGAGAATGGCAAATGGAAAAAGTTTGAGAGAGACTCATAGAATGGAGAAGAATTGTTTTGTTACATTTGTATTACTTATATTTATTTAAATAAGTGTTATTTATTAATTTATTTTTCAAAACTTTTTTAAAAATTATTTTACTTTCATTTATTAAATAGTTATTTTATTTATTTAAGAATTATTTTATAATTTTAATTTTAATGCTTGCATTATTGAGTTTTAGTTTTTATATTGCTAAAAAATACTTTTCTAGTATAGATATCTTAAGTTCATTTATCTAAAGAAATGCTAATAGACATAATATTTTTAGATGTAATAATTTTTTAAGGTTTTATATCAAAATCTACATAAC
Organism: Chamaecyparis obtusa; assembly: GCA_027943335.1. NCBI lineage: Eukaryota > Viridiplantae > Streptophyta > Pinopsida > Cupressales > Cupressaceae > Chamaecyparis > Chamaecyparis obtusa. The sequence goes on from BSBK01002848.1 coordinate 1,959,102, forward strand.
AAGTTAGTGGGTTCTTGATTTATTGGTGAAGTTCAATGAATCCAAATAAGCTCAATAGGGATTAAGTCTTGGTGAGTGCAAGACTCCCACATCATAAGACATAGGAACAAGTGGTAATAGACCCTTGAGTTCTTAGTAAAGTTGAATAGTTCTGAATGATACCACTAGGGATTAAGTATTGTTAAGTGCACAACCTTGACATCATAAGGGATATGGCCAAATGGTAATGGAGCCTTGATTTATTGGCGAAGTTGAATGGTTCTAATTAAGTCCACTAGCCCAAATCAAGTCTTGTTGAGTGCAAGACTTTGATCATAAGAGATAGGCATGAACCACACTAGAGGCAAATATGGTGGAAATGGGTCCTTTTACAATCCTCTTATTTTTTTAGTCAACAAATGAGACTACCTCGTGCTCCATGCAAGAGGCACCTAGCTATGCTACAAACGAGACGTGCATACTCTACCATCTACATGACTTGAACTTGTGACCTCTCTTTCAAAAATACAATTTTTTTTCCATTAGACCAAGTGAAGGGTACATTGAATGAATACCTCTTAGTCCTTGACTTCTGATAACTAAAAGATACCTAAAAGTTCTTTGTGAATGATATAAAATCCTCCATAAAAAAAATCATAGATTCGTTGAGCTATTCCATATAAGAACTAAAATTTTAAATACCTCTTTTCCAAAATGAGACAATACAAGGGTACCATACCTATAGCCATTATAGCTAACTTTGCACACCCACATAGCTTAAACTATACCTTAGATCTTGACAATTTACTTTTTGTTGTCTTCATGCTATTTAACTACTTAACCAATATTTTATGGCTTTTGGGTACTAAAAATGTTGTTGTAGAATTCGTCAAGCACCAAAGGGTCAAAACATAGTTATTTCAAAGTGTTGCTTGATGCCCATTAAAGATGTCCAAACAACCATGCACTCAAAATTACCAGTAGTTATAGACAAATGTCCTAGCAGTCGTGCACAAATGAGCCAATTATGAACCAATAAAGCTAAAAAATGATCGGCTATTAGTACATGTGAAACTTATTAATGAACTTTTAGTTATCATTTTCTTGGCTCTTTTAAAATTAGTAATTGAGAAATTGAATAATTCACTACCAGGGCTCTTAAAAATGATCGACTATTGGTACATGTGAATCTTATTAATGAACTTTTAGTTATCATTTTCTTGACACTTTTAAAAGTAGTAATTGAGAAATTGAATAAAGCACTACTATTGAATGCGCTACTAGGGCTCTTAAAAATGATCGACTATTGGTACACATGAAACTTATTAATGAACTTTTAGTTATCATTCTCTTGGCTCTTTTAAAATTAGTAATTGTGAAATTGAATAATACGCAACTATTGAAATGCGCTACTAGCACTCTAAAAATGATCAACTATTAGTACATGTGAAACGTATTAATGAAATTTTATTTATCATTTTCTTGGCTCTTTTAAAAATGATCGACTATTGGTACATGTGAAACTTATTAATGAACTTTTAGTTATCATTTTCTTGGCTCTTTTAAAATTAGTAATTGAGAAATTGAATAATGCACTAGGTACTATTGAAATGCGCTACTAGCACTCTTAAAAATGATCAACTATCGATACATGTGAAGCTTATCAATGAACTTTTAGTTATCATTTTCTTGGCTCTTTTAAAATTAGTAATTGAGAAATTGAATAATTCGCTACTATTGAAATGCACTACTAGCACTCTAAAAATAATCAACTATTGGTACATGTGAAACTTATTAATGAACTTGTAGGTATCGTTTTCTTAGCTCTTTTAAAATTAGTATTTGAAAAATTGAATAATGCACTACTATTGAAATACGCTACTAACTATTGAAATGCTCTACTAGCACTCTTCCGTGAAGACATAAGATCAAGCCATCAAAATCCAAAATTTTACCAAAAAGAGACTTAATTTTTAATTTTAACTCTCCATGATAAAATTTAACTTTTTGAAAATAACGTGGGCGGAAGTGATGGTTGCGCCTATAGAAAACAATATTAGAAAGGAAAAGTAAAAAGATGCGAGGATCCTTCTAGAAGCCAGCTCATCGTGACGTCTGCGGGACGTCATTAAACCGCCGCTAAATTTAGCTGCCGAATTCTACATTTGGCAAGGGGGCGCCCCCTCCAACCGTCAACGGCGGGCCCCGCCAAAACTGTGTGGAGGAAAGTTCAGTTGAGTTGATGATGGGATAAGAATAGCAGTTAGAGAAGTGCGTCGTGCGGTGGGTCCCACCCCCTCAGCCTCGGGTTCCGTCTGTTAACGGCAAACGGGAATCTCGCCGCGGGGGCTGTCACGTCAATTGCCGCGGTCGAATCGAAGGGCAGTCAAAGGGGATTTGAGGTATTAAAATAATGGACAAAGTCAACGGGGGAGGTGAAGATCGGGAAACGGATCCCGTTCCGTTCGGTGCGTGGTGTCTTGTCTAGAGGGGGTGGGCCCGGAATAATACATGTGAGGTGTAGACGTCACATCTGATTGGTCCAGCTATGATCAGTGAGGAAACACATGCGTGCTTTTAATTATGACATCAACAATGATACTCGCCCTCTGACGTCCTTGGAGGGGACACGTGGTGGGAGTTTCCCCATCACCATCATCACCTTCCCTAACAGTCCACGTCGTCATCATCTTATTTCGTTTGAGAATATACTGGGCACATGATTGTAATAGGGATTGATATGGCCCTTTGTTGTGACATTTTGAGACCGGTGGGGATAAGGGTCAGGGGTCCTATCATTTGCAACTTGTGGTGATGCTCAAGTGCCCCAGGGGCCATCTCTCAACTCTCCATGTCTAATCATTTACTAGCACTCACTAGCACACATGTCATACTAGAGCTTATACACATGCCATACTAGAGCTTCACTACCTATTCCTTACTCTAATAATTATTGAGAATTGGGTCCTTTTCTTTTTTGCTTTCAGTTATCCAATAGGTGCTACAAATCATACACTTTAAAACAAGTGTTAGGTGCTTGTCATGTTGTCTCATCCAAAACAATAAAGTTACTAAGTAAATATATAAGCTTTTCTGATCTCTTGTCAACAGGTAGAGGATGTTATATCTACACATACTAATTTTATGTATGTCAAGTTCTCAGATGGCACTCTCTTCCAAAACAATAAAGTTACTAACTGTCTAATCACTGCAACTTGATGCACGAGTGCTTCATTGCCTTCCAAGGGCCATCTCTCAATGTCTAATCACTCATTGGCAGACATGCCTTCTCTACATCTCCCTTACTCTAGTAAATATTGTGAATTAGGTCTTTTTCCTTTTTGTTTCAAAAGAATCTAACATGTAATTTAAATCATGCACTTGAGAACAAGTATTAAGTATTTCTCATATTGATTCATTCAAAACGATAAAGTTACTAAATACTTATATGATATATTGTCTACGGGTAGAGGATGTAATATCTATGCACACTAACTTTATGTATGTCAAGTTCTTAGATAGTACTAACTTTATCTATGATCTCAAGTGCCTCAGGGGCCATCTCTCTCAATGTATAATCACTCACTACCAAAAGTGCATTCACTGCATCTCCCTTAAGTAAATATTGGGAATTCAGTATTTTCCTTTATTGTTCAAAAGAATCTAATTTGTAATATAAATCATGCACTTGATAACAAGAATTAGGTATTTGTAATAAAGTTACTAAATAACCACATAACCTTCTATGATCTCTTGTTTAACAATAGAGGATGTAATATCTACACACACTATGTATGTCAAGTTCTTAGATAGTACTCTCGTCCAAAATAATAAAGTTACTAAATGTCTAATCAATGCAACTTGATGCTCAAGTATCGCATTGCCTTCCAAGGGTCGCCTCTCAATTTCTAATTACTCATTAGCATGCATGCCATGCCTGAGCTTGCCTTCACTACATCTCTTCTCCTCTAGAGAATATTGAGGATTAGGTCCTTGTAATGGAATTAGTTTTATTTTTCTTTTATGACATATAATAATACAAACCATGCACTTGAAAATAAGTGTTAGATATTTGTCATGTTATCTCATCTAAAACAAGCAAGTTACTAAATAAACATATGAACTTTTATGATATCTTGTGTGAGGACCTAATATTGGCACACTCTAATGTAGTGTATGTAAAGTTTTTAGATTATCCAATAGATTCTTATGTTGTCTCATCCAAAACAATAAAGTTGCTAAATGTCTAATCAATGCAACTTGATGCAAAAGTGTCTCATTGCCTTCCAAGGACCATCTCTCAATGTCCAATCACTCAATACATCTCCCCTTCTTCTGGTTAAATTTGGAGTTAATATTTTCCCACTTTTGTTGAAATAGGTTCTTGTAATGGAATTAGGTCTTTTTTTTCTTTTATGTTTGAAGACATATAACATGTACCAAAAAATATGCACTTGAAAACAAGTATAAGGTAGTTGTCATGTTGCCTCATCCAAAACAATAAAAATACAAACTACTATGACCTATTGTCTAGGAGTAGAGTACCTAACATTTGCACACTCTATTTCGTGTATGCCAAGTTCTAAGATAGAACATTGGATTTTCAAAAGAGAAAAATTATATTTTTGTATTTGGAATAATAACTTGAAGGTATTATTTGGAGTTTTGAGTGTTAATAATATAGCCTAATCACACTAAGTTGTCTATAAACACTTGAAGACCAAGTTAGAAAAAAAAGTGGACCAAGATATGTTATCAATTGTCTCATGTCACAATATGATTGTTTGTTTCTTTGATATGACTTATGAAGGATATAATTACACATGTTTTTCTTTTGTATTAAGTTTTTATCTATGCATTATTTATCAGCTATAATGGTCTACTATCTCGGGGTAGAGCACCTGATATTTGCACACACTATTTCGTGTATGCCAAGTTCCTAGATAGTATATTGGGTTTTCATAAAAAGGAAAACAATCTATTTTTGTATTTGGAATAAGAACTTAGAGGTATTATTTAGAGTTTTGGGTGCTAAAAATGTTGTCTAATCACACTAAGTTGTTTATAAACATACAAGAAACAAGTTAGACAAAAGAAAGTGGATCAAGACATGTTAAAATTGTCTTATGTGTCACAACACATGATTGTTGTTTCTTTGATATGACTTATGGAGGATATAACTACACATGTTTTGGTTTCATATTAAATTTTTATTTGTGCATTATTTATCAACCACAATGGTCTACTATCTTAGGGTACAACACCTAATATCTGCACACACTATTTCATGTATGTCAAGTTCTTAGATAGTACATTAGGTTCTCATAAAAAGGAAAAATCTATTTTTGTATTTGGATTAAGAACTTAGAGGTATTGTTTGGAGTTTGGGTGTTAATAATGTAGCCTAATCACACTAAGTTGTCTAGAAACACCCAAGAAACAAGTTAGACAAAAAAAAAAAGTAGATCAAGACATGTTACCAATTTGTCACACATGTCACAATATAATTGGTTTTTTCTTTGACATGACTTACGGAGAATATAATTACAAATGTATTGATTTTGTATTAAAGTTTTAACCATGCATTGTTTCTAGACTACTATTTTTTTAATATACTTGACATTAGATCTAAGTTAGAGACATTTTAACAACTATTAGTGTGTGCTCACCCTTTTCCCTAATTTCTTCATCTTCTATTTTAAATAGTTTTGATTGTTTAATTTACTTTCATCACATTAAATATATTCTATAATGACATCTACAAAAAAACTAAATATAATTTACATATATTAAAAATAAGAAAATTTAGAAAATAACTCTTATTTAAATAAAATAAATTTTGAATAAATAAAATAACTCTTTAAGTATATGAAAATAACTCTTAAGTAAATAAAATTAGCATGTCTATATTTTTTGAAATCCTCATAAAATATGAGATGACATTATTATTGAATTTGTATTTTAACAAATGATTTTATTATATTGTTTCTATTATTTAAGCAACTTATTACCAAGGGGTATCTCTTATTATTGAATTTATTATTAAAAATAAGAAAATACATTCCTCTACTTAGTGGTTCAAAAATGTATAAATCTCATTTCCTAGTTTACATTAAATAAAAGATACAAAAAGTCTTACTTTAGTTCTTGCAATCTCTCCATTTATTGCATAGATATGAGATTAGGAAGTCTAGTCGTGAAACTCCAAAACTCTTCCATATTGCATTTCATAAGACCTCTAGTGAGAAGACTCCAATATATTTTTGAAATCGGGTTTGTTCCTTACTGTGTAACAAAAATAATGCACTTGAAAACAAGCATTAGGTATCTATCATGTCGAGTCGTCCAAAATAATAAAGTTACTAAATAAACATATGAAGTTAAGTATCCACATGTTGGCTTCATCTTCCGTTCACTCATTTTTCATTCTTCTAGCATTCTTTTCATCTTGATTATGGATCATAGAGTATGATCTATAATGTTGATGCAAAAAATTATACACAATAAAAAATAGAAATAATCTCTAGCAATTCATGGATTGTGGAAAACTAATGCATTTCATATTTCCATCTATTACATATATAGGAGATCAAGCAATTTGACCATGAAAGACATAAACTCTTCCACATTATAGTTAATAATCCCTTCAATGAACAAATTGCAAAATATTTTGAGATCAACATTGATCCTTACCATCAATTTGTTTTTGATTAAGGTAAAAGCAAGTTTTACATGGACCCAAAACCAGAGTTTAAGACAACATAAAGATAGAGCATTAAAGTTAACAAAATGAAATACCCGCTGGAAAACAATAGCAGTGACCAATAGCCGAACAGTTCAAAAGTAGAATCTAAAGAAAAAACCAACAACAAAACATCTACCAGCCAGAGCAAGCTAAATAACTATTATCATCTCCTCAACCTTCTTCTGGAGGTCTTCCATCTTTTGGATAGTTTCTTGCAGGTCCTTCAACTCTTTAAGTTTTTCAGAGACCTTCCTCTGAGTGTGCCCTCTAGTTCTCATCCTTGGCCCAGTGTTTCCAGCATCCTCATCGATGGTGATAGTGGTTCTTTCTAGCATGTTCCTTTCCAAGTAGTTATGCAACATTTTCAGATTCATAATGGTCACCTTCAGACCCTCATTGCTATGGTTCAAAACACCTTTTATCATACTGTCATGGTTGTTGATTTTAGTTTCTAATTCTTTCATCTTGTCTTTAACCTTCTTACTCATCTCAGCAGTTCCATCCTCTTTAGTATTTTTATTTTTAACCTTATCAAAAATCTTATTTTCCATTTTTCCCATCTTAGTATTCATGTTTTTCATAGTTTTTTCCATATCCTGGATATGGATTTTCATTTTCTGCATTTCCTTTTTCTAGTCCCTATTCTCATCCCATGTCTCCATATGGTTCTTCTCCTTCTACAAAGAATCTTCCCTCTGAAGGATAACAGGTTCCTCTTTGTTGTTAATAATCTCCAACATGGTCATCTCGTCCTTACCTTCCTTCCCTCTTTTTGAGGTCTCCTCCCCAGTATCACTAGCAGAAGGAGTATTACCAGCCTCCTTACCATCATTCTCTTGTCCACCCATAATTCCCTCTGAAAAACCTTCTTCATCTTTACAATCCTCCTCTCTGGTTTTACCATCCCCCATATTAGGCATAGCATTGTTCAATTTTTCTTCCACAAGGGCAATCTGAGAAGAAATATCAGCCTCCATGGAATGAGTGCCTTCATCCTCTTTCTCAACACCCTCATTATTATCAGGGGTATCTTTCATTACTTCATCAAAAGGGTAAACCTGGGTTCCTTCCTCTTCCTCTTCCACATCCTCCTTTTCTTCTCCATCTTCATGGCTAATCTCCTCTTTATCATCATTCCCCTCATCCAGCCAATCATTCATTTCCTCTTCCTGATCTTTTCCATTCTCTTCCTCTTTCTCATTGCTTATCTCTTCTTCATTGAAATCCTTCTCATTGTCTTCTTCAAGAATACCCTTTCCTCTAGTTTGTTGCTTATTCTCTAACTCCTCCTCTCTTATATCTTTGTCACCAGTAGCAACAAGAGGTTTTCCCTTAATTTTCTTTCTCTTCTTACTAGTCTCAGGTTCAATCTCCCCCTCAATCTTCACCTTTCTTTTATCCGTGATCTTTTTAGGGATAGGGTCTGAAATGTTGTCCCTTATGTGCTCAGAAATAAGAAGGATCAAGCCTTCATGCAACACAAGGTTAGAAGCCTTTTTCCTGTGTCCTGTAATGCTGCTATTCAGAGAACTCAAAAGATAGTAAGGGAAAGAAATTCTCCTTCTATGCTTGAAGTGGGAAAACACAAAATGGAAATTATAGATTTTCGAATACCACCCATCCAGAGTAAAATATTCAGTCATGGCCCTCAAAATTTTAACCCAGACATCATCAATATTAGTAATATCCACATAGTCACCTTTCCCCTTAGTCATAAGGGCTTTCTCATCATCAGTTTTGGGAAAAATAGAAAAGGCTTCAGTTCCTAGCCTATGATTGCCTCTATGAAAATGGGTACTTTCGATAGGTAAACCAGTAATTTTAGCTAAGCTAGAAATAGTAAGCTTGAAAGACTTGCCCCAAAGAAACACCTTACCATTATTCCAACCATCTGCAAACAAAGACGTGATCTATTTGTCATGCCCGTGAAGCTTCTTCATAAATTGAGTAACCCCCCCTTTCTTCAGCTTCTTCCAGACTTTTCTATCTTGTCTCCATTTGTCACAGTTGGATGGTTCCTCCCTCTTCAGACCACCTCCCCTTATTTTCTGGTTTTTCATGTACTAGTTTGGCTTCTTACCAAAAATCTCTACCTTACTTCTCAAGTTCACAATGCTTTTTTGGTTATTGATAATAACCCATTGTCTGTGCCTTATTATCTGCAGAGTAAAGTTCCCACACTTTGCCTTACATGAAAACCTCCTCGGTAAATGATTTGTCCTTGTCATCATTAATTTAAGTGATATTTCCTTCATGGTGATTAATCTTGTCATAGTTGATTAGACTTGAAATCTCAATCTTGAGATTTGCTTCCCCTCTCCACTTTTGGATGATGTCACACAAAGTACCATCATTAGCCAACTTGTCCGCCAGTTTATTGCCTTCACGATATACATGGGTGACATGGCTTTCTTCAAAGGAATTCATTAAAAATTTTATTTTGTTGATGATGTGTTCTATAGTCCAAGAGCTATCAGACTTCCCTTTTATGGAATTGATTATATTTAGTGAGTCCCCTTCCAGCCATAATTTGGTGCATCCCAAATCTTTCACCATCATGACCAAATAAAGAGCAGCTTCAGCCTCTGCCACGTGGCTAGTTTGAATTCCTAGCGGGACAACAATCACTCCTAAACAATTTCCAGCATTATCTCTTATAATCCCTCCACCTCTAGCCCTTCCAGGATTTCCCTTCACCGAACCATCAAAGTTCCCTTTAAACCATCCATAGGGAGGTGCAGTCCACATAACATTATCTCTAGGATTATGATTCTGGCTCTTCTTTAGTCTCTCCCACGAGATAATATTGTCCTTCTTAGGTTGAGGATCCCAAAGACTATTGTCTTTCCTGATGGAATATGGATGAAGTGACTGAGAGGGGGGTGACAATCAACCATAAAAACACTTCACAATTAATTCTTTGCAGATCCCTTAAGATATCTTAACAATGTTATCTATTTTAGCACTCGGTAAATAGATTGCAGTAACTTTTGAAGATGCAGAAAGTATTAGCAAAATTATCTTTGTATATTCATCAGCACATGTATATGATTGAGAAAGCAATTAAGAACACAAGAGACACAAGATTTAACGTGGAAACCCAATATGGGAAAAACCACCAATGTATCTAGATACTGATTTTCACTTTTCTGAAGTGATGCCCGGTTAGAAGCCAACCCGGTAAAAGGTTACAAAACACACTGTTAGGTGTGACCTTGTTAGAGGATTTAAAACACCCTGCTAGGAGTGGCCTGGTAAGAGGTCTTGAAAACAATTAAATGGAATTGTCACCTTGTTAGAGGATTTACATTATGGTTGTTAAACCAACTCGATTAAGAGATTTAGAATTCACTATTACAATGATAAGAAGGTACCAATGAAAAAGTGACCTGTATAATAATGCAACTGTCTTGCTGATTACAGATCTCTGTTCTGCATAAGTCTGATCCTTTCTGATCGAATAAATCTCTGCTGCTCCTCAAGGATATCTGAACATCCTTCACAAATTCGCATATACCTTTCCTTCTTTTCTTCTGTAAATCTTCTGCTGTGTATATATTATTTTTCACATTTGACCTTTTATTTATATGATTTTGGATTAGTCAAATCGACATTATTTAGTATAACAGTCGGCTGAATTAAGCAAACTCTATTTGCAAAAATCCTTCAAGGGCTGACAGTGCTCGGTGACCATAACTTTCTATAATCTTTCGGTGACCGAGGGAACTCGGTAAACACCGACAATCCTTTACCTTTGATAACCGACTGAACTCGGTAAACACTAAAATTTCTTCGATGACCGACTGAACTCGGTAAACACTATGTTTTCTTCGATAACCGACTGAACTCGGTAAACACTATCTTTTCTTCGATAACCGACTGAACTCGGTAAACACTATCTTTTATTTTCGATAACCGAGTGAACTCGGTAAACACTAAACTTTCTTCGAAAACTGAGTGAACTCGGTAGACACTACTTTTCTTTGATAACCGAGTGGACTCGGTAAGCACTAATATTCTTGTCTGGAAGACCGACTGAGCTCGGTAGAAGCTGATTGCTGTGGACTATGACATTGTGTGACATCAAAGACAATACATAATTGAGTAACAATTTCCTTCAGACAATTGTTTCCAACAATCTCCCTCTTTGGCATTGATGGCAACACAATATGTCATAGCATAAGAAATTTGAAAGAGTTAGCTCGGTTTAGATTCAAATCTCCCTCTATCAGCAAACTTCCTGTATCCTGAAAATTCTTCCTTCTGACTATTGAAAATTTCTTGAAGTAATAGCAAAGACATAGCAGACACTCCCTCTTTGACAACACATGCCAAAGACAATTCACATATTACCGGTGAAAATTAATGTACCTCAAGTACTGATTCATATGCAATGATTCCTTGAATATGCTGCATCAAAAAGTTGATTTTCAATCATGTTCAGGTTGATGCATCACTAAAACTGTATTTAGTGAGCCTCGGATAGGGGAATGACCCCTAACTTACCTCTTAGATACACAAATGCATCCTTAGGTAATGGTTTGGTAAAAATGTCTGCAATCTGTTCTTTTGTATGAATATATTCTAATCTGATTTCCTTGTCCTGCACTAATTCTCTGACAAAGTGATATTTAATAGCAATGTGCTTGGTTTTGGAATGCATCACTGGATTCTTAGAAATGTTTATTGCACTGGTATTGTCACAAAATATAACAACTGGTTCTTTGATTTCAACCTTCATACCTTCTAATAGCTGTTTAAACCAAACAATATTTGAACAGTTTACTGCAGCAGCAACATATTCTGCTTCAGCTGTGGATTGAGATGTGCAATTCTGCTTTTTACTAGTCTAGGATACCAGTCTTTTTCCAAGAAAAAATGCTCCACCACTTGTACTTTTTCTGTCATTAATGTTTCCTGCCCAATCAGCATCAGTAAACACTTTCAAGTCTAGATTGCCTCCAAATTTATACCACAAACCATATTCTTCAGTTCCTCTTAAGTATCTTATGATTCTTTTGATTGCCATCATGTGATTTTCCTTAGGTTTTGCTGAGAATCTAGCTACTATACCGACTGCTAAGGCAATATCAGGTCTTGTATGTACTACATACTGCAATTTTCCAATCATAGATCGGTATAGGGTCTGATCAACTTCTTTTGAATCATCATTTTTGGTAAGTTTCAGTCCAGTACACATGGGTGTACCAACTGGTTTTGAATCTTCCATACCAAACTTCTTAAGTATCTCCTTAATGTATTTGGATTGAGTAATGTATATACCATTCTTGCTTTGCTGAATTTGAAGACCAACAAAGAATTTTATTAAACCAAACATAGACATTTCAAATTCTCTGTTCATTTGCTCTAAAAATTCTTTGCACTGATCCTCATTCCCTATAAATATAGTATCATCCACAAATATTTCTGCCAATACAATTTTGTCATCAGGTCCTTCTTTAATATACAGATTACTGTTATCATTAGCTCTTTTGAAATTAATCTGGATCAAATAGTTATGGAGTCTTTCATACCATGCTCTAGGAGCTTGTTTTAAACCATACAATGCTTTGTGTAACCTGCAGACCATGTCCCTTTTATCTGGATCAACAAAACCTTCAGGTTGTTCAATGTAGACTTCTTCATCAAGAATTCCATTGAGAAATGCAGATTTTATATCCATCTGATATACCTTAAATCCTTTGTGTGCTGCATAAGCAAGTAGAGTTCTTACACCTTCTAATCTTGCAACAGGAGCAAAAGTTTCTCCATAATCTATACCTTCTTCTTGAGAGTAACCTTTACATACCAGTCTAGCTTTGTTTCTAGATACTTGACCATCTTCATTCAGCTTATTCCTGAATACCCATTTTGTTCCAATTACATTCTTATCTTTAGGTCTAGGTACAAGAGTCCAAGTTTTGTTCTTTTGTATTTGTTCTAATTCTTCATTCATTGCTTCAATCCAACTTTCATTTTCCAATGCATCTTTGATATTTCTAGGTTCAAAATCAGTAAGTAGACATGTACCTTTTAGCTTGCTTCTTGTCATAGTACCATCTGATTTGTTTCCAATGATTTGATCTGGTGTATGATGTCTTCTGACATATTTGGCTAGTATAGGTTCCTTGCCTTTTGAATGATTCATGCTATTGTCTTCTAGGATCTCTTCTTCAGGTTGCTCGGGCTCGGTAGATATTTGCTCGGTAACTTCAGGCTGAGACTCGGTCTGAATTTCTTCCTGTGACTCGGTTTGAACTTCTTCCTATGACTCGGTAACTATGCTCGGCTCGGTAGATATAGCTTCCTTATTGATAGTTGTGTCTGTCAATGTTTCAGGTTCAATGTAAATGAATCTTCTGTAGTTCTCAGGTTTCCTTTTGCTTTCTTCCTCAGTCTTTTCTGCAAACTCATCAAATTTTACATGTATACTTTCTATGACTTTGTGAGTAGATAAGTTCAGACATTTGTATGCCTTGCTTTTGCTAGAATATCCTAGGAATATTCCTTCATCACTTTTCACATCAAATTTATTTCTTCTGGATTCTTTTAAGATATAACACTTGCTACCAAATATTTTCATGTAACTTACATTAGGTTTATAGCCATACCATAATTCATAAGGAGTTTTGAATGTGTCTTTCTTCAATTGTACTCGGTTCAAGGTATGAACTGCAGTGCTGATAGCTTCCTTCCAGTACTTTATAGTGATGTTCTTTTCTATCATTAGAGTCCTTGCACAATCCATAATAGATCTGTTTCTTCTTTCTGCTATTCCATTCTGCTCAGGAGTTCTAGGAGCTGATACCTGTCTTTTGATTCCTCTTTCAATGCAGAAGTTGTTAAAATCATGGGAGATGAATTCACCACCTCTGTCTGATCTTAAGCATTTCAATCTTTTCCCTGTTTCTTTTTCTACTCTTGCTATGTACCATTTGAACTTTTCAAATGCTTCTGATTTTTCTCTTAAATACATGACAGTCATCATTCTAGAATAATCATCAACGAAAAGAATAAAGAATTTATCTCCAGTATAGCTTTGTATTCCAATAGGTCCACATAAATCAGTATGCACAATTTCCAAAATTTCTTTAGACTGATAGTTCTTACTCTTGAAACTAGTTTTACTCATTTTGCCAATCTGACAATTCTTACATAGACCAGTGTCAGGTTTCTTCAAAGTAGGAATGCCTCTAACCTTCTTGAATTTGCTTATTTTTATCATGTTATCAAAATTCACATGACATAACCTTTTGTGCCATAGCCAACTTTCTTCTATTTGAGCAATAAAGCATGAATATTCATTGAGATCAAGATAAAATAAGTTACCTTTTGTTTGTTTGCCTGATCCAATGAGTTTTCCTTTTCCATCCAGCAGTCTTGCTTGACCATTCATGAATTCAACCTTGAAACCAGTGTTGATTAGCTGTGCTACACTTAGAAGATTATGTTTTAGTCCTTCAACCCAGTAAGCATTATCACATATGAGTTCTTTGGTTAATGAGATTCTTCCTTTTCCTTTTATACAACAAGGTTCATTGTTTCCAAATCTTACATTACCATTGTCACAGTCTTCTAAATATTCAAATTTTGTCTTGTCACCAGTCATGTGGTGTGAACATCCGCTGTCTATTATCCATATATCATCTTTGCTTATATGAGAAATAAGTGCCATCTTGTCTTCATCATCATCAGATTCATCTTTTATAGCAATAAAGATAATTTCTTCTTCACTATCATCAGAATCTTTAGCCATAAAACATGATTTCTTACCTTTATCCTTGTATGATTTGAAATTCTTTTTGCCATAGTACTTGTGACTTCTCTTCTCTTCCTTGACTTGCTTGTTTGGGCACCTAGCTGCAATATGTCCAATTTCTTCACATGAAAAACAGATTAAAGGAGTTTTACCTTTATACTTACCTTTCCCTCTAGAGTACTTCTTTGCAAGTAATGCTTCTACAATTTCAAGATCACTATCAGAACTTTCTTCTGATTCTTCTTCACTTTCCGACTGAACTTCTTTAATTTTCTTGTTCTTCTTTAGTGAAACCTTGGCCTCAAATGCTGATTCAATATTTTTGGAACTAGGAACATAGTTGTCATAGTTGTCTAATTCAAAAGCTGTCAATCTTCCAACTAAAGCATCCAAAGTTATACTGTGGTTTGCTTCACATCTTCTTTCTTGAATAGTTGATACTCTTATTGCATAGATAGGGAGTAGTGTTCTGAGTACCTTACTTATAACAGTCTCATCTGAGATTGTTCCTCTAGAAGCTCTAATTGCACTTACACTTGCTTTGATTCTTTCAACATATTTTGCAATGTTTTCATCTTCCTTCATATTCATCTTGTCAAACTGTCCTCTTAGGCTTTCTGCTTTGGCTCTTTTCACATTTGCATCACCACCATATATTTTCTTTAGTGCCACCCACATTTCATATGCAGTAGTGCAGTCTTTAATATCATCAAATTCTTCATAGCTGAGAGCAGATGCAATGTCTATCATCATGGTGTTGTGAGTCTTTTTATCTGCAATGTCTTCAATAGTTAATGCGCCATTAGGAATTGTGTACTCTTCATCAATGTATTTGCATCCTGAATCACCAATGGAGGCCAGATGAAGTCGCATGAGACCTTGCCATGCTGAAAAGTTATCTCTGTTGAGCTTTGGAATTTCCCTCTTGTAAGACATCCTGATCTTTAGCTTAGGTCTTTGAAACCCTTCCTGCAAGCACCAAAAGCTCTGATACCAATTGATGGAATATGGATGAAGTGACTGAGAGGGGGGTGAATCAATCAACCATAAAAACACTTCACAATTAATTCTTTGCAGATCCCTTAAGATATCTTAACAATGTTATCTGTTTTAGCACTCGGTAAATAGATTGCAGTAACTTTTGAAGATGTAGAAAGTATTAGAAAAAATATCTTTGTATATTCATCAGCACATGTATATGATTGAGAAAGCAATTAAGAACACAAGAGACACAAGATTTAACGTGGAAACCCAATATGGGAAAAACCACCAATGTATCTAGATACTGATTTTCACTTTTCTGAAGTGATGCCCGGTTAGAAGCCAACCCGGTAAAAGGTTACAAAACACACTGTTAGGTGTGACCTTGTTAGAGGATTTAAAACACCCTGCTAGGAGTGGCCTGGTAAGAGGTCTTGAAAACAATTCAATGGAATTGTCACCTTGTTAGAGGATTTACATTATGGTTGTTAAACCAACTCGGTTAAGAGATTTAGAATTCACTGTTACAATGATAAGAAGGTAACAATGAAAAAGTGACCTGTATAATAATGCAACTGTCTTGCTGATTATAGATCTCTGTTCTGCATAAGTCTGATCCTTTCTGATCGAATAAATCTCTGCTGCTCCTCAAGGATATCTGAACATCCTTCACAAATTCGCATATACCTTTCCTTCTTTTCTTCTGTAAATCTTCTGCTGTGTATATATTATTTTTCACATTTGACCTTTTATTTATATGATTTTGGATTAGTCAAATCGACATTATTTAGTATAACAGTCGGCTGAATTAAGAAAACTCTATTTGCAAAAATCCTTCAAGGGCCGACAGTGCTCGGTGACCATAACTTTCTATAATCTTTCGGTGACCGAGGGAACTCGGTAAACACCGACAATCCTTTACCTTTGATAACTGACTGAACTCGGTAAACACTAAACTTTCTTCGATGACCGACTGAACTCGGTAAACACTATCTTTTCTTCGATAACCGACTGAACTCGGTAAACACTATCTTTTCTTCGATAATCGACTGAACTCGGTAAACACTATCTTTTATTTTTGATAACTGAGTGAACTCGGTAAACAGTAAACTTTCTTCGACAACCGAGTGAACTCGGTAGACACTGCTTTTCTTTGATAACCGAGTGGACTCGGTAAGCACTAATATTCCTGTCTGGCAGACCGACTGAGCTCGGTAGAAGCTGATTGCTGCGGACTATGACATTGTGTGACATCAAAGACAATACATAATTGAGTAACAATTTCCTTCAGACAATTGTTTCCAACATTTCCTTCCCATACTTCTTTAGTTTTCCATTATACTTCTAGTTACGGAAATAGCAATCACTAAAGGAGGGACCTTTTTCTCTCTAAAGATTCTATTATTCCTCCCCTTCCAGATAAGCCAAGTAAAGTGGGGAAAGACCATTTTCCAGATATTCCTGGCATTTTTATCATTGAAAGGACTCTGCCACTACTAGAAGAACTCCTAGATGGAGTTAGGTTTCACCCAATTGAACTCAAGGGATGACATAGTAATGTCCCACACCTCTCTAGTGAAAGAATAGTGTATCATTAGATGATTTCAATTCTTAGCTTCTTGACAACATAGGGCACATCTATTAGACATTTGAAACCCTCTTCTCAAGAGATTGTCCCGTGTAAGAATTTTATTCTAAACAAGTAGCCAAGAGAACATGTTAATTTTAGGTGTAAGGTCCTTATTCCATACCTGTGCCCACAAAGGCTGAGCCTCATTAGGGAGGAGAAGCAATGAAGCAGAAGCAACTGAGAACTTTCCAGAAGTCGCCAGACCCCAAATAATTTTATCAGCCTCATTTTCTCTAATAAATTGATTATTTAATTGTTTATTCACTTCTTTAAATCTAACATCCTTCATCCCAAGGTCTATCCATTCTTCATTTTTCTAGTAATCACTAACAAATTCTCCTATAGTGTCTTTACAATCTTGAATAGCATTCCCCCACTCTTCATTCTCTATAAGAGGCTTCTCTGACACCCATTTATCATTCCAAAAATGAAATTTTCTGCCATTTCCCAGCTTCCAAATAGCTCCTTTTCTAATGAGGTTCTTTCCTTTACTTATACTATTCCAAACAAAATATCCCTAGATATCATTTTGAGTTTGGAGCATTCCTTCAAGATTACTAAGATGATATTTCCTTTTCATTATCATATTCCATTCTTTCTCATCTTTAAAGATTCTCCAATATTGCTTAGCTAGGAGAGCTTTATTAGTATAATTGATGCTCCTTATTCCCAGACCCCCCATCTTTTTGGGCTTACAAATATTCTCCCATGCCACAAGGCTAAGTCTCTTTTTCTCTTCCATTCCAGACCACAGGAACCTTTTTTGGATCTTCTCTATTAATCTAGAAAACTTTTGAGGTATTTTGAACAGGCTAAGGGCATAGACTGGAAGATTTTGCAGAGTAGCCTTCAACAATTGAACTTTCCCAGCTTGACTAAGAATTGCCCCTTTCCAACCTGCCAATTTCGATTGGAATCTATCTAGGATTTCATTCTAGAAATTAGCCTCCAGTTTCAAGCATATAGACAAACCAAGATATGTGGTCGGGAGGCTTCCCATCTTGCACCCAAGGATCGCAAAGATTCTATTCATTCTGGCTTCAGGAGTATTGAATAAAAATAGGGCGCTCTTCTCCCAGTTTATGAGTTGACCAGTGGCATTAGCATACACATTTAATGCCTTTTTCATATTCCTTGCCTCTTTAACAGTAGATTCTCCCATAAGAATCATATCATCAACAAATTGTTCATGCGAGTAGACAATCCCTCCAGAGGTTAGATGTAAACCCATAATCAAACCTTGAGACACCTAAAGGGAAAGGAATCTCCCCAAACATTTTTCCATGATAGCAAAAAGGATAGGTGATATAGGATCACCTTGACGTAACCCTTTGGAATGTCTAAAGAAAGGAGAGGATCCCCCATTCACAATTACTGATGAAGAAATAGTAGTAACAAGTTGCATAATAATTTTAATCACTCCCTCATCAAAACCAAACACTTGAATTTTCATAAGAAACTCCCAATCGACTCTATCATAGGCTTTTGATAGATCAAGTTTCATAAGGAACCCTTGTTTCCTCAATTTTTCCAATGAATGAATATTCTCATGAACAACCATGATCGAGTCTAGAATTTTTTGCCTTGACACAAAACCATTTTGTTGGGGTGAAATGTGTATGCACCCAAAAATGGTCGCCTAGACTTTGGGCCCCATTTATTCAATTTATCAATCTTGAATCAATTTTATCAATAATCAATATTTTCAACAATATCTTGATCAAGTCTTAAATTCGATCATATATTGAATTTTTATCATATGGGCTAATCATTTATCCTAAGTCTTTATTTGATTAAAAGGGATATTTCCTCCCCTTTTAATAAATAAAAAGCCCCACCTTTTCATCTTATCCTAAGTTGCACAAATAAAGCACTATTCCTATTTTACAAAAAGGAAAAAAGCACTTTTTGTCTCACATGAGGCTCAAAAGTCAACACTTCACTCTCATTGGAGGATACTTGTGCATATGGATTGCTCCTCTTTCAACCTCCACCGCCGATTAAGACTTTTTGCCTCTTAATCTCAATGGTCCATTTCTTTGCATTTCTTATAAAAGGAGAGCTCTCTCCTTCATTTGCATACCATGTTTTTATGCTAATGTTATGCTGTAGGTTTTAGGTGCATTTGGAGCTTTTTGAGGATATTGAAGACTTGTTGCTTTCATCATTTAGTTGCATACTTGCTTTCTTAGTTGCATGATAATGGCATTCTTAGTATAAATTTCCTTTTATGCAATAGATTTAACTCACATAGCTTAATAGGAGGGATTTGTAACACTTGTTCTTTCCTTTCATAGCATAGTTTGTACTTTCATTTCCATAGCTTAGATTGCATTCTCATTTAGATTTGCATTGCATTGCATATTTGGATTCTTGGAGATATTGGCATTGTTGCCTTTGTCTTCACTTGAATCTCTCATTGTATGGTCGACTAGCAAGGTCATATGCTTCATAGCTCTAGCTGAGAGCAAACTTGTAATTTCCTTGCAACTCCATGCATAGAGAGCTATGAGCCACTTTGTGAGGCCTCATTCTTGAGCAACCTTGCATGTAATGGTTCATAGAAGTGCACCTTTTTAGTGTGTACATTTCTGGTGCCCACTGTGGGGCAAAGTAGATAGGCTTTGTCCTTTGTTTCATTTGCATTTTCATCATTTTTTGGACTATTTTTCAGAAATTTTGTAGTTCTGGTTTTCTATCTTAGAGTATCGCACGATACTTCTCAGAAATATCACGCGATATACCTTTGTATAGCGGTGTGACACTTCACATGAGAGAAGAATCGCCTGCCAGTACTGAGGTATATCGCCTGGCATCGTGCGAAGTATCGCCTGCCCATAGTGCAGAGTATCACCCAGACTAAGGTATATCGCGCGACTATAGGAAACTGTGTCGCGCGATACTGGTGAAGTTTGAGGTATATCGCCTGATCTGACAAAGACTTGCATTTCCAGTTTTATCATCTGAATTTGATCATTTTAGTTTGCTGGTTTATTTTACTGTATTTAGATAGGTCTAACCTGCATCTTTTAGCTTGAATTTATCAGTTTATTGCATATTTACATTTGGATTTTGATTTTGCTAACCTTGTTGGTCTAACAAGTTGTGTTTGTAGGTGCTCTCATTGCTTGAAAATTGCTAAAAATGCATGTCAAAGAGGGCTACTAATAGTTTTTGCAGGGCTGCCCAAGCATAAAAAAAAATAAAAAAAATCTTGCTTATTTATTTGCTTTCCTTTTAAGTGTGGTAAAAACTAGTTGTTTCATTTATTAGGCACTTAAGATCTTGTTGTAGGAATTCTTGGGTAGTAGGAGAAGTATGCTCTTCACCATTTTGGTGAACCAGAAAATCTTGACCCATCTTTGAATTTTGAAAATAAGAGGGTAAATGAACTTTTTTTGGTGTGTTTGGGAGAGATTTTTGAGATAGGGGAGTATGCTCTTCACCCTTGTGGTGAACCAAAAACCTTGAACCTCAAGAGTTGATCCAATCTTTGTTTAGTTTAGGATCCTTTAGTGGGCTTGCTCTTGAGCAATCAAGAGGAACGACTCAAGTGGGGACAACCTTGTCATCATTTTCCTTGGTGGCAAGTGATTCCAACTCACTATAATCTCAAGGCTATCAAGGACACCAAAAACCTTGGTAGACATAACACTTATCTTTGTTTGATGTGAGTAGCTCATGGGATTGCGACCATGGGGAAAACATTGAACAAGAATGCTTAAGGTACTCTTGAGGCCGCAAGGTCCTAGTCCTTTATGAGGAGCAAGAGGGGTGTTGTGAACGGAAATCCTTATTAAGAACCATTAGATAGAAGCCACCTTGTTTAGCCGCTTATCTTCTTAGTGCAAAGATTGATCCAAGTGGTTTACCCAGATCACCTTAAGATACTCACCATATGTGTCCCTTTGGTTGTGTCATTTGACACTTCCACGACAAAACCAACATCTCTTGTGGGTAACCACTTGGTGTGAGGCGAGGGGGCATCAAGTTGTGGGCTAAGTTGCTAAGTATTGAGCCTTGACTTTTTAGGATAGATTTTCTTGAATTGTCTTCGGTTGTGTGATGCTAGTGCAAATGTTCTTACATACAAATAATCGGTAACATTCATAGGGTGCTATTTCAATTCTGATATCACAAGTGTTTGTCTTGGCAAGGTTTCTTTTGCCCTTGTTTCAAGTGTTTGAGACATGTTTTGATCCCTCACTGTTTGCAAACCTACCAAAATTCTGCTGATATTGTGACTAAAATCGAAAACATCAACCCTCAAACTAAACATTTTGACCAAGCAGACCCAAAAATGCAAATTTTACACAATCCTGGTCAAGAGTTGAACAAATCTGCAATAGTATCGCACTCTATAAAGTGAAATATCGTGCGATACTTCACACCTACTAAAACTATCGCCTTCTTTGAAGAGAAATATTGCACGATAGTTCACCCTTGACGGACTATCGCCCGACCTGCCTGGAGTATATCACCTGGCATCATGCGAAGTATCACGCGGTTATAGGTATATCGCCCTAGTAGCCTAGAGTATATCACCTGGTTAAATTCTGTCGTGCTTACAATTTGGTCAGTTTCAGTTGCTGTTAATCAAGTTAGGTCTTAGAGTAGGCTTCTTGCCCTGACGTTTGAGACTTGTCTTGACTCTAAATTTCTAGTTTTTAGTCCTCTGGGATAGCATCATTTGATTTACGAAGTCACTTTGGAATAATTGTCAAGTTAGAAGGTCTTTCTTGGTGCCAAGGTTCATCTCTAAGATTGTTAGCTACATTCTTGGAAAATTTTAGTACTCTTATTGTCCAAATCGCTTTCATTTAAATTTTAATTTCAATTATCTTTTGGCCTGGTCCAACCTCCTGATTCAAAAGTGCAAGGGTAGTCACCCTTTGATTTGAAGCACCTCTTTGACAGTGTTGGTAAAGCCCCTTCTATCTTTTCATTTCTCTTTGGACAATAGAGAACTTTGATTATCCTAGTTTGGTGTTGACATTTTGTGAGGTCATCCTATTACCAAGGGTCTTCTATTTTCAGTCTTCCTTGGTTAGTCCAGATCTTAGATCCTAGGTGTTTTCATGTTGCTCAACATCTCAATGAACATTATGGTATCAATTGCACAAGATGGCTCTTAGTCTTCTTCTTTCTTCTCTATTTCCCATGTTCTTCTAAAGTCTTCTATTCCCATGGGAAATTCTTCTTCTTCTTGATTCTTTTTCTCCTACTATCTAGTTTGCATTCCTCTATTTTTCTATCATTCCTATGCTTGATTTCTCCTCTTTTGGAACCATGAATCTTGACTATCTAGCTTTGGAACCTTTATTAAGAATAGATGATCTTGAGCTCATTGACATATTCGAAAAGTGTTGTTCCTCCAAAATTCTCATGAGTGATGAATTTATAGCAAAAATAAAAGAAAAGATGATTAAATCAGATGCCTTTGCTAGAATCATAAACATGATCATATCACGATCTTCTTCTTCCAAACATTCTTCATCATCTAAATCTTCTCATTCTTCTTCACCTTCCAAGTCTTATCATGACTCTTCCAGACATCATTCTCATTCTTCATCTTCTAAGTCTTATCATGATTCTTCTAAACACTATTCACATTCTTCATCTTCCAAATCTTATCATGACTCTTCTAAACATCATTCGAATTCCTCATTATCCAAGTATTCTTCTTCCACTAGGTCTTCATTTTCTTCTTCCTCAAGATCTCATTCTTCTTCTACTTCTCCCAAGAGTCTTACTTCTCTTCAGAAGACATACCATAAAGAGCAACGTGATAGTCCTTGTAATGTCTCTTCCACAAAGAGTGATACACCCACCTATGATGACTATGATGACTATGACGATGGACAATTTAGCCATACCTATGATGCTTCTATTCCTAAGAGTCCTCCTCATCATGTGCTTAGGCTTACTAAAGGGTCATCTTATTGGGTAGATTGTGATGGGGATCCATATGATTCTGATTTTGAGAGGAATTATGATATTTTTTGTGAACAATATGATACATCTACTTCTATTGAGGAAGAGAAAGCTTTTCGTGCTGATTATAAACGTAGATACTATGAGAATCTCTCCTCTAAAAACTCTCATGCTGAAAATAAAGATCTCACTCTCAAGCAAGATCATGTTAATGTTGAACCTTTGTCTTGTGATGGTTCCCTTCCATCCTCTACTTCCTCCAATATCCACACACTTCCTAAAGCTTTTGAGTCTTCCAAA
Organism: Chamaecyparis obtusa; assembly: GCA_027943335.1. Lineage (NCBI taxonomy): Eukaryota > Viridiplantae > Streptophyta > Pinopsida > Cupressales > Cupressaceae > Chamaecyparis > Chamaecyparis obtusa. Next base: position 1,982,430 of record BSBK01002848.1, read on the forward strand.
TCTTTCATTAATCCTTCATCCAACAAAGATCCTAAGGCTTTCCATGCAGTTCCCTATAGTTATTCTCAAGAACCACCTCTTAAAGAAGCTCAAGCTAACCTTCACTTGGCTGAAAATACTTTCAATAATGCTAAACATAAAGAGCCTAAGCCTTTATGTGCTATGATGCCTACTTCAGCTAATTCTTCACTATCTCTTCCAAAGTCTTCCATACAATTCCAACATGCTTCCTTGTCCTTAGAAGTGGCTCCATGTCAAGAGGACTCTAAAAATGATAAAGAAAAGAATATAAATAAAGATCAAGATCAGGAACCCTCCATATCATCCAATTCTCTTCATGATGTATCTCCTCCATTGCATGGTTCTTTTGATCCTCTACGCTCTTCCGCATTCATTCCACCATCTCCTAAGCAAGATCAAGCTACTACTTACACCATTGAGCTTATTGATAATCAAAATAACCTTACTACACTCACATTTTTCAAAGATGATACTTCCATTAAGGTTACTAAAAATGGTGTTGTTACTTCCAATGTTGAGCCTATTGAAAATCAAGAAAAAAATGATGCGCTTATGCTATCCAAAGATCCTTGTCAAGATCAAATTATTCCATCTTCTTGTTCTACCACTCCATGTTCATTTCCACTTTCTTCTCTTCCTAAGTCTTTGCAAGCTTTGAATGATCCTATCAAAGAAACTGCTCCTATTCAAGATGTTCATGATCTTATTGAAAATCCTAATGCTCACTCTAAAGATGCTGATATCCTTGGTTGTGATATAGATGCTGATGAACTTATTGATTATCCTTTTGCATCTTCCACATCCATCCTTGGACCTCCTCCACCACTGCTAAGGGCTTCATGTCTTCCTTCCATCTTGGGTCCTTATATCCCTTCACTTTCCCCTCCTAATTCTCCTAATTTGTCATCCATCTTGGGTCCTTACGTCCCTCCATCTCCTATCTTTCCTCAAGATCAACATAGATGCATACCCTTGAATCCCTTTCATCCATCCACCCATCTAAACCAGTCATATTCTCATCCTTCTTCCACAAGTCCCAAGTCTTTTGGAAGTAACTTGAATTTTCAATACAAAAAAAAGAAGCAATAGAAGAATCCATCAAAAAAAGAAGATCACCATGTCTCCTCTAATCGACATGGGGGCATAAATTCAAAAGAGATATCTAAGAAGAAAACTACAAGACAAGTATGGGTTCCAAAATCCATCATTGAAGATATTCTCTCTAACACATCAAAAGAAAATAAAAAGCTTAAAGCCATATGGATTCCAAAGTCTCTCTTGAAAGAGTCTTATGTTGAGCAAAAAGTGAAGTTGACATTCAAGCTTCCAAAGGCTTCCACTTCATCTTTTTCCAAAAATATTCTTTCATTCCATGCACCTGAACCACAACCTCTGCTACACATTTGCCATATTCCTTCTTGTATTCCGCCATTCACATTTGAGAATTATAACAAGCACACCAATCCTCTCTTTGAGGAGTCAGATAGCAATAATGAACCAGGATATGGTTCGCACTTGGACTAGAATATGGTTTACATTTCCTCCATTTTTCCCGTCACCCTTCAAGGTGTGTATTGACATTGATCTTACCTTGCTTTCCATCTACCTTTTCTCATTCCTTCCATTCATTATCCTTCTACCTTCTATCATTTTTCCTCATTTGCCTATTCCTCATGCGTCTTCCTTTCCCCTTCAGCATCTTTGAGCATATCATTTTGAATCCTTGGCATATCATGGTTTATCCTTTCAAGGAGCATTATCTAAAAAGCTTGCCTTCTTCCAAAAAATAAAAATAAAAAAAAATTGAAAATGTACCATGGTGAAAACCTGGAAACAGGTGCCTTGGTAGCAAAAGTAAAGAGAAATAAATTCGTCCTATGGTGAAAACCACTCTCTTGTGGTGCCTTGGATAAGTACCATGATGAAAACCTGGCAATCAGGCATTATGCGTAGTTCTTCTACATATTTCATCCATTCCATCTTCTCTCTTTGATCTTGACAATGTTGATCTATACACGAACATTTGGCTATTTTGTGAGCTATCTTACGATGGTCTTTCTTTCATTCCATTCATGTTTAGCCTTCATATTCATTTTCCTTCATTCATTCTAGCCTTTCGCTATCCTTTTCCCCCTTGGTCTTGATCTAATAAAAAAAGTAAAATACGATGCTATTGAGCCTCTTGACATGTCTACTCCTTTGGATTGCATCCTCCCTTCTTTTGCAGTGTGCTTTTGTGACTTATCCTATGCTATCCTTTCATTGCTTATCCAAATGTGCTTTGCATGATAATTTTTCCCTAGCTTGGGTACTCTTGAGGAGTTTGACTTTGAGGATTTCTTCCTTTCATTCGCCTTCATTCTCCTTTCCTCCATCTCAGTCACTAGCTTGCTAATCCCTCTTGTTTTCCACCTTGCTAGACATTGGGACTACACAATGTGATCTTGCTCATGAGTTTAATGCCCGTTCTATCTAGGGGCATCCTTTGTAAATATCTTATTGATCCTAAAAAAATCCAAAAAAATGATATATTGTTAAAAAATACCAAAAAAATTGATATATGATGCTGAAAAAATCCCTAAAAAGCATATACAATCCTGAAAAAAATCAAATATTCAAAAATTCAAAAAAATAGAAAAAGTGCCTCGGTGAAAACCTAGCAATAGGTGCCTTGGTAGCAAAAATCCAAAAAAAATGAAAAAATGAAAAAAGATTCCAAGTGGTGAAAACCTGGAAACAGGTGCTACTTGAGGCCTTTGCACTCCTATTTGTTAGCGTGCGTCCTCGACACTGAGCCTTTCCCTCATGCCTTGACCTTATTTGACTTGGTCTAGAATTGGTCTTTATCTTTGTCTAGGGGGCATAACTGTTCACATTGGTCCTTTAGGTGCGTTTGTCTCTTGAGGCATTTCACAACAGGTGTTTTTCAACACCACCCCAAACTATGTTTTTCAACACTACCCTTGCGTCAAGTGTTTCTTAACACTTATCGGATGTCTTACCCACCAGTCTAAGTATGATGCAATATTTCTCATTTGCAGATGTGATAACTAGAGTTTGACTCTATGACCAACACACACGCACTTAAACAATCAACTCGTTGAGATATGTTGACTTTATTTTTCTTTGTGTGCTGTTTATGAGGATTTATTTGATGAGTGGTCTCTCCCTGAGAAGTTTTCGATGATGCATAGCTAGAAGACTAAGGGAATGAGAACATGTTTTATTTTTTTATCTGCTTGTGGGTATATTTTGTTGGTCCTACCTGTCATGAGCATTTATGCTGGTCTTACTTGACACTATGGATTGACAAGGTATTATCCTTGACTATTTTATGTGAGTGCATGCTTCTAGTTATCCTAAATTTCATGTGTCTTGATACAAACATAATCTCACCATATCAAACTTAGGTAATCTCACTACACTAGTCATCTTGACCTATATGTCTTTGATGCCTAGGTGAGATTTCCACATTTCTATCTGATAAAGATCATATTCATATCCACATAGTTATGCTAGTGTGCATTGTATGATCTTACGATGCTACCAATAACGCTCGATGATGATAATTAGATGTCTATAAGCATTGTGACCTTGCAAGTCAACCACTTTCATAGTAGCTTGCATTTCTAGGTTCATGTTAGTTTAGTTTCTGCACCTTGCATATGGAGAGAGCTCTCTTTTTTTCGTCTTACGTGGACCTGTTGGTCAACTGTGCTCATTTTCTGATTCTTCTTGATCATATCTTTCATTTTTGATCTTTCATATCACATCATTTTCTATCCATTTTCAGACTCGAAATTGAAATCTGAGTCGCATTTCCAAATTTTCCCTTTCTTCTGAGCAGTTGACTGACTTTTTGAGGCATAATTTGATTTTCGGTAGAATTTCTTCCTTTCCATGTCTCTCAATTTTCTAGTCTTTCATTCACTCTATTTCTAGTCTTCTATTTCTATTCTTCTACTTCATCACTGGGGCATGTTTCATTGCTTAATGGTTACCCTATTGACCTTTATCTTTGATTATGATTTCACTTCAATTTGATTAAATCTTTATCAATTTGCTGTCTCTCCTCTACTTGATTTTGATTTTGATTCTGAGGGGGCAGTATTTATGGGATTCTCATCCCCGATTCCTTGATTCTCTTGATTCAGACATCTTTTGTGAGCTTTTGCTCAAATTTGAGATTCTTATCTCTTACTTTGAATGTGATCCCGAATCGACCTCATGTTCAAAGACCTTTGTTTATGCTTTGTCTAGATATGATCCTGAATCAACTTCATATTTGAGTTGTTTTGTGATCCCAGATCGATCTCACATTTCTATTCTTCTTTGACTGCATGTGTTCCCAAATCGATCACACATTAGTCAAAGAGGGGCAAATGTATGCACCCAAAAATGGTCGCCTAGACTTTGGGCCCCATTTATTCAATTTATCAATCTTGAATCAATTTTATCAATAATCAATATTTTCAACAATATCTTGATCAAGTCTTAAATTCGATCATATATTGGATTTTTATCCTATGGGCTAATCATTTATCCTAAGTCTTTATTTTATTAAAAGGAATATTTCCTCCCCTTTTAATAAATAAAAAGCCCCACCTTTTCATCTTATCCTAAGTTGCACAAATAAATCACTATTCCTATTTTACAAAAAGGAAAAAAGCACTTTTTGTCTCACATGAGGCTCAAAAGTCAACACTTCACTCTCATTGGAGGATACTTGTGCACATGGATTGCTCCTCTTTCAATCTCCACTGCCGATTAAGACTTTTTTCCTCTTAATCTCAATGGTCCATTTCTTTGCATTTCTTATAAAAGGAGAGCTCTCTCCTTCATTTGCATACCATGTTTTTATGCTAATGTTATGCTGTAGGTTTTAGGTGCATTTGGAGCTTTTTGAGGATATTGAAGACTTGTTTCTTTCATCATTTAGTTGCATACTTTCTTTCTTAGTTGCATGATAATGGCATTCTTAGTATAGATTTCCTTTTATGCAATAGATTTAACTCACATAGCTTAATAGGAGGGATTTGTAACACTTGTTCTTTCCTTTCATAGCATAGTTTGTACTTTCATTTCCATAGCTTAGATTGCATTCTCATTTATATTTGCATTGCATTGCATATTTGGATTCTTGGAGATATTGGCATTGTTGCCCTTGTCTTCACTTGAATCTCTCATTGTATGGTTGACTAGCAAGGTCATATGCTTCATAGCTCTAGCTGAGAGCAAACTTGTAATTTCCTTGCAACTCTATGCATAGAGAGCTATGAGCCACTTTGTGAGGCCTCATTCTTGAGAAAACTTGCATGTAATGGTCCATAGAAGTGCACCTTTTTAGTGTGTACAAAATGAGACGAGGGAGAATCTTGAGAATCCTAGTAGTCATAACTTTAGATATAATCTTATACAAATAGTTACAAAGACTAATAGGTCTAAAGCTGTCAGCTATGTTAGCTCCTAGTTTTTTGGGTATCAGGGCTATGAAGGTGGAGTTGAGCTCTTTAAGCATAGCTTTAGAGCCATAGAATTATTTCACAACACCACATATAGCTTCCCCAATAATTTCCCAAAATTTTTGAAAGAAAAACATTTGAAAGTCATCCGGCCCGGGGGATTTTTCACCTTCAAAGGACTGGATAGCCTTAAAAATTTCCTCCTTCAAAGGAATAGATTTGAGAAAGAGATTATCCTCAGCCTCCAATAGTGTGGGAATGGAGCTCAACAAATAATTTTGATCATCATGATTGAGACCTTGTTCTCTAGAAAGGATTGAAGCAAAATGGCCCATCATATCTTTCCTTATCTCTTCCTCTTTATCAAGAGTGCCCCTTTGGGTAATCAAAGAGTTGATTCTATTCATAGCCTTGTGTTTCATCATTGTTAAATGGAAGAATCTTGTATTTCTATCACCCGCTTTCAGCCAAAGAGACCTGGATCTCTGTCTCCAAAATGTTTCCTCTTTAGATATGATATAGTGGTAATCCACAAGGATAATATTTTCTTCTTTTCTAGTATCTTCAATCAACACTATATTGTGTATTTTATCTTGAATTTCTTTAAGGTCCATTTGAATTTTTCTTTTAGTTTGGAAGATATCTCCAAAGACATCCTTATTCCATTGTCTAACTTTAGATTTGATATTAGCCATTTTTTTTGCCACCTGGAACATTTCCTTTCCCTCCACTTTAATACTCCACCACTCCTTTATTTTATTTTTGAAATCAGGGTGATTCAACCACATTTTCTCCATTCTAAAAGGATTATTACCTTTTCCTCTAAAGGGATTAGCTATAAAGGAAATAGGATAGTGATTCGACCCAATACAGTTAAGAGCAGAAAGAGAGCAAGAAAAATTAGCAATCCAACCATGAGAGACAAGGACTCTGTCCAGCTTGACCTAAATGAGATCCACTCCCACTCTCCTATTAGACCAAGTATAATCAATTCCTTCAAGGTCAACATCCAGCAAACCTTCATTTGATATGAAATCCATAAAATCTACCCTACTATCTACTTGGGTAATGTTCCCTCCTTTCTTTTCAGCTTCTTTCAGGGGAGTATTGAAGTCTCCCATCATCATCCAATTATCATATGGGTAATCCTTTCTTAAGTCATGAATCCTTTTCCAAAGATTGAGATGACCAGTTCTAGTATTTGGGGCATACACATTAATTAGAGTCTAGGAAAAGTTGTCCTTGATGCTGCTAACTTTAACTGCTAGGAAGTTCTTGTCTTCTTTCAATAGATCACAAGTGAAGCTTTTGGTATTCCAAAAAATGGCCAAACCTCCAGAAGCCCCATCAATATCACTACTAAACTTATCCCCATTCTTCAGCAAACTTACCATCAATTTGTTAATAGCACACATTTCCATCATTTAATCATAATTTGAGATAACAAAAAGTATGTGTGTTCCATGAGCTATGATATACTTTTTGTAGCCAATGTTACATATATATTCCTCCATAGTCTGTCAATTATGGTCATAAAAAAATTATAGAATGAATGTATCATATATTTGACCATCTTCCAACAAATTTGTTCCAATCCTTGCTTTCATTACTTCTTTAATCAATAGCATAAAAATACTAAAAAGTTTCTCCAACTATGCAAATAGATTTTCATTTTAGTAATTGCACAAATTCCCTTTAATTGAAATCTTGTTCCTCATTGCCTCACCATGGAAAGAAAGTGATCACCATTTTACAACATCATTTTCCTAGCAATCTATGAAGAATTTTTTTGTTAAAATTGAAATTTCCAATTATATGAAGGACTTGAATCTCAAGATATTCTTAAGCATGCTAGCCTTTCAATTTTACTTCATAGACACGTTACAACATATCAATATGGATCAAGTATCCTATAAATTTTCAACACATATCACTCTTATTAGAGACAAATGTCCCCTCTCCTTTCATTATACCTTGGTATGTACAATAATTTGCCACCAAATTTGATTCTCCTAATATATGTCTTATAAATAGTTTCTCTCTTTTCTAATAGAGGATCAATCATATTGAAATCCACTTCATAATCTTCCAATTATGCACCTTAGGATATTTTATTGCATTTGTACAAATCATCAAATCTCATTCAATATCAATATATTGTAGGCTCTTTTGATCACATAGGTTTAGCCCTATGAAAAAAACTCTAAAATTTACATGATTGTTAGTTCCAATCAATAAATACTTCAAAATAGCTCAAATGAGGAATCTCACTTAATCTCTAACAACACATCCAACACATAAGACTTTAGGGTTACCTCTAGAGGCCCCATCATAATTCATTTTTAATGATCCCCTTAAGGAGGCATCCATTTTCATTTCTTCTTTTATGTGTAGAGCCACTAAGGCAATCCAATAGTTGTGGTTATTTGGAATGACTAGATGCCTTGTTTGGTTCTTTTCAATTTCTTTCCATTCTATAAGTTTAGCTTTAAATGTAGAAAATATGAGGAACAATTGAATGTAGAGTTACTCTATAGGAACAAGGACAAGTGGGAGGCATAAGGAGGTTGTTCATAGGTACACAAGTGTTTCCATGTTGAAGCCAGAGAGGAGAATGAAATAAAAAAAAATTAATCACATTATTATTGATAATGTATACTTTACTTATCTTCTTGTAGGAGTTTTTTCCCACAAGGGTTTCTCCACATAAATACTATGGTATGTGGAATGTTTATATTGCTTATTTATGCCTCATTTTTTTTCTATCTTATGGTGATGATATTATTTATTTAATGTTGTTATAAGTTCACATAATTTTTGGCTACTAAGCATGATATGTAGGATGATTATTGACATCATTAAGAATAGGAAGAAGAATCATGGTTGTTCCATATTAAGGCAACTTAATTTTTGGATTTTCATGTTGTAGTTGTCCAAGCATTGTATCTCATCCTTTTATTGATTTATTGGGTAGAGATTGATATTCATAATCTTTGGTATTGAACCTATTTATTTTTGGACAATATGAAGATGAGAAAACACTTGTTTTTAGGAAAAAATATTCGAAAAAATAATAGGTAGTAATATTATTGGGAAAATAACTCCAAGTCTCAATCATGAGTTAGTGCATCTAATAAAATGATGCAATAGAAATTTGAATACTTGGATATAATAAAAGAAAATATAAAATAATAGTAATTAGTGAAATGAATTTTAGGAGAATGTTTGCTCCTATGATATCTTTATTCCAATTTAGTTCTTTGAATCTTTATATGATGAATGTCTTTTTGGAGAAGGTATATTTCCTTCCCCTTTACTAATAATAAAAGGAAAAAACCCTTGATAGAGTAATCAAGGGTATAGGTTTATCAATTTATCTTTCCCTTTTATAATTGTTGGATCAATGCTTTTATAAGTTACTTGTAGTGAAGAGGGACCAATATTATTATACTATAAATGATCGTATGCTTATTGAAATTTCTACTCACAATGTAGAGTTCACTATTCCACATAGTGTTGGGATTAAGTAATACTTAGAGGGGGGTGAATCAATATTACAACACTTTAACAATAAACTTAACCAATTCAAACTTAACCATGTTATTTAATGAAATAAAGAGAACATACACATAAAGTACACAACTCATAAAACCATGATTTGTTAACAAGGAAACCTTGGTTGGAGAAAAAACCCCAGTGGGGATGATACCCAAAAATGATGTACTAATAGTATAGTGTCCCTATTAGGAGATATAGCCTTGTTAGGAGCTGATTATTACATTTAGTACAAATCCTTGTTAAAGGATGCAGACCCCATTAGGGGAAGTACACAGTACAAGGATATCACTGCTCTTACAATTTGAAAATGCCTTTACAATGACTTATAAAAGTGAACTATACAAGAATTTTCTATGCTTCATTAGTCCCAATAATAGCTTACAACATCCTCTACGTTATTCTAACATCCCAGTTCATCTTCACATCACACCCACCACTTTGCATCTCAAACATCTTCATATATATACTCAATCTCATATCATTTCCATTCAGCTCACAAATACATTACAAAATGTGTCCAACACATAATTAAATATCAAATACATAGTTAAAAATTATATGTCCACAAAGGTAGGGTAGGACCAAAACAAAATTAAAGGTAGTGCCACTGGGATCCACATGTTACTCCCTTAAACAACGCAACCACTCATCTGCCCTATTACACTGCTATACTATCTTCGTAACCACATGAATTTGTAACTCTCTCTGGTCAACTCCAAAATCCATGTGACCTTAAAAATAAAGGTCTACTCCATCTCATATAACATTCCTCTAAGCTTGCAAGCCTTATTTCTTCACATACTATTCTTGCTAGGAAAAACTATGTAGCTGTACCATGTCAACTACTTCTTGAACTTGGTCATTTTTCCAAAGCGAACATCCAAAACTGAACTAAACTCCAAGTGATCATGCCAATGAGTAGTGTTTCCATAAATGATAACCTCAATGCTATAATCATTAAGACACTTGCCAAAAATCTCCCTCTTTGGCATTTATGGCAACACTTAGTGAAAAATTACTAAGTGTCAAATGCCAAACTACTAACTATATATCTCTTATATATTTTATCTATACATTTTTCTCACTTATTACTCCCCCTTTGACATCAATGGAAATGGTGTACTAAATTTTTTGGCTATATACAATTCAAGAATGTAGAGCTTCTCACCAAAATAATTCATACTATAGGAAGTATATCTTGGAAAGAGGTTTCCAAGATCTTTACATATTCTTCCCATGTCTTCTCCAATGTTTGACCAACATGAATGAGGCCATTCAATACAAATGATTTCTTGGCCAAATAATGGTATTAGAAACCCATGGTAATGGACTACCTATTTCAGGATTGGACACCCTAAAATGGTTGCTAAATGGATTATTCAGTCTCATTTAATTATCAACCAGGGACATAAACTTGGAATGGAATTTGCAAAGTATATGCTTCAAACTCTCTCAATCTTGTGACTACTCTATGAAATTCAAGTGCTTTGAGCTTTAGGAAAACTATGCTAAAACCAGTAAATGAATTACTCTAGCAAAACAAGTAATCATGGGTAGGAGTTACTCTAACCACCTATTCTATAGGAACAATCTACTAGTTATGTTACCAGTGGCTGTAGGAACAACAGAGTTCTACTTCACTTCTAAACAAACATGAAAATGAATTCTACTCTAGCAAAGCAATTCACTCAAAAAGTGGGCCCCCTTGGATGAGTGAATGGAAAACATAATCAAGATAAAAGATTTAAACTCAAACTGTGCATTCTATTCTTTCATGGAAAATGAGTACACTTGATTGAAAGTAAAACAGTATCACTGTGACAATAGTTCTATTCTGAAATTTGACTAACTCCAAAGAGTTACAACAGTCATTTATTTGAAGGAAAACTACAACTACCTCCTAAATCTAAGATCACTCCATAAATGAGGATCATTACAGATTCATAAAGTTTCAGAATAGAAATAGAATTAATCAAGAATAAATCTTCCCAGAATATAGCACGTTGAGGGTACTACATCCTTGTTACATGCAACAGGAAATGGTATTTGACTTGCCCCACTTGCGAAGATCTTGCAACAACAGTTGGATTTGACTATTCTAGCACCACAATGCTGATCCTTGAATGCCCGTTATAAATACCTACAAAATAATTAATGTACACACAAACTTCCACACATATATGTCCTCATCATTAATATTAGGAAGAAAGTGTAAAGTTCTTAATTAATACTCTTGCAAGACCTATGGCTACAGGAAGGAAACTACCCAAAAGCATAGCATAGGCAAGGAAACATTCATTATCATATATAACTACTGCATTATACAATTCATGTCCATTAGCTCAAGAAAATGTATCATGTCTTTAAACCATCCACAGTTCTACTTCATGTCTTCACATATACAAAACATATATATAAAAACCATAAGTTCATGTTTGCTTGAAAATAAACTGCTTAAAAAGAACTTAGAAAGATGGCCTTTTTAGAGGCCCATCACCCATCAAAATTTGTTGACATTATAGAAATAATTCAAAAGAGGTTTCTTTGGTTAGGAGTGGAAGAAAATAATTTCCTGCCCTTGGTGGCTTGGGATAATGTTTTAAATCCTAAGAAGTATGGAGGCATTGGGATCAAGACTATAAGAATGGCCAATAAAGAGTTGCTATAACTGGCATCTCTATGCGGAGGAGAAGGAATGGAATTTGATATTAAGGAGTAAATACCTTTATGTTTCCCCTACTTTGGAGGAATTATTCTCAACTCCTCTATCCATTAATGGTTCCCACATTTGGAACAATATCTAGAAGGCTAAATATTTTGCTTCATAGGATAGGAGATGTAAATTGGGTGATGGTAAGTAAAATTAAATTTTGGGATGAATGTTGGTTGCTAGAAAAACCTTTGGCTGATTTTCCATATTTTAGCCATTTAGTGGACATCTGCAAAATCTATTATGGGATCATGGTTAGAGACTATTGGAGGGATCAATCTTGGGTTAACCTTATGGATGTGGATCCTTCTCTTAGATCTATCAATGTGTCTCTTAAGGCTTTGTTCATTAGGATTGGCTCTATTGACTCTCTTGTTTGAGTCCATAATCCCAATGGAAGGTACTATGTTTCTTCTTCTTTACCTATTTTATATAATGATTGTGATCAACCCTTCGTGGCTAGATTGTGGATGAAATACCTAATCCCTAAGATCAATATTTTCTATTGGCTCTTTCTGCAAAATAAGGTTTTTACTACTGACAATTTGTGTAAAAGAGTCCTTTTGTTCCTAATAGATGCTGCCTTTGTCATGGAGATGTTGAGTCTTCCACCCATCTTCTTCTTCATTGTTCCTATTCCTTTTAAGTTTGGGCTAATCTCTTCCAAAGATGGAATATCTTATGGACTCTTCCTAGTTCTTTGCAAGATTTTTTCTTCAATGGTATTGTCTAGTTTCTCATAAGGCTAAAGATTATGTGGTCTTTAGAAGCATCCCATATGATATGGAATATTTGGAAGGAACACAAAAATAGGATATTTAGAGATAATCAATCACCTCTTGATGTGGTTGGAGAAAAAAAATTTAGAACTTTGAATGAGAATCTCTTGCATGATATCAAGGTTTCTCCTTTGTTGGTCTCTTTTGATGAGAATTCTAGGTTGATTAAAAATGGGAACATTACTAATCTAAAAATTGAAAAAGATAAGAAGAGGGAAGGCCTAGTTTGTACTTATCCCCCTCAAGGCTGGGTCAAAGTCAACTTTGATAGAGCTTCTAAAGGGAATTCTCTCCATGTTGGATGTTGTGGTATTGTCAGGAATGAATATGGTAATTGTATTGGGGATATTGTCTCTCTGTTAGGTCTTCAATCAAATTACATGGCTAAAGATATGGGCTCCCTTCATCCTCTATCTTTAGCTAAAGATCTTTTCTATAAGAAAGTCTGGCTAGAAGGAAACTTGCACAATTATTAAATGCACATAAAAGGTGAACATAAAGCTTCATGGATTATAGAACATATAATTGATTAAATTAAAGGCATAATTCAATGTTTTGATAAATTTTATTTATCTCATGCCTATCATGAAACCAACATGGTGGATGATGAGTTGGCTAATCATGGTGTCCAAATTAATGAAATTATTAAATGAAAAAGTGAAAAGGGAGTTAATGAGGAAATATTAAACCTCATTAGATATGACAACACAAATAAAAAATTTGGTGTGATCGTAAGTAATGATGGAAAACACACATATCTTTCTTTATCATAAAAATATATTGTGTAATCATCCAGAGGGACATAAAATAATAAATAGGTATAATGCCACACATGTTTTTTGGGTTATATGAAAGATTTGGCTCCCAGTTTCTTATTGCAATAAGTTCTTTTTGAGCTTAGTTTCTACAACTTTCAACATGGGAGGGAATTTTAAGAGATAAGAGCATGTTACCTATGAGTTGAAGAAGGAAGACAAGGTGTGGTGGAAACTTAGGAAGGGTGGGGTTATGCCCTATTTTGAGAATTTGCACATGTTTGATAAGGACATCACAAAATTTTGCAAAGAGATGGAATAATGGTATGGTTATCCTTTGCGGTAAGAAAATTAACCTAATTGTTAATGTTATTGTGTAAATTATGGGTCTTCCACTTGTTGGTATTAATTTTTACAAAGATAGGAAGGTCTCGACTAGGGATGCTAATATTTTTCCTAAAATTGATGAGGAAAGGGATTTTTTAGTGAATAGTCACTCTGGTTTCTATGTTGCCAAGTAGATCGAACCCATTTGAGGGAAAATCCTTAAGGTCATTATTGATTATCTTATAGTGGATGGATATTTCACTAGAGTCCATAGTTACCACTTTGTGTTCTTAAATCATTTTAGACACAAAGTTTTGGCATCCTTTCCATTTTTTCTTCTCAATTCTTTAAATAATAGTGTAAAAGAGAATTGAAAAAACCCTAACAAGATGGTACTCCATGATGGGCTCATGTATCTCATCTATGAGTATTATAGACAAAGTCCATAAGGCCATGCAAAAAACCATTGAGACTAAGGAGGAAAAAGGAAAATGGAAAATGATTGAGTTGAATGAGGGTAGCTCCAAATTGCACTCTTCTCCCTCTGCAAAAAAACATAAAAGTGAGGAAAAATATCCTGTTAAGAAATTTGATGAAGAGAAAGGAATGCAAATAGAGGAAAATGATGATAAAGATGTCCATGTTAATATCTCCCCTGCTTCTAAGGAGCCAAAAAAAGACAATTTTGAAGAGGAGGGTGACAAAATGGAGGATGAGGGAAAATATATGAAGACTCCCTCTAATAGTAGTAAGAGTGCTAAAAGGTATAAGGAAGTAGATGGGATGGATATTAAGGAGTTTAAGGAAGAAGGTGATAGCCCTAACCCTAATGAGGTGAGATCTTCCCTTCCTAATGCAGAAGAGGATATCGTGCCTACTAACATTGTTGAATAAAATTATGAGCTGCAAGAGGATAATAAAGCTAGTTCTTATCTTGGGGATGAAAGGAAAAGAAAAGAGAAAATAGACCCTAGGAAAGTGTCAGTTCTTGTAGATTATGAGGATTCAATTAACCATGACATGTAGATATCCCCTTCCGAGTCACTAAATTTTGATGTTGGTTCAAAAGATGAGCCAACTAAGGAGGAGGTTAAAGGTGTTAAGGAGGCTTTTTTTTAACTAAATCAGGAGGATTTCAATGCTAGAATGGAATATACCAAATATGTGCTACAAATCACCAAAGATATGTCTATTTACTCTTTCTATAAGGACAAATGGGCTTTCCATGAGATTAAAATTCTTAATCTCAAATATTAGGCTCTCTCAGCTAAATCTGAGCTTCTTCAACGTAGTATTGATAATAATAATGATAATGTTAAGCTTGTGAGTGACAACATGTGGTGTGATGAGGAAAAGAGAATGGCACAGGACTGTGTCGCTACTGAAAATAAAATGAAAACTGTGCTGGAAGATAAGATTAACTAGGAGATAAATTCCAAAGTTGATAGGACTGATTCTATTTTCAAGAAAATCCTTCAGCACACTCATGATAGCCTGAAGGTTTCTATGGAAAATCTCAAAGCCATATATGCCCTGATGGAAGGTTCCTATCAAGAGAAGGCTATCACCAACATTGAGTAGGAGGCCAAGGATGATGTTGGTTAGAGTGATAGTCTTGGGAAACATACTAGAGAGAGCCTTAAGAAGAAAGTGAACATTGTACCTAAGGAACTCATGAACTTGAAAGCTTATGTCCAAAAGATGTCTTCTTTGGAAGAAGAAATTGTTGAGTCCCTTAAAAATATTTCTTATTTGTTGGCGGTGTTTATCTATTTTATCTTGTCTCTATCAATTTTTCCTGTTGTATTTTGCTAGTAGTTATTTGGCAGTTGTGTTTTCTACTGGTTGTTCAACAATTTTTGTTATGGTGGATTTTAATTTCTATATCTTATGTTTGTGTTGGTTTTTTGGTTCCCCATAAGTGCTTTAGTTTTTGGGCTTTTAATTCTTTATCTTTTCTCTAGTTTGTAAAGGGTTCCAGGGTCCCTTCAAAACATACTTTTGCATTAATAAAAAAAAATGTTCATATTAGGGATAAGGACACAAACCTTTTTCTACAAAATTAGTTTTTCAATTTGCTAAACCTCATTTTAGTATTATTAATGCCAGAATAAAATTAATTATTCAATCTAAGGAAAAAACCATTTGAAAATTATACTAGAGTTAATGATGTACAACACTTGGAGTTTATATAGAAAGACCCCTTTAAGAAAATATGGGGTTTTAAAAATGGGAGAATATAAAAAACAATAAAGTTGCAACTACAAATAGCTTCCCCAAAATATTAGGTTATTCTAAGAGGAAATTTGGTAGGTATTCTACCACTATTCATTTTCCCTTGCTACTTGTCTAATTCATGTTACAAGTCTCGACTCAAACTTAGAATTTTTTGTTTATTGTAACGAAAAAATTACTTATGTCAAACTTGTCCTTAGTGACATAGAAAATATTCTTTTTCCAACTTTGAGTTGAGTTTTTGTTTGTTTCATTGGTTTTCTTCATGTGCAGTTTGTATCTGTAGCTATCATCATGCAACAAATTTTTAACTATATAAATAAAAGACATTGGATTAATATTGTCCAAGTTTATGAGTTATGTCCATATCTTAAAATTCAATTTTATGAAAGATACTAAAAATAAATTTGATTTTTCATTTGTTTCATGTAACTATAGCTTTCCAACGATTGTCAATATTAGAGGGCATAATTCCTACACTAGAAACTTCTCATGCACTAACTTATTTGGAAAAATTGTGCCCCACTCTACTAGATGGAACTAAGTTGGTGTTGATTTGTAGTGGTTATGGGGAAAATGATGTACAAACTGCAATCAAACATCTGACCATCTAAAATTGCAAATAGATTTTGATATCTAATTTTGTTAATGTGGAATTTTCTTCGATGTAAAAATGTGACAGGAAATGGATGTTAGTTATTTTGTTCCAATCCCTCATTAAAAAAAATAACCCTAGTTCACATGTATATGTCCTAGGGTAAATACTGTCTATGTGTTGCATCTTTTTTCTTATTTTAGTCTTTCATTTTATATTACAATGACACTTCAATTCTTCCATTTGTTTTGACATTTGATAATAACAAGTAGCATAGTTGTTTCTAGTATTTTATTCATTATATATGTTTAGAATTAGAGAGATTTACTAATCAATTGGTACTTGTAGACACAAAAAAATGGCTCACACCTATGCACCCTCTTTTTTAACATGTCTTCAATGTCTAATTTTCATCCCTAATTCACTAATATTTCTCCTTGTTTTTTCCTCATTTTTGACCTAATCAATCACTTTTGAAATCAATTCAAAATTATCAAAGTCCTCAAAATCATTAAAATCATCAAAATCGATCCTTTGCCTCATCAAAATCATCAATTTGATCAAATCAATTAATTTATCTTATTTAGGGGTAAATAACCCATAGTTTATCCAAGTCTTAGTCTTTATAAATAAGTTATATTTATTTATCCCCTTTTCCCTAAGTTTCACAATTAATTAATTTGACATTAATTAATTGGCTAATTATTGATTTATGGAATTTTCATAATTCCTAAATCCCAATTTCCATTTTGTGGGAATAAATGAATTTTAAAATTCAATAACTCTCTCCTTTTTCCAAATGGGATTTTATCCCTTAATTTGTGCTTCACCCACTTTTCTAGCCTCCGCTCCCTCTTTTTTAGCCTCTACTATTCCTTTTCCTTTTGTCATAAAGTGTCATAGTTTATGACAATTTTCCTTTTTCCTCTTGTCATAATTGTCATAGTTTATGAAAATTTTCCCTTTTCCCTTTTGTCATATTTGTTATACTTTATGTCAGATTTCCCTTTTTTAACTCACTAATTTCTAATTGTGCATTCAAATTTTATAAATTGAGATCATTTCTCTCATTTTTAGGTTAACCACACTCCTAGTATTCTAATTAGCCACATTTTTCTTTCAATTATAGTGCACATTTTGTCAAGATCATCGAGCTATATCAATCAAATTTAATGGAGAAGAAAGGAGAGCATTGGAACTAGATTTGAAGGGAGTTTTATGTTATTTTGCATATGTTTTTAAGATCTCATTTCAAATGGTTTTAGTCTTAGATTAGATTGGTTTGCATATATTATATGAGATTTTTGGTTCTCTCAGTTATGCTTTCTCATGCCATTTTTCTAATCTTACATTTGGTGAAACCAATGTGAAATACATGATAATCTTATTGGTTTCTTTGTTTTATGCATTTACAGGTCCTAGAACACTTTCTAGCACATTACAAATCAAAATACATAGTTGGTTGGAGAAGTTGCATAGTTGGTCAGAGAAACTATGTAGTTGGTAGTCAGAAGGTCCTAAACTATATTTTTATTTCTTTGATTATAGAACTATACCGTTGGGGCCCAAAACTATGGAGTTGGCTAGAGGAGTTGCACAATAGGTAAGAGAAGTTTCACAGTTGGTTCCTTGAACTATGCAGTTGGTATGATCTTTCCTTTGCACCTAAAAATATGCTTTGTTTACTATCAAATCTTTATTTTTGAACTTAGGGTAGCAGATTTTCTATTACTAAGCATATGTTTCATCTTGTGGTAATCATGGGATGAATATTCAATCCTAAACTACTAACTCATTTGATGGAGGATGTGTGATGAAGACCTTGTGTGTCTTCCTAAATAATCATGTGTGTGTTTTGTAGTTAGAAAACACTTGGTTTGGTGCTTTAAAATGAATCTTTTCTTTTGAGTGTTTTGTGTGTCTTCTCATTTTGTAATCCCTCAAGGGTTGTATGAATGTATCTTCTCCCCTTTCTTTTGTGGATCTTGGGTGTAACTGAAATTCAAAAAAATATTTTAGCGAGGTCTTTCTTGGACCAAGGCATTCTCTTTGAATGTGCCAAGGGATGACCTCAAGTGATAACATCATAAAGCCAGGTCTCCATCCAAACCATTATATAAATGCATGGTTATGGCTAATAATCTAATCAACAGTGTGACTAGGTGATAGCTCTCCTCTAGTACCCTTGTGGTGTGTAAAACCTTGCTGGGATCCCTCATGTGGGAGTTTATCACACCACTCATTGAACTAGATGTCTTGTACTAAACACCATGTTCTAGTTTCCAAAAACCTTCTATTCACTGATGCAAGGGGTAACCCATGCCCATGAAGACATCCCACACTTTCGTGACTCATAGTAGAGATAGTGGTTCCTTGGGAAGTGATGCCCCTTGGAATTAGAAGCTTGGTGTGCCTAAGAAGTGAGTGCACTGTAAGGAGGATCTCGTGCCTCCAATATTCTAGACTATCTGCTATGAATAGGCATGGATGAACTTTGTTCAAGTGAGAATTCAATGAATATTTCCCTTCAAGCCTAGGTTGTGGTGTATTATTTTAATTTTACAATAGCCATTCTTCTGGATGTGTCTTGTGTGACTGTTCAAACATTTCTAACATTTCTAAAACCTTCAAAACATTTTCAAAATACCTTGAAAAACACTTTTAAAACCTTGTAAAAAACATTCCAATATATTCAAAACCTTTTCATAAACTTTTCCAAACATGAAATTTCAAAACAATTGCCTTGGAGCCTTGTTGTAATCCTATGGTAATATTTTTACACGAGTAGTCCGTATTTGCATCCATTTCCATATCATATTCCTTTGCATATATTACATTATCTCCCTTCACTTTGCATTTCCAATTTCAAGACTTTTTCATAGTCCTCATTATAGTCCCTTTCCATAATTCTTCATTTTATACATAGAACCTTTAAAAACTTTACAAAATCCCATAAAAATCCATAATTTAGAGTCTCTCCTTATGTTGTTGAAAACAAGATTTTGACTTAGTCCCTATATCCATTTTATCAAAATTGTCCTTTTGTCAAACTCCATATTTTTCATGTTGGATTTGACCCAATCCCTTTTTATCCATCCACATTTTTCCTTTTTATCCTCTCAAGTCAAGATCCCAATTCAATTTCCTAAGGTTATACCCTTAGATTTGTGTTTTCCAAAGATTTTGACAAAGTCCAAAATCCCAAAAAATAGAGTTGCATTTTGCATAATCATTTCAAAAGCCTTTCAACATCCCAAGGATTTTTGCATTTTCATATCTCTCAAAGTTTCACATCAAGTTGCATAAAATCCTATCTTGCATATCATATCTTAAGTCCAAAATATCCCAAAAACATATTTTCATTTTGCATAATAATTCAAAATCCTAAAAATCCTAAAAATCCAGAAAAGTTTTGCATTTTCATATCTCCTAAGTTTTATTTTTCATATATTCATCATTCCAATTGTGACAAGGCAACAAGGTTCTTACCAACCCATGTATATTTCAAGTGAGAACACACAAATACCATTTGATCCTAAACAAGGTATACCTTTTCAAATATAAGGTTGTGACCCAAACATCATGTACCTTCGAAGACAAGGGATACAAACACTTTCTAATCCAAAACA